>KZ805342.1:0-232481 GCA_003073855.1 Periconia macrospinosa | reverse complement strand
GGTCCGTGTACGGCAGATGTTAGCGACGGAGGGGATATACAACAGCGGGCGTTTTCGTATGGCTGGAAGGGGCTCCCTTGCTGGTTTGATGCCATACGGAAACGCGAACGACGTTGTGTTGGAAATGGTTAGTTGACTGTAGTTTCCTACCTAATGCTTTCCCGCCGTTGTTGGTCACAGCCAACTAACCCAACGACCAGGCGAACGAAGTCCTTCCCGTGGTCAAGAAAACGCCTGTACTCGCCGGTGTATGTGCATCGGATCCTTTCCGATCGATTGATAAATTTCTCCAACAGCTCAAGGATTTGGGCTTCGCAGGCGTTCAAAATTTTCCAACCGTCGGCCTGATAGATGGCCAATTCCGTCAGAATCTCGAAGAAACTGGCATGGGCTACGACAAAGAGGTAGAAATGATACGAAAAGCGAGACAAATTGGTCTTCTAACGACGCCGTATGCGTTCAATGTCCAGGAGGCGAAGAGGATGGCAGAAGCGGGCGCCGATGTCATTGTTGCGCACATGGGGCTGACGACATCTGGAAGCATCGGCGCAACTAGCGGAAAAAGCTTAGATGACTCGGTTCAACTCGTACAAGATATAAGGGATGCTGCATTCGATATCAACAAAGAGATTATTGTACTGTGTCATGGTGGGCCGATAGCCAAGCCTGAAGATGCGAAATACGTGATCACGAGAACAAAAGGGGTGCACGGCTTTTATGGAGCCAGCTCCATGGAGAGATTGCCGGTGGAGGAGGCTATCACAAACATCACACGGTCATTCAAGGGTTTGAAGCCTGGAGAATAAGAAGCGCATAGCGAACGCAGCACAACCAGCATAATAGAATCCAAGAAAGATTTCTATGGAAACCCTTGAGAATATTGATGTACAAGATTTATGACGAAAGTCTATTTTCACACTCTACAAAGCTTCCCGTCCTGGGTCTGTACCCCCCGATCCCCATCCATAACCTCCCACCCCTCGCTCCCCACACCGCGATAAACATAGAACAAGCCCGTCGGATCCCACTTCTTCTTGATCTTCACCAAGCGATCATAATTCGCGCCCCAGAAAGACTTCTGCCAGCCAGGCTCCGAGATATCCGCTTCATTCCCATACGTGCCACCATTCGGTGTGGCGTCTCGAAGCGGTTTCATGATGACGTTGGTCATTTTCTCGCCAGCTTCAGCGAGACTCTTGGGTGAGAGGTCTGCTACGCTATTCACGGCGACAATCATTCCTCCCTCGGTGCGGAAAGCCGGATTGACGGAATTGATAATCTGGGGTGGGTTTTGTGGGGTTTGATGGTACATCAGGGCCAGTATGGTATGATCAACGATGTTCTTGATCGCATCAAAGGTCTGGTTGCTGAGCTTCGGGTCTTCCCAATTCTCGCGTGGTAGTAGTCGGTTGCCAGGCGTTCCGGTCGTGCTACCAATCGCTTGATCCTGCGGGGCGAAGGTCGCTTGAAAAGCCGGGTATACGGAGTCGTAGTACTTTGTTTCGATCTGATAGGGTATTTTGAGGGAGGTAAGGGTATCAAAAAAGGGTTTGGTCAGAGCATTGAATTCGTCGACCGTCTTATTGGTTGCAAAGAAGGGAAGCATATTGAAAGCGTAGCCTCCACCAGGAACCCCGACATTGGCCAGGTTCATCATCTGGAAAAACGAGTACGTCTTTGCGGCATTGTACTTGGGCATCTCATCCCAGAACGCGCGCACGCCTTTCCAGAAGGTGGCTTCCGTGACATTAGGCGAAGTCGTGAAGTTGAAGACGGACGTAGTGACGGGTATCTTAGGATGAACTTTGATGACGGCCGAAGTAACAATACCGAACGTACCGCCTCCACCACCCAACATGGCCCAGTAGAGGTCGGGGTTTAGCTTTGGTGAACAGGAAATGAAGCGCCCGCTAGCTGTCACCACGTTCATCGAGACAACCTGGTCTGCTCCCATGCCGAAAAGCTGCATTAACGGGCTGTGACCGCCTCCAGTCATATAACCCCCAGCAATTCCTACTGTAGGGCAGATTCCCGTGATCACGCTTACACCGTACTTCTCACCGGCCTGGAGAAGCTCAAAGCCCTGGACACCCGCACCAACCTGAAAGACTGGCCCGCTGTAGTAAGAATCCTTATAATTCTTGATGTACTCAATATCTTTGAGATTGTGGGTCCACAGACTTAGGGCACCTTTACCGACGGATCTGCCATTGTAATCGTGGCCGGTGTTCTTGATGATGAGGCGGAGATTGAGAGTGCGAGCGAGGTTCACCGCAAGCTGAATCTGAGCTACATTGCTGACCTCGAGCGAGAGCGTTGAGTAACCCCCAAGCGTGCAGGTATCTGATGCCGTTGCGTTCGCTTTCGGTAGGCAAGTCATGCCGGTGTATATAGGGAACATGGCAGAGCCAGGGTCATCGTAGCTAGATTTATCAGTGCTGTTATTTCTTCAGAAAACCACGCATACGTACTGCAGGGACTCCGTATTCCAACGTGAAACAACTTGCTCGCATTTCGATTTGTCGTAGTTGTCAAATTCAGATTTCGGATAGCACACCGACGCAAGCGGTACAATTTCCTCCAAAGCACGGCCAGTCAGTAAGTCGAAGAGGCCCCACACGAACTTTGAAGGCCATAGTGCATCGCCTGGAGCTGTTTTGCAATTTGAAGATCGTCTCAAGAGACTTCTTTTCCGTGCTTCCGGGGTAGTAATGTTACTATCGGCGAACGCAAACAATTCTCCATATTCCGCCGTCTCGTTGTTCTTCATCAAGTCCGCAACCACTTCGTCCGTAACTTGCACCCTGTCGGTTTCCAACAGGCGTACTTGAGCGTCTGTTGCATCTGCGGGAAGTGTAGCAGCTGCCGGTGCAACATCCGGGAGAACAGAAGTAGACTGCGCGCGTACCAGTTCAGCTACGGACGCCGCTAAGGAGAAAAAGAGCGTGGACTTCATTATGTTGAAGTTGAAGGAAGTCAATTGGAGCAAGTCCAATGGCTTGAAGCGCACAATCACGAAGATTGAGTCTCAAGAAACGGATAGTGGCGGCCACGTTCTCTCATTTCTAAAGCGCAGAAATGTCACTTTTTAGATTAAAATGTCTACGCCGCAGCCCGATAATGCACAATATCTATCGGTTACTTTGCTTCTAGAACGTAATTTCGGTAACCTGTTTAGGAGTGGCGACGACCATGGTACGTGCCGCAGGGGGGTTTTCAAGCCACCGCGAGGCGAAGTAATGGAGATGGCAAAGTGCCTGCAACCAGTTCATCCCACAAAACAATGCTGATAAGTGACAGGTAACTAGACTATGATCCGATCTAACCTAGGCCGGGGAAGGAAGCCGAGCCAAGGATTGTTTCGGATATATCTCTTTACCTTGGTTTCTTGGATCTTGAAAGCGTCCCTACGTTTATTGTACCCAGAGACATGTTCGATCCAAGAATGACGTCTGCAACGGTTATCGCGAGATGTCTCGAGTGAGTTCATATACTTTTGCGCAGTTTGCTTCATTTCAACGCTCATATATTGAAAGCTGATAACCTGTTCCTTATTACCGAGTACATAGATGCATCGTTGTCACAGAACTCACGTTCAATATCGAGTGTCAAGAATTATCGACTGTGCCGCCCCCACCACCCACACATGTGGGGTATGTATTCCGATGGGGAAACACTCAACGCAGACGAACCCCTGAACATCGTTAATCTACAGCCAACAGCGGTTCGCCATAGCTAGTAGCAATCTCGCCGCGTACATGCCACTCTTTCCCTGCAGTAGCGATGGGTGGCGATATTAGCCTAAGTTCCCTGTTGGAGGCATACGTCCAGACCTACCTGCATATGTTATATGAAGTACACCTGATAGGTGCGATGGCTGCAGGTACATCACATCTCTGTTCATGGGGTAGATATTTTGTGGCGCTTCAATGTTGTCTTTTGTTATAAGGGTTATGGTGACTTGTTATTGTGCACATAATCGACTGGAGCAGCTTCTATGGAAATTCAGTTGTTTGTTTGGGAAATTCCGAATTCAAGAAATGCGATCCTAGGTCATTATAGTATATTATGTGTGTAATAGATGAGTGTACGGGAACTCAGTCGGCAGTGATGCATTGACTATTTGCAATTAACACTGGTAATTTAATCATAGATGTAGTGATTGGACACCCCAACCATGCTAGAACCAAAGGCGCGGTAAATAACGCCAGAACACCCTTGAGACATTCACTTTTGACATTCCATAATTACCTGTTACTTCAATCCATCAATCACCTCCCTCATTTATCACAATTAACAAAAGTCACTTATCGCCCAACAGAAAACGCGGCAGATCGGATTCTTGAAGGAGCACAAAGGCCGGTTCGCGAAAAAGAACCAGATACAATCTAATCTCTACGAAATGAGCATCGGAATCATGGCAATCCCAACCACACGGTCATGATCGCTTACCCGCACATAGACGTTACACAGGTTAATCTATCTTTAGTAGCAGGAGCGAATCGGTGGCAGGATGGGTAAAGAAGCAGGAAAGGTTTTCGAGAAGAACGGTCCGATCCCTGCTTCTACCGTCGTTTCTTCAGTCCTGAGTATTGTCGTGTTGGGAGGGTAGGCACGAGCTATCCTCCTTCTTCATTTTATTGCTTTTTCTTTCTTTGAGGACCAAGTTTACTTGGAGATAGCGGACGGAAAAGGGAGGAACGATGACGGATAAAGGCTTGCAGCCTGCGACGATCGCGTTGTTGTATGTTCCCTCCGCGTTGGCAGCTTTGGTCCTTTGCGCGCGATGCTGGAAAAAATACGTCGACCGGACCTTTGGAGGGGGTAGGTAGTTCCTTCAACATCTTTGTACTTTGCAAGGGAAAGGACCAGAGGAGATCATTCCTCCTCATGCGAATTACTGACAAACGACAGACGACTGGACGATACTCGTGGCTTGGGCGCTGGCGCTGGTAAACAACATACTAGTGCATTTCTGTTAGTCCAACACCACAACCCTTGAGAGTGACGAATGACTTAAATCAGCTAACAAGATGTCGAAACTCAAGACGTCGTCGCCATATTCGCAGGATACCGCCCACAAGACATACCCATGGCTGAATTCCTCGCTCGACAAGCATACGCAGCAAAGCTGCAATACGCCTTCGCAATCCAGTATAACAGCGTGATGTGCGCCGTTAAGCTCTCCTTCGTCTGGTCCCTCCAACGCCTCCAATCCAGCAACAAATACATCGCCGTGTCTCTCTGGACCATCCAAGCGCTAAATCTCACCTACGGGATTGTCGGCACGCTTCTCAACGCGTTCCCCTGTAACCCTTTGGCCAAGCACTTCGATTCTTCTATTCCCGGCCGTTGTATTGACCCCTTCAAACTCGTTATTGGATGTATCTCAAGCGTGCTCATTACAGACTTAATGGTCCTTGTGATGCCGACGTGGATCATCTACGATTTGAAAATGAGCTTGCGTAGACGAGTTCTCAGTATCGCGTTTTTGAGCATGGGAGGCATAGTGATTGTCGTGGGGGTCCTGCGCGCCATCTGGCTGACGAATATCTTCAAAGGCGTGTACGTGTCGTATTCGGTCGAGTCTGCATATAGCTCCATAGAGGCGAATGTCGCCATTATTGGCGCATCGGGGCCGACGGTGAAGTACATTTTTGGGATCGTGTGTCCGTGTTTGAGATCGCGTGATGGAGAGAGGTCGACGCCGAAGGGATCGGGTGCGGGTCAGGGGTATGGGTCTGCGTCGACGGCAGCGGCAGGGCCGAGACCGAGTCGTCTTTCGAAATATCAGGGTCGTTCTGGGTACAATGATTTAAGTGATTCGGATTCGATGCATCGCAGGGAGGAAGGGATTGAGATGGATAAAGGGATTGGGAATCGGAGGTTCAGGGGCGGCGAAGGAGACGTGAGGACCGACGAACGGCGGATGGGCGGGTTTGGATTTATGACTGACGGGATCGTAAAGACGGTGGATTGGTCTGTTAGCTCAGTGCAAGATTCGACTCGACGTGGTTCGAGTGTTGGTCCTTCGCGGTCGACGGAAGGAGGCGCGGTGTTGCCAGCGAATGTCATCTGAGCTCTTCCTCTTTTCCTTTTTGATTCGGGGCGTGGCCGAAGTTTTAACTTAATTGGAGGTTTAATGATATAAGTATAATTAGAGAATGGATGGTGGCTAATTGACCTACCACCAAGTAAAACAACAAGCATAAAAGGAAAAGTCGGGTATCGCATTCCTCCCCTCTCCCTTCTCCAGCGCCCATCCACAGCGCAATAAAATTACAAATGAAAATGAGCAGAGAAAAAAGCAAAATGCCACCTTCAAACCATGGCCATAAAAAGAATCCTCCACATATGCCCAATTTCCTTCAACAAAGGAACAATAATACGTAGTAAGGTTGTACAAGGAAAAACGCCGTGTGGCAAAGTTGGGAAAGGCAAGAAGAGACACAAACAATCCCAATTTCTCCTCCGTCATGCAATTTTCGTAAGGGGTATCTTTCACTTTCAACAATTCCGAATATTAGATTAGTCCCAAAATGCTCAGTCCCTTTCCCCTCCTTTCTCCACACTGTCCGGCACTCTCTCCTTGTACATCCCCCCCTGCGCCATGGGCCATTAGTAATTCCACCATGGCGCTCCTCTCCCTACTGTCCAGGCCAGCCGTAGCCCTCAGCGGGCTTCCACGGCCTGGCGCTTCCCTATCGACATCGGCACCCATTTCTAGGAGCCATTTCGCAATATGATACGCACCCGGTGTTCTAACAGCAAGATGGAGCGGGGTTTCGCCATCAGCATTAGGAGTGTCGATAGCCATGATAATGGAGGATGGTGGTGTGATGGTGAGTGTAGGTAATGCAGGGAAGTTGATACTCGGAGAAAGGGGAGAAAGAGGTAGAGGACCGGCGAGCGAGAGGAGGTACTGTAGGTTTTCAAGCTGGCGGCCCAGCACTGCCGCATGGAGTGTCGAGTAGTACGAATTACGTACGACTTTTGTGCAATCTGCACCGTAGTCGATGAGCGTTTTTAAGACGTCGGTGGGGAGCTCATAAGCAGCGCGGATGGCTAGGGTGCCAAACTCCGGGTGAGCTACATTAGGGTTTGCGCCTTCGAAGAAAATGCGCTCAACGTTTACAGCGGTTATGGTGCGCGGGATGTCGCGGAGTTTGCGGTCAATCGTCAGGCGTTGGATACGGGTGAGCTGGTTACGCATGTCCTTCGCAATGGCTATTTTGTCGTTTGTCAGGTTTTGATGGATGATGGATATTTCGGTTGTGGTAGTATACTGGGTTAGACGATTGAGTTTGGATTGTGACTGGGATTGTGACTGCGAGGTTTGGGTTTGCAAAGGCGAGGACTGTGGGTGGGACATCATCTGAGACGAGTCGATTCGCGTGTGGAAGACGTCTTTGATCTTGCTTGTGGGACCTGAGGAATGAGTCTGGGTTCCTGATGTGGTGCTTTCGGCATAAAATGTTTCTCTTGATTGAGTGTTTGCTTTTCGTTCTCTGCTCCTCTCTCTGCTCCCTTCTCGACTCCTGAATCGGTGGCTGGAACGGGGATCGGACAGGGTAAGAGCATCTGGCGGAAGGGTATGCGAGAGGAGTTTCTGCGAAAGCACGTTCGATATCCAAGCCCCAATTCCCCCAGAAGGAGATTCGACGGTTGCAGGAAGAGGTGGAGGGGCCTCGCTGGTGGACCGCGGCCGATCGCCGGCTTCAGGCTCCAAAGAATCCGATCGAGAGTCCGACCGTTTAATTTCATCGTCGGCCATGTGTTCTTCGGAGATGAGTTTGATGCAAGTTCTGAGCTTGTCGAACGAAGTATATAAGGTGGGGTATCGACCTTCAGTTAGAACCTCAATATGTTCGCGCTCTACATCTATTCTTCTCAATACCGAGTTCTCCGGACTAGATGAGCTTCCATCCAGTCGTAACCTCTTCGCTGGTGGAATTGTCGCATGTTGGTTAATGTCGCCTCGCAAGCTGAGCTGGTGTAAGCACAAGGGAAAATCGCCAAAACAGGTCGCACTCACAACACTACAACATCAAGCGTGAGATCGAGGGTTGACCTCAAGGCTTCCAAGTCCTGCCGTATGCCTTGCATGCCTCCCGCCTCAAATATATGCCATGCTTCGCCCTGTGTACCTCCAGCCGCAAGCCGTATGAGGGGTTTGTGCAACTCTGTTATTGATGTGTGGCAACACTCTAGAAAGCCAGATACAGTTTCGACAAAGAGTGGATGGAAAGGAGTGCCCTTTGCTGAAAAGTCATCGCGCGCAATATCCAGGGACAATTTGATAGCGAGAAGATCGGCGTTGACGGCGTTGATATAGTGCCGAGAATCGCGTAGCTGTCGCGCAAAACTGGTAGCATCGAGTATAATCTGTAAACAAAAACAAGTCAGCGATGACGACTACCAGCGTGAGGTCCATCACATTCGTACCTGAGCAATGGCCGAACTCATAGCAACGCATCGTGCTGCTATGTTGCTGGGCGCAGGCAT
The DNA here is from genome assembly GCA_003073855.1 of Periconia macrospinosa. Lineage (NCBI taxonomy): Eukaryota > Fungi > Ascomycota > Dothideomycetes > Pleosporales > Periconiaceae > Periconia > Periconia macrospinosa. Next base: position 223,976 of record KZ805342.1, on the reverse strand, counting down.
GGCGTCCCAATGTTATGGAAGAATTGCACCAACCAGCTTAGAGGGTGCGGCACAGCAACAAACCCAAATGTGAAAAGGTGGGCAAGTCAAAAAGCTACAAAGTTTAGAAAAGAAGGTTGCTGGGAGCGGTCCAAAAGAATCGGAGGACTTTGGTCCTAGTGCTCAGACTCGAGCTCTTGCACTGAAACATGCGGACATCCGAGCAGAAAACAAAGGATGCGAAGGGTCATCGGCCTTCACAGAAAAGAGATCGACGGAATTAAAACCTATTCTCCATGGAGCCACAGCGCATAACCCGCCAAGGGGGCGCAGTCGTTCCAGGTCTAGCGAGATAGATAGACTGAAGGTGATGAATATTCACAAGCAAGACAGCACACCCCCACAGTGAGCTGAACGCGAAACGAGTAGCCGCCCTCGCTTCGTATTCATCACTTTATTAATGCGACGGTGGATATGTTTATGATAGACGCAAAAAGGAGACACGGCAGCCGGATCGCCGCCATTCCTCAGTAAGGCTGAGAAATTGGTGGGTCTGATTGGACCGGCCTTGGACTGACGCAAGCCGCCCGGTGGCTCCACGATTCAAGGAGGCAGATTTTAGCTGGCGATCCCTCATCGCTTTGTTGTTGGTTGTTTGAGCGTCGTCAAGGAGACATGGAAACGCTGGTCTAGATTGGTGACAAGTGTACGATGGACTCTGGAGCAAGGAGAAGGCTTGAGAACATCAGCTCTGACCTTACTAACGCTCTTGGCGGCGGAAGATACAGCAACTACATCCCGTTTTGGGCTAGCCGTACCTTTCACCGTTCTGTCAACTTCCCTGTTCGGTACTAGCGACACCCCAGTGACATTGTGACAGTTGCTTACCTGCTTACTGTGTACAGCAATTGATCACATTAGAGTTGAGACTGAGTAACCCTAAGGCTTACATGCATACTTACTCCCACAGTGACATCGAAAGACACTTTGGTAGTTTCACAACCACACTCTTCAACTAACTAATTCGCACAAAGCACGCTGCGATAAATGTACTGGCCCTCCCAGCGCCCCACCAATTACTCTGTAATTGGTTCTGGCAAGGGGCGCGGACAAAGGACCGATACCGGGAAGCCGACCCGAGCCTATATGCTGTAGCGTAAAGTTGCCCAAGTCAAGCTCATAAGTCCCGCTGCCATCAGCATATCCCATCATCACGTGCAGGTATTGCTAAGCTGACATGTATCCCGCCCGCAATCTGACATAGCGTAAGACGAGAAATATCTCCGTGGAAACAATCGGGAGGATGCACAAATGGAGACGCGGCAGTAAAAAACACGATGTCGTGACCATCGTCTACCTCGAAAAGGAGAGAAAGAAAAAAGCGAACCAGGGTGATAGTGTTTAGTTGTGAAGGGATCAGGGTACACATTGTTGTGGTATAGTGTTTGCATTCACGGATTAACTACCCCTTCCCCTTTAGCTTTCGCAGCACACATTATAAATCAAGGAGAAGATAAGGAGTATGAATCAGTAAAGGTATTGGACTTAAGAAATTGAAAGGAATATGAATCAGTGTATTGGCCATCAGAAATTGAAAGAAGATTTTTTTCTGTACTTTTTTTTCTATGCTAAGCTGGTCATCTACACCATTGTACGCGCCCACATATCACCGTCTGTATCTTGCAATTCCGGTACGCACGCAGCATGTCGCAAGGACCCAGAATCCCCCCAGGCGCTCAGTCGATCATCCGTCCGTCCATCAAAGCGTCATCCATAACATCGTGGGGTGTCACCGGCTCTTCTCCTGATTTTCGCACGGATTCGCCTCCGTCGTCACCGGAAACTCTAGCGTGTCCATCCCGCGAAAATGAAACCACGCAAAAAAAAAAAGATGCGCGCTTAGTTCAAGTTCCGCAATACCCACTTAAGAGGGGGACTTGAAATACGCTTCAACTCCACAACGGCTTTCGCATTTCTGTGCGGGACCTGGCCTGGCCTCGTCTCAAAACTTGTATTCCGCGCTCACGTTGGGGGATCCCTGGCCCCGATCCTTGCGGGGGAAGAAATGCTTGTTGTAAGTGTAGAAGGGTTGAGAAAAATTTGTAGGTGAAATCCCAGTATCGTTAACGCCAACACCCGCACCCGCGCCAGCACCACTGTCGTCGCCATGGATTTTGTCCTCCAGCACATGACCTTGTCGCTGAACATCCGGTGAACCTTCCGGATGCGAATGCTCCGTTCTATCCACCGAGCCGGCCATTCCTGGAAGATTCTCCCCATCCTCAGAGTCGTTGTAGCCCACGCCATGCGTACTAAGCGCAAGGTGTGCACGAATGTTCTCCCTTGAAACGATCCGCTCGTGCATGATTGGGGAAATTGAAGAGGATGGTGCAACGACTTTTGTCTGTCCACCGTGGACAGTGGAAGAGCGTGCGAGAGGTGTATTGCGGAAGGGGGACCTGGTCGGAGAGCTTGGAGAGGAGGGATTGCTGCTGTTGCTAGAAGTGCTCATCCGGACGGTTTGCGAGCGCCGAGGGTTCTTCGCTGGGATGGGGGGAGCTGGACCATCATAGAGAGAATTGTTTTCGTCGTCGAGTGAAGAGTGCGTTGGCGACCGGAGCGATGCCCTGGGTGACCCAGCGTTGAGCGAAGCAGTGTGTTCGGACTCGGCTGATTGAGTGGCAAACCTGGCTCTATTCAAAGAGGGAGCTGATACGAGGCTTCGACTTAACTGGCTATGCATTAAGTCAGATTGGATATCCTGCTGGAGTTTTTGCACTTGAATTAAACGGTCTCGCATCCTCTGCACGACGAAGGAGGACGAAGGAACTAATTCATACCCATTCACTTCGTCAGTTGTTACCGAGGCGGGTTCAATGCTATTTTCATTGGACCGGATAGCATTTTTGAAGAGAGGTTCCGGGATAGCGCTTTGAGGGCTCATGGTAGAGTATATAGAAGAAGCGTCGTCACGCAAAGCCAGGTTGTTTTCCTCTGCGAATGGATTGGAATTGCGAATCGCCGTGTAGAGGAGGCCATCGGACGACTTGTGCTGTAACTTAGGGTTGGCAAATGCAGGGGCTGGTTTGGTCCAAGGCTGCTCATCTTCTGTCGCAACATTCTGGGCTGGTGTCTTCTCACTTGCGCTGGGAGATGCGTCGGGAATGTCGAGAACGCGAGTAACTCCATGATCAGGGCTCTTCAATGGTTTACCAGCATCGGCATCCGTGTACCCATACATTCCAAAGGGCCCAAGCTTCAACATCTTCTTCTTTCCCTTGTCCTTTGCTCCCACATCGCTATCCGACGAAACGATTGGGGGAGGAAATACCGGTGATATAGGTGAGCGATCATCTCCCAGAGATTCGTAGCTGATAGCGTTATGGGCGATGGTCAGCTGAGTAGCAGCTTCGGCAGCTTCGGCTTCATCGATACCTTGACAGCCAAACATAGGAGATTCTACCCGGGCTGCTTTCTTCTGTTTCGAACGCTCCTTCTGCGCAGTGAGCCAGTCCTTCATATTCTTCTTGAACTTGGGCCGCTCTACCACGCCTCCATACTTCTCAGTTATGTTCCTTAATTCAGCATCCACCTCGTCCAGCTCCCTATTTGTGACGGTCTCTTGCTCGTGCACTGGTGCAAGGTCAACCTGGGATTTCGGAGGGCTTCCGCTGATGCGATGTCCCTGCTTCGAGAAAGACATCACGCGTGTAGGCATCGTGGCGCTCCTGGAGCCGGAAAGCCCACCATTGCCGATTCCCGGAAATGCAAGACGGCTAGGCGCCCTATCTTCGACGAAGGTCGCGAGACGACCGTAATGCTTTCGGCCCTGGATATCATATGAATCTCGCACGGCAGTGACAATGGGTAGGAACACGTTCTCCCAGGCCGAGCAGACGTTTTGCAGCTCAAAGTAGCGAAAGCCATAGGGATTGCGGCCCTTGCCGACCTTGAACTCTTGGAGTAACCATGCATAAAGCTGCTTTTCGTACTCTGCCTGGGTCCAGTGGGATTGATCGAACCTGCCATACTGCGTCTCGTCGTGGGTGAAACTATCCGAGTTCTGATCGGCACGAGCATCGTACCTCAACTCGCCGTGCATGAAGTGCGTGTAAAACCACAGAATGTCGGCTTTGCGAATAGTGGAGGCGGTTGGATCAGTAGTATCGGCGGCGGCGGCGACCTGGGAACGTACTAGGAGGTACGTATCGCGGTAGTGGGACCATGGCTTCAGGAAAGCTTCGAGAGCGAGGAAGTGGTTTTCGAGGCCCTCAAGGTCGCGGATATGCAGGAGGGAGAGAGCCTGGCGGAGCTCGGGCGTGGGCTTGTCTTTGCCGCCAGGCGTGAGGAGGTCGCGAAAGCGAGTGCTTGGTTGGGAGGGTTTGCTAGCAAGCGTACGAAGTGGGATATCCATTTTCTGTATGTCTCGCAGCGCTTCACACGACGGAATAGGGTGGGGTTGTGTGTATTTCTCGCGATGAGAATGTGTGTGGGTTGAGAGGTGGTGTAGGGTATGGCGCTAGTCGCGGGTTGAGGTCATTGGGAGTGAGCGAGGTGAGTGAGTGAAGTGAAAAGCGAATAACTTTAATAGGAGTGAGCTGGCGGGCGGGGCGGTATGTGAAGGCGCACATCAAAAACAAACAGTGAAATTTCAAACGAAGAGAGACCAATGTGAATTCTGCATTGTGCTTGTATGCGGTGGGTAACTTAGTTTGCGGTCAAGAAATTCATTGTCTGGAATTCAGCAATAATACGTGATCTTGCACGCTATAGAGCCAGAAAAGTTCAAGCACAAGGTCATCTGAGATACATTGTTCATGCTCCGTTGCTCAAATCATACTGTTGCACAAGTCCTTCACATCCACCATTGACGCGAGATCGTGTTTTTCCACAACTGGGAATCCATTTGTAGACCGCAAGACTTTCGGCTCAGCGTTACACCCTTTCCTTCTTCCACATCGCTATTGAAAAACGACCATGAAAAACTTTCACCTTATCCTGGACCCCATCATTTTCCGAGTTTTGAATTTCACCACCTAGGAAATCATCTAGGTGGTCAAGTCAATAGGAAAGTCTTGAGTGCCTTCTCCAGGCACACCCGTGGACTGGCCCCTCTTATACTTGGCTTTTTGAGATGGGTTCGTTACTGCTTTGCGTTGCGTATAGGACATTCGTGCTCGCTCTTTGTTCTGATTTGGGAGATATCCTAGTTGTAGATTCGACGAAGACCCACCATGAAGGCTAATACGACGGGCCTGGTTTGACATTAACTGTGTAAAGGGTCGAGTCATAGAACGAGAGGCAGTATCCAAGATCGGTTTTGTGACATAAAGACCCCCAGAAGCTTCTCTATTTGATGCTGCTCCGTGACCTTCCTCTAGTGGAATGTGGTGGTCCTCGGTATCTTCAATCTTGGCCAGCTCGAGTGCTTCATGCAGGTTTTCTTGCGAACTATTGGTTTTCAGAAGTTGAGAAGGATTGCTATGTTCACAAACACTGTGCTCACGCTCCCATGGCTCCTTCAGCTCCACGGATGTCGATCGTTTTTCTTCCCTCTTAAGATTTTCTCCCGAGGATTTCGTAGAGCTGCGGCGTGAACGCTTTCTTTTATTCCGAGCAGGGTCAAATTTTTTGGCAGCAGCTAGCTTCGTGTGAGGAAAGTCGTTGCCCCTGGGAACCGATATAGCTAAATCACCGCCTTGGAATTTGGTCTTCCTCCGTACAGCTTTCACTGCTTTGATCAATGCTGAAATGACAGAGCTATCTTTCAAATCCCTTACTCTGCGAACATGACCACATTTCGCGAATGCGTACAGAATAAGAGCTTTGAAGGCGTCATGATTACCAGAGTGTAGTTCTTTAGGCGCCGCATAAACAAACGGTTCGTAAAACTCAACTTGATGGTGATCTCTCGCACTGAGGTCTCGGCCGTGTGAACGTAGAACCACATCATTGGCGCCATCGCCGTGTGTGATAATTCGGGCCCACACTGTTTCGCCCGTTCCACGTAATAAAGCCTCACGCCTGTCGATATATAGCGCGGCGCTTTTTAATCGCAAGCCGGTCGCGAGAAAAACTTGGCCGCGCGAGGGCGGTGACAAGCCTTCGTTGGCTAGACGAGTAAAACGCGATTCATCAGTAGGATCGAACCTCTTAAATGTATATGCTTCATCGGCTGGCAGAATTGCCGTTGATTTCGGGCATTTTTGGGATATTCTTGTATGCAGACAGCGGATGCTGCAGCTGCCGTCCACCATGGTTTCGCGCTGACTTGGCTTCCTGTGAGTCAATAGTGAATGGCAAGATGGAGAGGGCAGGACTTACTTTAATATACGCAGATACTGGCGACAAGGTGCAGCAATGTGAAGGACCCAAACCACATATATATGTAGAACAGGATCAAAAGGTGTGTGTCGAGATGAGGAAGGTGAAGGTGGAGTGAGCAAACGTGATAGGCTTTCGTCACAACCAATTATATCCGGCGGCTAGAAAACGCTCGAGGTTTTTCTTCTTCTGAGGAATTGATGCAAATATATCAATTGATAGGGAAGTATTTGATCCACTCAGGAGTTTGCCTCGAGATTAAACTCGCATTTGTTGTACTCCGGATACAGAGTCGTCATTCATCGATATATTATTCGGCGTGGCGTATCGAAACACTGGCGGTGTATCGAAATTTTCTCTGATTGACGGTAGCTGTTCTATGAGTGGACGTTCACATCAATTGATGTTAGTAATAGTCACGTGATAAAGACCAAGCACCTGAAAAGGAAAGAACAAAGCGAAGCGTCTCACATCATTCTGCTTACCTTAACCTCCAACCTCCCCATCCCGCTTGACACCTTCCACCCTTCTCCCTGCCTGTCAATTGACTCAGGGTACAGATTCTGATACTTTAACGCGCCGTATGCAGATACAAGGAGCAAGAGGAACCCAAAAATACAGCCTGGTTTACTTCGGATAGAAAAGTGACAATGAGTGCAGAGAGGCTGTATAATCATGGCACATTTTCTTAAATCAAACATTCACAGAGACTCTCAAAGATCAATAGTACACATCTTTCATTTACAGCCGACAAATACATCAGCACTACATTACTCGGGTAACATTACATTCGTCTCAGGCTCAGGGCATCAAGCAAACGGAAACCCCGCTTCCGCAATGGCAAAGAACACTCGGACAGAAACAGAGTGACAGACGAGGCCCATTTAAGCCTTGAGCTCCTCCTCTTCATCCTTCTTCTTGCGACCCACATAGGTGGTGTCAGCAAGCATGTTGAGAGCATCTTCCCTCTTGTCGGTGGGCCTTTGGTGGAACCAGAAAAGGACTCCACCGATGAAAGCAAGCACAGCGACAACACCGTAGTTCCAGACGAGAAGAGGATCCTCGGAAAGGGAGGTGAAGGCCTGGGAAAGAGCAGCGGAGAAGGCGGACATGAAGTGCCAGTAGGAAGTGACAAGGGATCGCATGTTTTGGGGCGCCTTGGTGAAGGCGAACTCGAGACCGGTGATTGACGTGAAAATCTCAGAGAAACCGACAAGGGCGTAAGGGACGATTTGAACCCAAACGCTGATGGGAGCGGGGTCGTCGCACTTGTTCATGGCGTTGCCGCAAGGTCCTTGCTTGTAGATCTCGCTCTGGATGACCGTTGCGGATACCATGGCAAGGGAGCCAAGCAAGAAACCCAATGCCATACGCTTGATGGGCGTGAAGCGGATACCCTTCTTGCGAAGGAATGGGTAGAGGAAGTTGTCAACGATCGGAATGAAGATGACAAGGGAGATGGGGTTGATATTGGTGATGACATCGTTGGGGAAACCGTTACGCCTCAAAGTTGCGGCTTGGGAGGTCAGGTTGTTGTTCATCTGGTTGTATGAGAGCCAGTAGAGGGGAATCCAACCGAAGCATGAGCAAGCACGGAGACCACGGGCAACTTGGTCGACCCAGGCGTCATCGAAAGTCATCCATGCAGGCTTGTTGGAACCGAGGTGACTGGGCTTGACATCCTCCCAGAAAGAATCGGCCTTCATGTTGCGACGAGTCTGTACAGGGTTGACAGACCATTTGCCCTTCTGTGCAAGGCCCCAAAGTTTACACGCGCGAATAAGGACGGATCCAGTCGGGGGGCTGCGGTTATACTTGTTGCGACAGAACCAGAGAACCAGAGGGCAGAAGCAAAACATGATGGTGGGTAGCAAAAAGGCGCACCAGAAGCCGACATATTTCTCGACGTAAACCATACTGATCTGACCGAGCAAGGAACCGGCATTGATGAACATGTAAAAGTACAGGAAAATACGAGAAATGGTGATGGTTGGGTCGGAAATGACGCGCTCGCCGGTCTTCTCATCGATAATGACACGCAGCTTGGTCTGCTTGTACTGTTCGGCGATGAGAGGCGAGATGTTGGCCTTGAACGCTCCCGTTCCGAAACCGAGGATAATGACACCGAGAATGAATGGCGCGAGGGCAGCATCGCCCTGGAGCACGGTGGGCAATGCAGAAATGACCAAGAGGATGTGACCCAGGATGGAGAAGGCAATTGCGATAAAGATGGTGTTGAACCGACCGAGGTACTCATCGGCGATGATAGCACCGATGATTGGTGTGGCGTAACTCCAGAATTGATTGAAAGTGGTGATACCGAAGGCGGCACGCTGTCCCATACCCAAAGCACCTGGCTGACCTTCTGCGCTAGGGTCTCTGCCAGTGGGCTGCCCCTCTGGCAGTGGCTGCTGGATGAAGTTGGTGTCTGAAGGCGGATAGTTAGCTATCGACCTCCCCACGTGTGGTTTTAGCCAAGGGGAAACATACACAGAACAGAGCAACCATAGTAACCGAACCGCTCGCACAGTTCAACGAAAGCGACGGTGTATGCGGTCCAGGGAATCTTGCCCGACACACGGCGCAGGGTGCGCAGGTCTTCTTCGGTCGGTTCCTCACCAACCAAATCGGCCTCGTTGACTTCGATGTCGGCAGGCGCAGCGATGCTGGCATCGCGCGTGCTCTCGGCCATCGCTCGCTTCTCACTCATCTCGTACACGGGCGTGGCGATCTTGGGCTCATGGCTCATGGCAATGTCCACGGCGTTCTGAGCACCAGCGGCAGCCATGGTTGTCGACTTGTCAAGATGTTGTGGCAGCACAAATTGAAGTCCAGCTCAGTGGAGTTGTATTAGGGGAGCGGGGAGAGAATGGCTCGCTGCACGACGCGGACAATGCAAGGAGAGACGCCTCGTATTATTATACTTTGATAACACCGACCCCCGCAACCCAGTGTCTGCGCGACAAGAAAATGAATGCAGTCCCAAGGCTGGGCAATGCGACAATCAGACAGGATAACGGCTCATGGTTGCTTGCCTTCTTGGAGTCTTGGAAGATTGCTCGTTATCAACGCCAATACTCTTCTTCCTTTGCTAAGACCAGCGAAGTGGATTAGGGGTGTCTTCAGCACTTGGCGGATGCGGCGAGACGGAGACGTTTGGTGGCGTTAATCAAAACTTGGGCGGCGCATAAAGCCCGCCTCTAGAGTCGCAGCATCGCCCTCACCAAAACCGTGCGAACACGAATACGTACTGTTTCGAGCTGCGATACACCTATCTGAGAGTGTATATAGATGCCAGAGCGTTAGCCTAGTCTCTCAATCTACCATGCCATTGAAAATATGGCGCGGCAGTGGGCACCCACCTTACCAGGCCTCGGGTACAATCCACCCAGCGCACAGGATTCAAAGGATTCCTATCTAAAAGCCATGCCTTCTTGGCCATGCCCTTGGCCTCCCTTGTCCCTCGGCCGCTGTCCACCATCAACACGGCGTTCAGCTTATTATTTCACTTATCGCAAACTTCAAAGGCAGCCGCACAGATATCCCTCCAACCACAGAAACCGGCGTTGTTCCCAAAGAGGAAGGTTGCTAGCTCGCCGTTTCTGGGCAGTTAACCGACACCAATCACGTCGCGCCACCACGAACACCACCACACTCTTACCTTATCCTCGATATACCCTGCTGTGCCGTGCGTTCCCCAGCTCTCGTCCGTGCTGCCCTGTAGTTCTTGTTCGTTCCTCGAAACACGAGTTGTGCTTATCTGCTAGCCTTGTCTGGATGAAGCCCCCGCGGTGGCGGATTCTTCTTTCCCTTCTGTTTGGTGCGGATTTCCCTGGGCACATTGGCGGAACCTCCCAGTCGCGTGAGCGCGAGTATGTAGGAAAGGCAGGTGATTGAGTGTTGGATGAAGCTGCGATGAATGGTGACCGCCGACGCAAGACATCCGTACCCTGTGAACTATGTATACCTTTTACTTTCCATGGACCCTAACTAATAAGGCAGAGCGCATGTACATGGATGCAGATCTACCATGCGTCGATTTTAGACATATTGCATGCAGCACATACCCAGATAATGGATATAAGTACAGTATGGCATCGGAGATCCCGATCCAGACAAAGTACCAAGAAAACAACAACACTAGACAAGAAATCCCTCCATCCATCGATCCAAACTACCGCCCAAAGTGTCATGCTTATACCGTCTATATCCGCCTCTCACGCGAGCGAAAACCCACCTCATTCCTCTTATTCCCATTCTCACAATTGGTCCCAAGCGCATAAGCCAGCAAGCTCCAGCCTCGCTTCTTCCACTGGTGCTTATCTCGCGGAAGGCTTGCCACGCTAAAGAAGACAGAAAATGGGCATCCACGGCCACCAACGCCACAACAAGCTTGACACGAACGAAAGCTGGGCGCGCTTACTAGCTACCGAACATGGTCCCGCGTTTACCGACTTCCGCCTCTAGAAGGACGTTTTTGTTCTTTGCCCAGCAAAAGAATCTTCTCATATGCAGGGAAAGAGATCGCGCGAACGGCATGTGGAACAAGTGATGGTATGAAGTTGCCTCTGTTTGGAAAGTGCATTGTCGCCGCCGGCTTGGCGTTGGTCATGGGAAATTTCTCTCATACAATAGTGCGTCTTCTTCCGGGTCTTGGATGTCATTTCGGAAGCTAGATGTTATCTATTCTAACGGTAAATTTGTTGGTGATTCCCGGTTCTTGGGATTGTTGTGTTTGATACACATGTGATTGCGGACCCTATTCGTACGATACATACCTTACCTCTCGTACTCTCGAGATTCCCGGCTACATTCCCGGATACAATGCTACTAAATCGGATGTGGAATAGAAGAAGAAATTACGATTTTGTTTAGTACATTGAGTATCAAGATTACCCATACTATGTCCTCAAATATGCATAAACCTATCAATCATGAATACTTTGGCTCTTTGTATCTGCAAGAGATACCTAGGTACCGTACAGCCTTGTATGCATGTTTGTCAATTTGACTACTGCAGCAAGGAGGCAACTGCAAACGAAGTTCAATACGCCGCAGATTCAACGCTACAAAGTCGATTGGAGAATAGGTGTCAATGCTCAAAAGTCAGAATTGTGAGCTCAAAAGATATCTACAGTTCTTCTCGGTGTTATTTTTACCCTTTTTCCGTCTTTGTCGCCCGGCCATTTACATCGCATTCAACTCCCCAATCAATTCCCCTCCCACAGCTTTCAGGTTGTTCGTGGTACAGTCCATACCCGACTCAAGGCAAACCACGTTTCCCTCCAGATAACACTGTACGTGTGTTTCTCACAGCTGGCTGACGTCCTTGACGCGGAGTATGGCCTCTCGAAAGTCTTTTGCGACTGTTGCAAATATTTTCCGATTAGCATGCAAGGAGAATATTTGCTACCCAGGAGACAAACCAAAGCTCTCCATTTTCAAAGATATAACACGTACATGACCAATGGCGAAGAGATGATCAACGAGTGCATGATACGATAAATCCACGACCTGCTTCTTGTTCCAAGAACCCACATCTGAAATATTTAGACTGAAATCTGTTCCGTGTTTCGAGGGCTCATGAGAATTGCTGCTATTAGAACGCAGTTTATTGAAGTACTCCAGAATTGCATTGACGACATAACATCCAGCAGGGTGAGGGTTATAGCTATGTTGACGAGGAAGGGTTTAGAGGGATCCTGGAGGAGGGAACTATTTTGGCCCTCCCCCTTTTCGCCGTGATTTGTTTTATGAACAGCGGTGCCTTTGTCATAGAAGATCTCAACTAAAATATCTACCCATACAGTTCAAGGTCTTCCAACATCTCCACCAGTAAGAGATGTTCCGTGCTTTTTTTCTCCTTAGCTTTCCCTCCATAACACTCTAGAGCGTGGCTGGTTCGACCTTTCCCTTGATTTGGCGTGCGATTTGGAAGCTATATTCGCTTTCCGGAGTAAATTTCTTATCATTGGCTTCATTAGGCATGGAAGCCTTCCCAGGTTGTTCTTTGCTCATCCACAGACACAGATGTTTCCCCAGCTCATCGATCTCATTCAATAGTTGGCGAAACATCGTGGACTGTTGGAGGTTCTTTATTTTTGCTGCTGCATACCAGAAGACCTGCGCTCTCATAGGATCCTCTCTCGTTCTTTCGGTGATTTCGGTGCAGGCAATCTCGAGGAGATCACAAATAATCTCATCAGATATAGCTGCGCCGATGTGCAGCGACTCGGTAAATCTCCACAGAGCGTAGGCCTGGAACTTGGATGCCATCAATCGCTCTCCCATGGCATATAGACGCGCCAATGTAGCGAACTCGGAATAATGCTCGACTTTACGCGAAAAAATTGGGCAGCCACGATAAAGGTACTCGACAAAAAATCCGAAGAGCTCAGGGTCCTCATCCTCCATTGCGACAGCATTTTCACTCGATTCTTTGAAACTGCCAGTGAGATTCTTCAAGAATGCTTCAGACTCCGTGATGAGGATATCAGTATGGAGGTAGAATGTCTTCGAGCGGCCGACCGTGACAGCAATTATTTGAGAGGTGAAAACCCTGGAAAAAGTAAGCTCAGCGAGACTCAAGGATTAAGGTCTCGCTAACTGAGAAAACTTGAGCCTTCCTGAGGATTCGGCCAGATCTTTACTTGGTGTATCCTTTTCTTTTTCAGACATGATTGACCTGAGGGTTGAACGATGGTGATTTCTAGTCGCGGTAACCGGTCATAGAAATCAATCGCACGGACACCTATATAAATGGAAGGTTGTTTGGTTGGGCGTATTTGTGTTTGTACTATATACTGTACAGACGCCTGACGCAGGTATGTAAGTAACAAACTTTGGCACTGATGGCGTGCAGATTCGCACGTGGCGCCGAGGAATGCCTGAACAGGAATTGATGTCGGCGAAGATTGCCTATCTGAAGAGCTGCGGGAGTGTGGGGTCTAGTCAAGAAGGTTGTTTATGTATGAAGCAGTAAAGCTTTACACTACAAGGTGGACATCGATGTCGACGTCGACGTGAATTAGCCGAGCGGCTCTCCTGCGTGATGTGATTGGTGCTCTTCACCCCTGCTCGTGTAGCGTACTGCACCTTAACTTTCTCCACCAAGCTTCAACTCTAACTGTTTGACGCGTTATTCCACCGCCTACAGGCAAAACAATCAACCACTCAACTGTCCAATGAATCCACCATGCCCTAATGTGTCGATATGAGCTTTTAAGTCGAATCCTGGTTTTTATAGACAATCACCGTGTCGCGGCCCGGCAACGCCACCAAAACTACCAAGAACAGCAACAACAATCACCTCACCTGGCCAGCGAAGACGGTCCCCCCAGGCCATGCTCCACGAGATACTCCTCTCGCTCTCCGGTCACCCCTCGGCGCTCTTCGATGCCGTCCCTTCGCACGTGAACTCAACTCCCAAACATGTAGCCCTTCTATCTCCTCCCGAGGCGGAGCTTCTTTCCTCTCTCGGTCATCTGTCGCGCGTCCATCGCCGTTTGCGCCAACACATCGCTCGCCTTGCCGCTTCACACCCTTCCATCGTGGCCAGAGCAGTGGCCACGGCTATCAACTCTTACCATCTTGACAGGTTTCAGCAGAAAATCTTGGACGTGGAAAGCCGCATCTTGAAGCGAGATGCATCGACAGTCGGCGCTTATAACATCGTGCCGCTAGCCACTATTGTTGGCGAATTTTCAGAATGGACCAGGGTAATGGAGTGGTTATGGGAAATCAGCAACTTCATTTTACCATCAGAGTCGTCTCAAAAAGGTGGAAGCCAGACCGGCAAAGCATGCTCGGGGGCAGAACTCATCGATAAACTCCGAACAGAAACTCAGACCGGCTATCCCGATATCGAAGAAGCAGCACACCATCTCAGCACCGTGGCCGAGACCGCATGGCTTCGACAACTTGCGACATGGCTGCTGCATGGTCGTCTTCCTTCGTTCGGCGCATCTGACTTCTTCATTGAAGATGACTCTGCTGAGGAACTCTCCTTCAGCATACAGCATATGCTACTCCCCAAATTTGTTACTCGAGATACAGCATCCTCGATATTGTTTGTAGGTAAATCTTTGAACCAGATACGTTCATTACCTTCCACAGCAAAGACAATGGCTAGCGAAGCGTCTGGTCCTTCAGAGTTAGAACTTTTACCAGTACATGTCGGCTACCTCTCTGAAGTAACTGCTCCTATATTATCGGCGAAGCTTTCAGAGGTGGTTGCGAAAATTCGGTTGTCTCTATCACGCAACCTCCTCCAACACTTATTGCCGCGTGAGAAGATTGTTGACATCTTATTCGTATTGCATCAATTTTTCCTTCTCGGCCGAGGCGAATTCGCGATGACCCTAATCGCTGAAGCTGACGAGAAGCTACACTCACGGCACCGCATGCCCTTATCCTCCAAACCCGGCAGCGGAATTCAGGGTGTTTTGCTCAAAGAAGCCGAAATCAGTCAGACACTATCCCGATCCTTCACTGTGCTCTCCACACTGAGCGGAGAGGATGATCACACAGATGACATCCTAGATCTTGCTATAGACACGCTTCACTTGGCCATCTACAATCCCACAAGCCATCGTCCAGGTACACCCGGTCGAGCCAAGGATTCGACTTCCATTCTCCCCCAGATCGCCAACGTCCCTTTCAATAACCTCCTCCTCTCCATCCCCACCACCCTCACCATGGACATCAAATCGCCCCTCGACCTTTTCATGTCCAAATCAGACCTAGAGGTATACACGGCCATCAACGCCTATCTCCTTTCCCTTCGACGCGCGCATCTCCACCTCGCTCAACTCTGGCGACAGAGTTCCATACGACGAGAACACCCTGCACCCCCGGGCTATCAGTATAGCAATCTCCCGCAGGGAAAAGCGATTCTGCGACGTCGGCGCCAGCGCAACAACGCGCGCACGCGCGAGTTGAGGAAAGTGTGGGCGACTTGCGCAGCCGCCATCTTCTTTCTTGCGGAGAGCGAGGCGTACTTCCAAGGCGAAGTAGTGCAGGAATCGTTCAAGCATCTGCTGCATTGGGTCAAGAACCCAGTAACGATTGATGATCCTTCCTCGTCTTCATCCGCATCTACATCAAAGCATCCGCCCGTATCACTGTCATCAATAACAACCGGCTCCGCCCCAGCACAAACAGCCCACAATGACCGAAAACCCCAAACTCAGCAGCACGATCCCGAAGCCCTATCCCTCGCTCACCGTACTTTCCTCTCCACCGTAACACATTCCCTCCTGCTAACCGACACACCCTTCACCACGCTGCTGCATACGACGTACACACACATCGATCTCCTGACCGCACACCTAACGCACCTCCAAACCATACATGCATCCCTTGACGCCGAAGAAGACGACGGCTTTGAAGACTACAGTCGCGATTGGAATAAGGAACAGCGCGAGGTGGGAGTAGAATTAGATCGTGCAAGAAGACGGTTAGATTCAGATCTCAAGGGGCTTGTGGGAAGATTGAGGGAGATTGATGGGGAGAGGTTGGGTGCTGGTGGCAAGGAAGGCATGTTTGTAGGTGCGAGCACGGGTGGAGTGGATGGAGAAACGGCGTATGTGCCGTTGAGGGTTGGAGGCGTGGATCGCTTGTTGATGAAATTGGACTGGGGTGGTGGGGAAGAGGACGATGGAGAGGGTGAAGGCGACGAGGTAGAGTTGTTGATTCGATAGTTCACAGCAAATATTCATAATTGTTCATTCTCTTGTGCATGCAGGGGAAAGGATGGGTATAGTATAGTATAGTACGAAACGAGTACAAAATTGCCTCAACAGTATCAATAATGCGCTTGCGCTTGAGTAATATCAAAGGCTCAAGAGGTTGTGGAGGTTGTGAAGATCACTCAATGCCTCTCCCACTCTTGTCACAGCTAGTCAATCAATCTTTCGTCTCTTGTTACGATGTCCAATGTCTCCATTCGGCTCCTCGTCATTCTCCTCTCCATTCGTCGCCTTCCTCTTCTCATCCGGCTTTTCCGGCCAGAACCGATGCGGCGGCTGTACTCCCTCAAACGCAATCTCCTCACGTGAAATCTCTCTCTCATCCCGCTCGTTCGCACTCAGGCCTGAGTTCTTCAGCTGAATATTAAGAACATCTATGTCGCTTCGGAAAAAAACACATTTAACGAATTTGATGCGGTGCGTTGTATGTGAGAAGTTGTAGCAAAGACCAGCGAGGGTGACACAACTGCCCAAGGAGCCATAATCAAAGCCCTTTTCCTCCACCTCCAATTTCTGCCAGCGCTCATCGGAAAGGAGGTCGCGGAGGCCCTGGCAATTTCCCCAGTCGTTGTAGATGGCAGCGGGGATGTTTGCGGTCAATTTCTTCAAATTTTTGAACTGGCGAGCATAACGTTCCCAGAAACGGCGCCAGCCAACCATCTCGCGCGTGAATAAAGCTGCTTCGGCCGGCGTCGGACGTTTAGAACTGCGCAACCAGCCATGAACGCCTGGTACATCTGCGGGATATTGTATGATGAGCTCGTCAACCATGTGGGCTATCCCTGACAGGCCAAAGGAAGCCTGTGTGGGTAAGAGCACCTCTCGTCGTTGTTCACCTTCACCAATGAATGTTTTGTAGTCGCCAAAATAGAGGCTGCCATCGAGGCCAGAGCTTGAAAAGGAGTGTACCCTATCGCCAATAGAGATACGGATTGGAAAGTTAAGGGAACGTAGAGTAGCGACCATGCCCTGTATGCGTTTGAGAACATCGCCTTTCTGAAGATTCCCACGACCCTGGGCAAGATTTTCGGGGAATACGTCGCACATCATGGGATCCCATGCGAGTACAGGCTTGAAATTCCATTTATTTGCCAACCACTCAAGCGCTTCTTGTACTTCTGGTTTTGAAATGGGATCTGTCTGTGGGGAAGAGCTCTGCGCACTTAGCCTTCGCTGATTCGTAGCAATCAGATGGAAAGGCTGTAGCACAATATTGTGCGGCTTGCTGAGAGGGCTAATGTTGATGTTAGGATATCGCTTTGTGATTCTTCGTAAACTCTTTAATAAATCTTCGAAAGAGGCTCCAGCGCCTTGTACTACATGGGCTCCTACTTGCATGTGATCACGAGTACATTCTTCAAACGTCTTGTCGTCGAAAGCATCTGAATAAATTAGTAAATGTGATTGAAAAGGGAACCTGTTTCCTCGTACCTTCTTCCTCTCTATGATGAGAACCTTGGGCGATCCTAAATGGCACTGGTCCAAGGAAGTCCCGCTCTCTACGATCGTCAATCCAGCTGTACAAATCAATCTCGATATTGGTGATGTTGGACCACGTAGACGCACGGGTCGAGAGAAGAGATCGATAAGGAGCGTAGTCATACGCGCGCAGCTTGTTCAAGCTCGGCGGGCAATGGTTGGTAATGCCATCGACCAGACAGCATACGCGCTGATGGACTTCCCATTCATTCCACGTGTGGTACCCAGAATAACGCTCTCTGATCGCGAGGGTCCTGAGCTTTTTGCACAGCGGAAATATCATGCGAGCGACTGAACCGCCATCTCGCCTCCGTGACATACGAAACCTCTGCTTGAATTTGTAGTCATTGTAAGAGTAGCTGTACTCAATACGGCTGTGGGCGGTATAGTCGGCCCAATTAGCTACTTCGAGTTCTTCGAGGCGCTCGAACAGTTTCGGAGCAGCTATAGCAAGCTCTTTCCACGTCCATGTCTCTTCCGGCGTCCACACAAAATCTTTGATAGCGGATATATCGAGACTGGTTAGATTGGGCAGATTTGCCTCTATCCACTGGAAATCGCCAATGCTGCACCAATGGGACAAAGCAAGTTTCTGGATGTGCATCCTGTTGGCGTCTGTTATACATTTCCTGAAGCAATCCCAGCGCGCCTGTCCTGAAGATCTGTATTTCCAATCATGCAGCTTGATGTCCTTGACATCAACCCATTGTAGGGGGTATCGATAAAGTAATTCATCAACAGTCTTTGAGTTAGCCATACCAACGCATAGTCTCTTCATAGCCCATGCAGCGTCACGATCAAGATAGTCCATAACGCATTTGAATATGTCGTTTGGAAGCTGTAGCAATGGCGAACTTTGCCGTTTCGGGACATTGGGATCACGGCCAGCACCCGAGGTTGGACTCGCCTCACGGCTAATGGGAGGAGAGCTCAAGTCCGTGTTACCTCCCATATCGGGTGTTCGTATAGAAACCGCCCCAGGTGTAGTTTGCTCAAAATGAAGGAGATAATCCAAATCGAAAAGGTCTATGTCGGTGTTCATTATTCAGGTGGACGACGTGTCGTATATGGGCGAGAGCGCCGACAATGGTGTCTTGAGCTCGAATGCTTCCGCAATCAGCCGCTGATGGGCGCGTATACGGTGGTTCGGAGGCGCACTTTTGGCATATAGTGCAAAACGTTGTACCCGTGAGAACTGGAGATAAGCTTTGTATCTACCAACGAAGGCTCGGTTGCCCAAAGTATGGGGGACATAGGAGGTTCGGGGGAGGAGCTGCGGCGTCCTGACCAGGTAGCGCTAGGGGAGAATCATTGTTCCGATCCGACCCGCTATTGGGGAGCTCTTTTATTTCTTTCATGGCGACTCTCTTCTTCACCCAACCATCGCGGACACAACTAGGAGCCAAAGAACCCGCTGCCTACCCCTGGAACCAAAGCAATCACGCGAATCGCGCATATCTAGTCATCCCAAAGCGGTTATTGGGTCAGAATCGAAATCTGCGCTGCGTCTCTGCTGCCTCCCCACCGCACCCCACACGTACCACAACACCACCGCGCTCTTTCTACATACCCTAACGAGACACCCAATCACAACTCCTCACGATGGCTGATACCGCGATCTACGAAGATACTTTCAACATCACATCTGTTAACGCCGAGAAGTATGACCGCGTAACACGTTTGTTCGGCACTTCGACCGATAATACCGTCACCATGTCCCTCGACATCAACCACGAGCTCTTTCCCTGTCAGACAGGCGACACAATCAACCTATTGTTGGCAAACTCACTACGACTGGATGGCAACAAAGAAGAGACGCAGGGCTGGAGGGATGTTGCAAAGGGCGAGCCAACGCTAGCTGAAATGTTTGATTACGTGTGCCATGGAAAAGTTTACAGGGTTTTGGACCAGGAGAATGAGGGAAACGATATCAAGGTGTATCTCTCCTTCGGAGGCCTGCTGCTTATTCTGCAGGGTCCCTACAAGAAGCTGACGGGTCTCAAAATCGAGCACCTTTACCTTCTCGTGAAGAAATAAAGGGTTCGGGTCGTCTCCCTTACCTTTACGGTCAAAGAAAAACAAACTGCATAGATGGCGTTTTGGGGGGAATAAGTGGGGTGGTATCATTTTGGTCTATCGTCTAGTTCTTTGGCACTTTGGAGTTTTGATGCCCGGATACCCACAAAAGGCGTCCTTTTCATCCCATGATACGGATGCCCATTTTCACAGAGTAGGGAATTCAAATTTGCGGTGTAATCTTGCAACAATCTCAATGAAATCCCTTTCGTTCTCCGCAGTCAAAAATCCGTGTCTGATGAAGAAGTCGAGCATGACAAGCGCACAATTAGGCTTGAATTCTCCCTTAGCCATCGCCGCCTTGACCTCTTCAATGCTCCAGAGATAGAATTCTTCCACTTCATCATCGCTCGGTTTTGGGACGACATCCTCTGGTAGCTCGAGATCATAAATGTACTCGCACTCCGGCTGGAGCAATCCCGTCTCTCCCCCTGCCTTTTCGCCGCGGATGGCAAAGTAGGTAATGCACCCTGCCGGTTTGACAGTCTTCCGCACCAAGTCGTCCGGTAGTGAGGCTTCTTCGCCGCACTCCCGAACCATCGTCTCGAATGCCGGTTCGCCTGTAGCCATTCCTCCCGCGACCGTATTATCCAGCATGCCACCGTACGTCTGCTTGGTTCTTGCCCTCCTGGGAACCCAAATTTTCATTTCTCCATCCTTCTTTACGTAAGCTGTCAAGTGCACTCCATATGTCACCACGCCGAACAAGGGACTCGCACTCCTTTCCACGTTAAACAACAGCTCCTTGCCTCGCCCATAAACGGGAAATAACTCGTTTCTCCACTTGTCGAGCACTTTGAAGTGCCCCGTAGCTCGCACAGCCAGCAGTGTCTTTTCGATTGCAGCAGAGCGCGATGCGGCGTCGGTGCCCTCGGTCAAGGTCAACGTTCGCTCGTCATCGTCGAGTTCCCAGTTGGGTACGCCGCGGAAGACCTCGGCGACGGATGGGAGCATATAACCTAGCCCATAATTGTAGCCTGATACACGGAGCTCGTAGTAGGTGGATATGCTGGCTAGGTACAGGTCGGGGTCGACCTGGTAATATGGGAAGCCATCGGATTCATTTACTAAGTCGAGGTTGGTGAGGGACATTCTTGAATCGGAGACTGCCGAATGGGATTTTGTGCTGGTGAAAGATGAGAGAAGAACAGACTAGGCTCCCGCGGCAGTGTCGTCTGTACCCATCGATACATAAGCTTGTAGTGGGGGCGGGGTAGCTGTCAGGTACGCGGCTATTTCTTCAAGCTAGTTAGGTTATGATCCCTGGCCAGTCAAAAATAAAATTAAAAGGCAACGGTGAACAAGCTCAAAGCCAATTTTCGATATCTTTTCAACACCCTGGTGTCCTTTCAGGAGCGCTAAGCAATGGATGATAGAAGATTGGCTTTGTTAGTACCTCGGAGCCTGGTCAAACAAGTGAAAACGGCATTGGAAGAGCAGAACGTCCTGAACCGAAGCAGAAAAATCACCACTGCAGTACGAAAGGATGAATGCACAGAAACATGCATGACCTTATATACCACCTTGCCCTACGAGTCTGACAATGAATCTTCGAAAACTACCATCTTGGAGAAATTAGGCTTAAAAGCAGATACAAACTCCCACGTCTCCTTGACAACATATAGCTCCCAAACAGAACCAGTCGAAAGCGCATCGAACAATCCCCTTCTCAAAGGTCTCAAGAACGGCTTAAATTCCCTCCCAAGAGACCTTCTAGAGTCACTACAGCTCACTGTCGAAGCACTCCTCACATCCTTCCCAGAAGCCTATTCCATATACAAGCCCCTTCTTCTCCTCCCTCCAAATGCTTTCACTTCCGCCCCCTGGACCACCCTTCTATACTCCCATCCCGTAACATCTCCAGCACTACAACCTCTATGGACAACCCTAGTCACATCCACAGGAACCACGCATCTCGCTCTCAATGCCGGGATTCCCCTCCAAAAAGAACAAGCGTCGCAAACTCCCGACCTAAACTCTGAAAACACGTTCAGAAGCCCTCTCAACCTAACACCCCTCTACCCACCATCCTTCGTCTCCTCCCGTACAGACTGCAAAGACTTTTCCTCCGCACTCTGGGTTTCTCATACGCAAAACCACATCCACCAAGTCTGGGCGCCCTTATACACCATGTTCAGCCGGGGGAATATCAAAGAAAAAGCGCGTCTTCTCTCCCTACCATCTGTGGTTTCCTCCGTCGCAAACGCAAAGAATACAGGTGGCTGCACGGCCGTTGATTTGTACGCCGGGATCGGGTATTTTGCCTTCTCGTATCGCAAGGCTGGGGTGAAGAGGGTGTTGTGCTGGGAAGTCAATGAATGGAGCGTTGAAGGGCTTAGACGTGGGGCAAAGGCGAATGGGTGGAGTGTTAAGACCGTTGCTGGTAATGAAATCCCAGAGACGAAAGAGAAATGGGGCGAGTGGGCAAAGGGATTTGAAAAAGAGCAAGGGGGAAAAGATGAGAGTGAGGGTGTTGATTTTGTGGTGTTTCAACAATCGAATGAGTACGCGCTCGATGCTGTCGCTGCTCTGCAACCTTCGAAATTCGAACAATCTACTTCGATTCCGAGGCATGGGAAATTAGGGGGGAAGGAGCTACTGCCTATCCGTCACGTTAATTGCGGATTCTTGCCTTCTTCGAAGCTATCGTGGGAAACGGCTGTGAAAGTGTTGGACAGGGAATTAGGAGGATGGATCCATGCACATGAAAACGTGGCGGTCAAGGATATCGAGAAACGCGCGGGAGAAGTGGTCATCGAGATACAAAGAATTGTTGATGGTTGGGAAAAGGAAAGAGGGGGGTCAAAGAGAAGAGTGGATTGTGAGCATGTAGAGAAGGTAAAGACGTACGCGCCGGGTGTGATGCATGTGGTTTTTGATGTATGGGTTAGTGGGATAGCAACAGAAGGGCTATAGGTGTTTTAGTCTGTTCAGAAAGAATGTTCTCCTCTCACTCTTTCAACTTAACTTTCGAATCGAGTCAGGAGTCCAAATGCTGACTGGAACCGTCGTTTCATATCAAAAGAGTAACTTTCAGAATTCTTGCAAATTTATCATAACCTCCTTCTCTCCACCATCTATTAAAACCGACGCTCACCTCGGAGCCTTCTCATTAACGCTAACAACGCTAACTTCAACATCTACCTTTGCCTTCTCATCTCCCGGCAATTCCGCCAACCCTACGTTCGACCTCGAACTATCCACCTCATACCTCATCTGCTCCGGCAACTCCATCCTGGTCGCATCATCCGCCTCGTACTTATAATACACCATCGTGCCGGCTCCCGCGCCTCTTCCCTGCATGTCTGCTTGATAGCCTGGGTGGTTCGAATACACGGCATTTGGATATTGAGGATGGGGAGGGTACGACCTATCTGCGGCATACGGGTTTGGCATATGGTTGTATGGGCCTGTGGGGCCGTGATGGCCGTTCTTTCTGTTGCGAAGGTGCGTACCGAGGAAGTATCCGGCGGCTAGGATGGCGAGGATGGCGAGAGCGATGCCGATTCCGAGACCGGCTTTTGCGCCCGTGCTTATTCCTTCGTCTTCGGGCTTGATTTCCTGGGCGGTGTTGGCGTTGGAGGAAGTTGGGGACGAGGGGTTGGTGGGGGCGAGTGGTGGTGGTGATAGTGATGATACTCCTGTGGCTGCTGTGGGAAGAGATATGGGAGATAGGGAGGAGGATGTGGGATTGATTGGGTCGCCAAATTTGAGGGCTAGAGTTTCGATAGCGAGTTTGGTATCTTCATTGCAGCAGTCTGTATTTTGATAGCCACAGCACCAGCGGCGTGATGAGTTTCCGGCGGCCGTGTCGCAGGGAGTCACAAAGGCCATATCGTCTTGCTGTGGAAATTTGTCAGTTGTCTCCCCTTTATTGTTTTTTTACTGGTTTATCCTTCTCCATTTCCGCGTCTTCTTCTCTTTTTAGCCCATGCAGCTGATTTTACTAGCATAACATCTTTTTTCCGTACTCATTTCACAATCACGATACATCCATTTCGCACCCCCTCAAACCAAAGCAAAACCAAAAGAGAAGAAGAAAATATAGACTCACCCCACAGACCTCCATACATCCCTTCCAATCCTTATTTTTACACTGCGGCTTCGTCCACGTTGGATCCCTCGGCTTCTCCCCCTTCTTCACCCCCACCTGACAAAGTCCATTAGGCGTGCAAATATCCGGGCCACGTTCCTCCGGGCGATTCGTCGCGCAACATATATTACTGAGAGGGCTGGAAAGATCGGTGGAACAAGGAACGTATTCTGGGTTGGCGTCTACAGAACCGTTGGGTCGGAAGCAGAGCGCTGAAGCGGTTGATGAGAGGAGTAATGAGGAAAGGAGGAAAAGGAGAGGCGAGGACGCGCGCATGAGACGCGGCATTTCTTTTTCCTTCTTCTCTCTTTATTTTCTAATGTGGTTTTATGTATGTGTTGCTATCTTGCGCAGAATGTAAAGACCGATGCTGTGTTGACAAAAGAGTGTAAGGATTCGTCCTTTGGAAAGATCGTAAGTGCGGGAAGACGCCCCGGGGTATCAAAAAGAATGAAAGAGCGAATGAATGAGGAAGTTATTGAAGGTAACATGCATAGGAAAGGAAGGCAAGAACAGGTTTCCCACCATCCCCACGGTTATCGCGCGAGAAATATAGAAACAACATGAAACCATGTCGACGGTGTTCCGGCCCCCCATCTATCCCAGATTCAGCCCTGGGCTTGCTTGTAAATTCAATGCCCGGGTCTCGGCGGACGATAAGTCGGGCCTTATTAGGCGGCTACCGATGGTCATTGACAATTGATGACATCTATGTTGATGGGTAACCGCTCTCGAAATATAATCGCTGGTGTTGGCGATGGAAGTTAAGCCCTGCGCAACTCGTGTGGCTTGTTCCATGTTTTGCTTTACGAGATTAGTCGGTACATAGGTATACTTCGTCTCCAAGCGCATACAAAAAAGAGAACATCAAAGAGTTTGAAAATGGTGCAGACGCTTCTTTGCGTTGGCTACATCCAGACTCCGTTTCTCAGTGTTCAGAAGTGCTAGTTCATGTTTATTTAACACCAACAGTTAGGCACGATATATCAAACTTGACTAAGTATCAATGTATTCGGAGCACATACACCCACCCGTCTTATCCAATAACCTAATCACGCCACAGAAGCCCCGGACTCCGAACGCTGGGCCTAAGCTGTAGCGGGAGGATTCGCCCTGTTCTCATAAGCTCTCCACACGCGACCGAGAGCATGAAATTCCTAGTACCTATAGCGATGATTGCTTTATACGTTGATCAGGCATGCACATGTAGGAGGAATGTGTCTACGAAAGGATGGATGAAAACGGAGATTATATACTAGTTCTTAAGTTAATAAGAATTGTTCATAAACGTTCCAGTATACGTTCTGATTCGGACGCTTCCAGTGTAATTATAAACCAGAGGTACAGAAGGAGCTACGTATTTTGCAATCATAGTACACAGCCATTTCTTCCTTGATACAGGTATGCAACTCCATCTATGCAACTCTATTGCGTCTGAGTTGTCACTCGGGAGCAAGTTCGTACGCCACATGCAAGAGAACAAAACTCCGAATATCTCGCCAATTTTCAGAGGGGCAAATCCGAAGGGTATCATATCACATCGTTTAACACCGATATCACCACCCAAACCAACCATCGGCGAAAAGCTTCCGCAATCCCTACCTACCCCAGAAGATCAACGCTAGCTAGCGTGTAGTAATAGAGTGTGCGCATAGACTCGCCTCCACTCTCTCGTAGCTGATCAATACTAACACCTTACCCTATCATACAATCATGAGAACCTCTATACATAACCCTTCCGCTCGCTGCTTGTGCAAAAGCGTAAACAAGGCAAGAACGTCTCTTAATTGATTCTGAACTTGGCCGGGATATTCCTCTCCACAATGCCGCTCCTCTCCTCGCGCTCCCACTGCTCCTGCCTGGCCTCCATTTCCTCATGGTGCTTGAAATGCTCAATATCCTCCGGGTGTGTCAAATCCTCTTCCTTCACATCATCACCGCTGTGGTACTTCTCCCAATGATGGATCTCGTACTCGTACTCGTCGTCGCCGTGGTGCCCGGGTCCCATGCCAAAATCGGGCAGCTTGACGCCTTCAGCGTCCTTTGTGTGGAATTCTTCCGCGGAGACGACACCGTCGTGGTTGATATCGAACATGCTGAGGACAGTCTTGACGACACCTTGTTTTTTGAGCTCACTGATGTGTGAGCTCGAGGGATCGAAAAGGCCGTAGGTGCGCTTGATGTCGTCGGCGTTCCAGACTCCCGTAGAGTCGTAGTCGTGTAGTGCGAAAAAGGTGCCTGAATCGAAGGCGGTAATGTGATGTTCCTCTGTTTGTTTCGTCCCAGCCATTAGTCATTGTCCCGTACTTTGATTTTGTGTTTTGCGCCCTGAATCGATTGTGCCGCGCCCATGTACTGATCAACAACGTACCCGCCATGTGTCTCGTCGCCCAATCCGCGTCCGGCGCAACCACCACCTGCTGATGCTCATCACCACCATGCGCAGCGGCATCGAGCGTGCAACCGAGCAGTATGACGGCCGCGCTCAGCGAAATCCGCAGTAACCGACCCATACCCGTTGCGCGAAGGACTGTGTGACGTGGGAAGGGGAACGTAGGAGACAAGGAGAAATCTAATCAAACAATACAGAAAACGCTCCCAATGCTTTAACAAGTTTCGAAAATCAAACGGGGGGTTCGGAACAGAGGAAAAGACAACAATTAACAAAAGAAGACGAAAGAAATGGAAAGGACAGCAAGTGCCAAGCGGGTATGAATGATGCAACAGGGGTAGTTTAGTTACATGGGGCGTTGTATGGAGTCGGAGATGCGGTAAAACAAACGTCCCGGCCCCAGCCCAGGTCTGGCCGGTCATTCTGCGTGCAATCAATCCATGGATTCTTTGCCCGTTCATCCCCTCCACGTGTTTTCGTTCCTCGTTCGCTCCACTTCCCGTTTGTGACGTTATCCTCAGGAGCTCAGTACTTTGCTCCTTCTTCAATTTTGGACGGCACATCTGCGCTGCCAACATGAACGTCGTCCTGCTGCTGTTTTTGTTACTTGGGATCCCGTTCATATTCTTCCTGGTTTTCCTGGCTTTATCTTCGTGCTTGGGCGACAATTTCCGCGCCCGCGTCGGCGGGTTCGCGCTGCAGAATCCGCGAGATTCCTTCGGCCGGCGATATGGCCGCGGCCTAGGTGGGGGGCCCGGAGGAGGATGGGAGCAAATTGAGATGGAAGACATGTTGGGGGAAGACAGCGACAGCGATATGGATTGATTTGTTTTACATTGGCTCTATTCGACGACCGACTGATCATTTACCTTCAAGTCTCGCATTCGGGAAACGCGAGGATATATACTACAATGCACCAAATCAAAATTCCAAGTCCTGCTTCCTAGGCATACCTTCGCCCGCCGCTCTACTCGCCGCCTCAGCCTGCTGCGCCTCCGTATCCCCCTCCAGCGGCGGCAGACTGAACTTCGCAATCACAAACTTGCGCCGACTCACCGTGAACGCAAGATCTTCACCCAAGCCCTCGGCTCCACCACCTCCTCCACCCTTCTCATGGAATATGGGCAGTTTGTGCACCGTGAACATACCCTGCGGCTTCTCCTCATCCTTGGTGGTACCCGCGGATGTGGCTAGACTCTCAAGATGCGAATGCGCGAAGGGAGAAAGCTCGAACACGCCGTCAGAGAGGAGTTCGGCCCAGCGGATAAGGCCAGATGAGCGCGGGTGTAATGATAATGGGAGAGTTATTATGGCGGTGAGCCGGTTAGGGTATTGGCGAAGCAACGCACGAAGCGCGTGTAGGAACTGTAGGACAGCTGAGGGATTCGATGATTGCGGAGGGTATAAGACTGGCGAGAGAAGGGATGGAATGACCAATCGATGGATTGAACCAGGTGCGGAGGATGCAATCTGCCTTTGCAGATTCTGAAGTATCGCAGTGAACGGTGACGCTGTCGTTCGCGGGGTGGGGATGGGGATGTAGTTGATGGCTGTGCCAACGGGCAGCTCGAGGCGCTTTAGCAAGTCAAACGTATGGCAAAAGATCGCCGGAGCCGCCTCTCCTCCACCTTCTGTCGCTGCCGTTCCCTCCGTTCTATTCACAGCCGGTGATCCTAGAAACACATAAAATCTTAGACGCCATTTACGTGAACCAATGAACGACAACTCGAAAGAAAACAAATCATATTCGCTGTAAATACACACGAAAACGCACCTCTACCCTCACCCAAAACCCCCAATCGCTCATACCGATACGCAATCTTCATCTTCCCACCCTTATCCCCACTCCCTCCCCCTCCACCACCTCTCGCTTCCTTCCCCTCGACAAGCCCAGGCAACTCCCTCCCCCACGCGCTCCCAACACCCACAACGTGCACGCAATGCCCCTGTACGACGCCCTCCGCCGCATAGAACCGCAACAACGCGCCACTGTAGTCCGTCGTTCCCGTCTCGCCAAGCAGCAGTGATGTACCAAGCGGAAGACCCGCATGCCCGGCTAGGATGGCATCGAAGGATGGGGTTCCTGTGGAGGTTGTTGGGTGGCCGTTTATGGGCGATGGGCGCGTGCCTTTGGGAGGTGGGGTCGGGGGTGCGGTAGTAGTGGTGGAAGAGGGTTGGGATGGAGTGGAGGATGTGGCGGAGGGGGAGGAAGGTGTGGAAGAGGAAGAGGCGGGGGGAGTGCGGGTTAGTGCTATGTTTCGCTTTCGGAAGGACATTGTTTCTGGAGGATGGTCGTTGTTTGAGGGAGATGGTTGTTGAAAGTGTGGGGGAGGGGATGAACTTTTCTTGATAGCTTATCGATAAGGCGAGAAGTTGACGTCGATGCTATTCCGCAGTGATTGTGAAAAAGGTTAAGGTTAATTGTGAGAGTACGATCGCAGTTTTAGAAATAGACTATTAATGGGATGCATGAATGAGTAGAAACTGTCCTGTTCTTATTCGTGTTTTTATCAAAGGGTATCATAGTAATCTGAAATCTTCCAACACTTCCCCGAGATCCTTGTTAGACTTTTCGATCAAATTGATCCAACCAGCAACCATCAAAATGATACATGACCGAGTATATGTACAAGGTACCATAAAATTCGCATTAAATTAACCCCAGGTACCGCCTCCACCTCTTCCAGCCCTCTTCTGCGCACTCAGTCGCCAATCATCCTCGCCCGCAAACTTGTTGTGCAAAGGCTGGATCCTCTCAGCCTTCTTCCTCTTACTGAGACGGTCTGTAGGCGCGACCTTGAAGAACGCCGGCGCAGCCTCGACCAGCCATTTTGGCTCGATAACACTGACGACGTGCATGTATTCCTTCGTCGTCTCCACCAAATCGCGATAGATGACATGCTCGGCCGGCTTGCCGAAGAGCGCAGAGGACGGGTGAAGATGAACGGGTGTTCCCTCAACAAGTGTCTTGTAACCTTCAGAGGGATCCTTACGCGCTGAGTTCCTAAAGAAGCCGCTGCAGAGAGCTTTTCGAACGCGGATCGTATCTGTACCGCAAGAAATAAGTGGGAGGCGGTGTCGATCCATTAGCTGTTTCAATTGTAGGCGGACGTCTTTGACACGTGCAAGATTACGCGGTTGGATGAAATTCTCAAAACACCAGGGTGTGCTGAAGCCACTCCGCTTCCAACCATTATATACGTTCAATAGGGTGAGGTGGTCGCCAGAGGGGTCGTGGAATTTGGCTTTCTTTTGATCGGCTTGTTGTTGCTTTTCTTTGGGTCGGTGAAATACATTTGGCGTGCCGGAAATCATGGCCACGATGCTCAAGACTTCTTCTGAGCACTTCAATTCCACAGATTTGATAAGTGATTTGGACAGATCCGGCTCCATAGGGAAATCTGCCATTCGCCGGCCAAGGCGCGTGAGCAGGCCTTCGTCATCAAGTGCACCGAGCTGATAGAGCTCTTCGAGAGCAGTCAGCATAGCGCTCGCAGGTGGTGGATCCATGAAATCAAAATTGATCAAATCGTTGATTCCCATGGCTTTAAGGGTCAAAATGGTGTTTCGAACGTTCTTTCGCTGAATCTCAGGGATAGGTGTTTCGAGCATCTCGGAATTGAATGCTGCCTCAGTGTACAGGCGATAGGCTCGCCCTGGCGCAGTACGCCCAGCTCTGCCTGATCGCTGGTTTGCTTCAGCTCGAGAGATAGGCATGACCTGAAGCCTATCCATTCCCAGCTTGGGATCGAAGGAACTTTGTTTGGAGAAGCCAGGATCCACAACCATCGTTATACCATCGATAGTCAATGAGGTCTCAGCAATATTCGTTGCTAAGATAACCTTTCGGCTGCCAGGCGGAGTAGGTTCGAAGATCTTGGAAGCGGTCTCTGCCGGGAGAGCCGAGTAGATGGGAAGGATGATCATTTCGGGTACCTCGGGACCCAGGGCTTTCATCCGTTGATCCAAAATTTCACAAGCCGTATCAATCTCTTCCTTGCCTGTGAGGAACACCAAACAATCTCCTGGCGGTTCTTGAATATGAAGTTGCATAACAGTGAGAAGAGCAGCTTCCACATAATCTTCTTCTGGTTCTCGGCTGTAGAATACTGCGACGGGGTGTGTGCGACCCGGGATCGAAAAAATGGGACAGTTGTTGAAGTAGGCGCTCATCTTTTCAGCGGACATAGTGGCACTAGTCACAACGACTTTCAGATCCGGTCTCTTCTTGACAGTCTTCTTCAGCAGCGCGAAGAGTACGTCCGTAGCAACACTACGTTCGTGAGCCTCGTCCAAAACAATCACCGAGTATCTGCTCAACATGGGATCGACCAAGATCTCACGTTCGAGGATACCATCCGTCATAAATTTGATTCTGGTGTCAGGGCTCGTCATATCCTCGAAACGAATGGTGTATCCGACTTCATTGCCAAGCTTACACCCCACCTCTTCAGCTACACGTTTAGCCACGCTCATGGCGGCAACACGACGTGGTTGAGTAATTCCAATCATCCTTTCGTTGGCATATCCATCCTCAGCCAAATACTGACAGAACTGCGTAGTCTTTCCAGAGCCGGTATCTCCCACGACAATGAGGAACGTGTTCTCTTTAACGGCCTCGAGGAGCTGTGACCTGAATTTATAAACAGGCAGGCTTTCTCTCTGCTCTTTCATGCTAAGAGTCGTACGCTTGCCAAATGAGGCTTTGTTGCTTCCCATGGAAATCTTCTTCCATTCGGGCATTTCCCCAGAAGCCTGATCTTTTCGGGCGTTGCGTAGATCTTCTGCAAATCCGCGCTTCTGAGAGAGAGGGTCATTCCACTGACTGCTTAGATCCACCTTTTCCGCTTCCTGGTCGGCCTTAGCTTGTGCCTCTTGCTGTCGCAGTTCACGCCGTTCCGAAGCTAAAACGACACCTTGTGTCGCGGCTCGGGCCAGTGATCCTTCTGGTGCTTTGAGAATCCTGATTGGGGAAAGGTCCAGAGTTTGTTTCGTTTGCCCAGCTAAAAATGCTGGTTCTGCTTCAGTGAGCTCGATATCCACGTCTTCCTCTTCCTCGAAGCCACCCTCGCCGTTCAAATGTGCGTTATAATCTTCGTCGATGTCCGGATATTCCGACTTAGGAATTACACCGGATGCGATAAGCTGTTTGATTTCCCATCTTTCAGGTGATGTCATCCGCTTTCGCATTCCGTTGCGCCTGCTAGCAAACGTGTCTTGTATGATGGGTACTATATCCGAGCCTCCAAGAGCTTGTGAGTTTGCGCCGGAGCCTATCCGAGGGGCCACGTCGAGGAGTTGCCCTGTCTCTTGGTCGACATCCTTCATCGATAACGAGATTTTGCCCCTTTCATCCACTTTTATGACTTTGCATTTTACGCGTTGACCTTGACTGAGAAGATCGGATGGATGGTTGACCCGAGCGCCTTCTTGTATTTGTGAAACATGCACGAGGCCATCAACAGCTCTACCATTCGCAGGTACTCTGACACCATCGAGTCTCACGAACGCCCCGTAAGTTTGAATGCCAGTCACTTTTCCGCTGTAAACCTTCGAAGGAACGGGCTCGTCGTCGAGCTCGGGTGTAGGTGGGCGGCGGAACTCGTCGTCGTAGTCATCCCGAATCTTCTTCCGCCTCCGTGTACTAGATCTGTCCTCATCATCTCGGTGTCGTTTGCGCTCGCGCGGTCGGGAATACGAACGGTCGTCGTCGCTATCATCTCGCGTAGGGGCAGCGCGGGAATTGCCGTTGGATTCGAAAACGTAGTCGTAGTTGCCATTGCGTGACTTTCTAGGGGGGCTCCTTGATCTAGATCTAGATCTAGACCCGGGTCGGCTGTCCTTTGGTTTGCTCGTACCTGGTCCGGCCAAACCCTCAAGCATAGCAAATGTGTCATCTAGCGGATTTTCATCTGCTTCTGGTTCCAACTCAGAGACTTCTTTATCTGGGATAGCGAGTCCACGATACATGCGCACCTTATCCTCGCGATCGATTTCTGGCGCATCATTGTTCCTGCTCTTCCTCGATTGCTTGAACTTGGGATGTAAGGTGCGGATTAAACGATCGATACTCTCGACGAGGCTCGGAGGAAAGTCGGCTTCTACCTCATCAAGCTGATTTGAGAAATCACGGAGCGACTTTTCAGGACTGTGTTGATTGATGATGAACTCTGCTAGGTCTTGATCAGAAAGGCCCAAGTGATTCTGGATTTCCGACGCGATCTTGGAAACGAGGCCGAGGTATTCTAGGTTCTCGATATCGTCCATGGTTATATGTGAATAGGCGAGGCGCGTCGCCGGGCGCGTAAAAGGTAGGTAGGAAGGCAAGATGTTCGAGGTTTGGAAAGTTGTGAAGATGCAAGGGTGGCGGAGGTTTATCCGCGCCGAGCTATTCTACCCGTGTATGCTTAGGTAATACATCCAACACCAGCATTCATCCCAATAACAATTGCACGAACTCGGATATCGACTTTAGTATACATCCGTTGGATTATACAATTATGTTGCGCAGCATGATTGTTACTATTGGATTCCCATAAAGGTATATCTCTAAAGTCGGCGTGATTGATCGCCAAGACTCACTCGCCTTTCTTCCGACCAACGACGCCACCTCTCGCTCTCCTCCCATCCTCCCTTCAACACGCAACACCACTCCTACAATGGCACCTCACGTACAAGTCGGCGCAAGGATTCCCCTCACCATACCCATATTCATCAACACGCTCGTGTTTCTGATCAGCAGCCACAACATCCTCAAAGTCTACAAAGGCGTACACCCGGTCATCTCGCCGAAACTCGCGGCCGCGGGCATCTACGACAAACCGTCGACGGCTGTTGCAGGGAAGAATGACGAGGAAGTAAACGAGGATTGGATCGACGTAAATGGCATGCCATTACCGAGCTTCGCGCGCTTGATGCGCCCGCTTCGGAAAGAGTGAGGAGAGATGTCGGATACCGTGTTCATTGGATTGAATTATTAGCAGCTCGTCGCGAGATACAAGAAGCGTGTGCCAAGGCGTGCGGAGATGAGAAGAAGGGGCAGAGGGGAAGGACGACAGGCTCCAGGGTACCAGATTCGGGTGATGTGAAGAATACAGCGAGGGGTCTTGTCGTGGGCTTGGATCACTCACGCGGATAATCAAATATGGGATACCTGGGTAGTAAGGGACTTCAGGATGGATTTGCAGAAGTGTGCAAAAGCATACTTTGGAACAACATTTCCAATGGCGTGTAGCGAAGGATAGACACTTGTTACCACAAGGAATATTTTCACCTCCGCCGTTAGAACTTCTTCTCTTTCGGCAGCTTTGCGGGATATTCACATACTACATTCCCTCGCTAAGCGATGGATACCACTTTCAGCAATCTCGAATCATCTAAAGGGTGTAATATGTATGTATAGCTCATCATATTCATGTCTCACTGTATGCTATCTACAGTCCGATATTTTTGCCCATCTTGCAAAATCGCACATCTATGGATGCAGTCGTGCAAAAGGAAGGATGGGTGATATAACTGCAATATACTGCAAATGCACTGTCTCCATTTTCCCCCCGCTCATGTATTGATCATTACCCGTGACGCCCGCCCGCTAATGCCGCAGTGAATGAAAACAAAGTAGAATATAAAAAAAAAACCCCACATTTTAGTCACGAATGGACTATTTTTGGTGACGAGGTCGAACAAGACCTACCCCTTAAAGAAGGCACTCAGTCGTTGTAATTCACAACTCCCGATCCGTCCTTGTTCGCCTTGGGGATGCCGTACTTCTCCGAAAGTTCATCTTCCTGGCTGCGACTATTCGGATCAAGATACGGTCGCTCCGCCTGGCAGCAAACCCTCACCGCATGGCGTCGGTGAGGTGCGAACCCATAGCTCGCCGAATGGTTCGTGACGCGGTTATCCCAGAAGGCGACATCGCCCGCCTGCCAGTGGAATCGGGCGTGCAGTTCCGGGCTCGTGCTGACGATCTCGTTGAGGAGGGAGATGATGTGGTCGGACTCGGTCTTGGGGACGCCGACGATCTTGGTCACGAAGCCCGGGTTGAAGAAGAGGGATTTCCAGCCTGTGACGGGGTTGGTGCGGACGAGTGGGTGCTCGGTGGTGACAGGCTCGCGGCGCACAGTGCGGCCGAGTTCCCGAGTACCCTGAGCTTGGAGGTCGGCGGAGTGCAGAGCAGTGAGGGACTCGAGGTACTTTTGCATGAAGGGGGAAAGCATGTCGTAAGCAGCGTAGCCGGAAGACCAGAGAGTGTCGCCGCCTCCGCCACGGGGTGGGCCAGTGAGGACCTTGAGGGAAGTGTAGGAAGGGGGTTGGACTTCGTAAGTCACCTATGGTCGTCATTAGTGGGGCATATGTGTATATCAACGTAAGTGGAAACTTACGTCCGAATGCCAGAGGAAACTTGGAGTGAACATGGCCCTCAGATCCGGGCTGTCCTCGCCAGTGTACACGACATGAACATCCTCGAGTCCCTCCTGCCTCGGGACCGCGGTAGTAGCATGCTTGTGAAGCTCGCCGAAGTACTTGCCCAGAGCCCTCTGCTCCTGAATACCAAAGTTCTTCTGGTCCCGGAAGAAGACGACGCCTCGCGTGGCAATTAACCGAGCGAGGTCGTTCTTCTGTGCGTCAGTGAGGTTGGCGAGATCAACACCAGTGACTTCAGTGCCGATCTTAGGGTTGTAGTCGAAGACTTCTGTTGCTGAGCTGAGAAGGTTCTTGAACGTTGGGTCGCCGAGCAGGCCCTTGTCGCGGTAGGGCACCTCGCCCAAAGGCTCCCAGACAATGTCAGGGAACCGTGTGCGAAGGTGTTCATACTCGTAGGTATCGTCGTGCTTCTTGATGACAGTCCTGCCTGGAACGTAGTCTAATTTGTTGTTGCTGATGTTGTCCTTGCCAGATAGTTTAAGTTTGATCACGTTGTTGGTGACCTCGGTAAGGGTGGGTTCTACGAGTCCAGGAGCCATGGTCGGCGTGGTTGGTGAATATCAATTGAGGTGATTGTATGTTGATGACAAGCAGAGGTGATTGAGTCTTTTTAGGTGGAATAGGATTTCGGTGTACGTATGTGGGAAGGTCGGTGAGAAATTTGGTAATTGCAATTGCAAGAAGAGAAACAGTTATTTAAAAAGAAGTTGTGATACGTAGATGCTTGATAATGATATATTAATGACCTACCCGGTTTCAGGAGCGCACTGACTACCGATGGCGTGCCCGATGGCGTGCTCAGTTCTGAATCAGTGATGGCGGAAACCGGGGAAGAAAGCAAGAGCCATTTTGTATGCTTATGCCCACCGCCACTTCATATCACATATTTGAATGTACATTTTCACATACACATGTCGGTCGGGCACATTACCACCCTTGTTTTCCTCCAGTAATTCGGATGCGACAATCGGCTCACTGATGGATGGTGAGAGCCCAACAGCCCCTAATTGTGAGCCCATTTTGGGCCACGGAGCTACTCTACCGTACAGTAACGGCCACATGTTACTTTACTTGTTCTGGGAAATGTGTATCGGTGGATGAGCGTCCCCACAGTGCGTGCGTACCCAGTACGGGCATGCTCGTGTACATCCGGGGAAGCGATCATGGGGTGCTTCCTGGGCGTTATTGTGGTCAATTAGTACATTTAGTCCTGTCGTACACTGATTCCATAATCTTCCATGCTGCGGTACCTAAGTAGTGGGACTCCTCGGATTGGCGTAGACAATTTGAAGCGCTCATTGATACATATCTTCGACATGGTCACCGCCCTGAGCCATTGTTGGTCAATTCACCATGGCAATGGGGTTGAAATTAGGACCGACGACACGGCGTAACTGCTCACCTCCTTTTACATTTGGCCTATCATGAAACCGATCACACACTCTTCCAGAACTTTCTCGGATTTTGAGTGTTTATCGAAACCTCGCAAGCTTGACGTTGGAAGATAAGATGCCTCTTTGAGCCTCGCTAGCCGCATCGGGTAAGGATTCCATCACACCATCGTTCAACGCCATCACGCCTTCAGGCACCGTGCGATTTGTAAAGAATTTCCGGACAGAGCTGTCGTGTCACTTTGACCACATCGATGCTGCAAAAGAGTTCCCGCCGAAGTCCGGCAAGGGGTGCTTGTTTGGGCGATGACAGATCGCTGAGGGTACGTACGTGTACTTGTCCTTGTCATCGCCATGTGTGCAGTCTTTTGCCCTTCCTCTCATCAAGTTCGAAGAAGATGATTGCTGCGCGTTCTCACCAATCCATTACGGTGCATCAATGTACGCGTTGATTTAGGCTTGATGTTAAATTGGCCGAGCTTAATCATATCCCTGCAAACGCATCCCCCATTTCTGTATGATACTACGAGTGAGGGACTGATAAGGGCACACAAGACGTACCGAGTATGCAAAACCCAGTCCACTTTGCTCCACCTGAACGAAATTGTGTTGCTGCCTCCACTCTCAAGCATAGTCCATGCGGATATACCCCTGGACTCATGTAGCCAACTTTTGGAAACTCAAAATACCTCCCACAGGCTCACTTTCCCGTCTTTAGCCCCAGCAACTACCCAATGCTTCATCTGCATGCGTTCTTCCCTTTGACGCTGCAATTTACCCAATCCAGTCTCTCTCTTTGAGACTTGACCGCTCTCGTCGTTCGCCGTCCCTTTTCTGCCGACGCCAGATTGAATGTCTTCAGCATCCAATATCTCCCCAAAATCCACCGCATACACACCTTCGCTGTGCCATTTCAATACTGCTACCTCTTTTAGAGTCTTCGTGCTGTATACCCGCACTCTTTTGTCCCAGCCTCCTGTCACGAGAAGCCGACCATCTGACCTTACACGCAACGATTGTTGACCCGCATGTTTTGTGTTCATGAACTTGTATGGTGGTTCAGGAGTTACAACCTTAGGAACCAGCGGCGGGGCTGGTCTCGTTTGATGTTGGGGTTTAGCCGCCCCAGAAAGGAGTGAGGAGAGACCTCCAGGTTTTGTAGCAGAATTGGTAGACGTTGATGCACTCCTGCTTGCAGGCATAGGTTTCTTCTTGAAATCGAGTGGTTCAGTCGATATATCCAGGTCTTCATTGCTGGGTAGATCTTTAGGAATAGTACTTGTATGTTGATGGGTTGGTATTGGCGGTGTTAGTGTTAGCGGTTTTGCGTCCGTGTCTGACGTAGTCGCTGCGTCTCCGTCTTTAAAGGAGTGTTCTTTTGCTTTGCACGCTTCCTCTACTATTCCTTTGTTCCTCTCCAGTGATGAATTTGTGATGTCATCAAGGGGTACGTAATTAATTTGATGTTTAGCAATCACCGCATCAGCAGAGGAGGTGAAGAAGGTGGTCCCAGAAGCTGGCAACACATCAAGCGATAACACAGGTTGAGTATGCGGTTGGCTGAGATAAATTATTTGGGCGATTCGGATTGGGTGCCGTGTTGCCTGTGTCTGCTGGGTAGGACTGCGTGGGATGGCATACACAGCTATAAAACCTCCCTCGTAGCCCACGGCGATAAGAATATCATTCGAGGCTGAGTGATGTACGAGTTTTACTGCCATGACCATGCCTGTGGAGTGTCAATAGTCTGTGCCATTATAATACGTGACCAAACCATCTCACCAGTGTCCTTCGACTCAACCTTGGGAACCACGCAGATCAGTTTCTCCTGAGGGAATTGGTAAACCTCAACTTTTTTATCATCTCTTGCTGGCACAGCGATAAGGACAGACTCATCTTGTGTATTGATGGGCTCGGATTCGGAATTTCGCAATACATCTGTTGCATAACACATTGAAAAGGCACAAAAGTTCAGCGTATTGGCAGGCAGTGAGTGTAGAAGCCACGGCTTGGGCCTGTCTATTTCTGACCCCTCTGCAGGAAGTGCTCTGGACAAATTTGAGGCGTTGGAAATGTCGAGCTGCCATATTCTCAGATTATGATCGCGACCATGCCTGCATGAAATTCGGGTTAGAACTGACTCGATGGGCAGCAATTCCAACCGGGGGCCTGCCTACGTGATGAACTTGTCGTTCCCCCACATGGCGGTTTCGAGGATGGCTCCATCGTGGGCTTTCCATACGGCCAAGGCTCGTTTGGTTTCCAATCTCCAGATGACTACCCAGCCGTCGGCATCGCCAGTGACCAAGCACGTATTACGAGAAACTATGCGAGCGCTGTGAATCTGCGCGGTATGGCCACGAAATACGAAACTTGGCTGAGCTGGGCCGCGAGTTGAGGCCTGCTGCTCGGTATCTTCAGCCATGGGCAGCGTTTCGGTGTTGATTTGAGGGATGGGTACATGTAGAATCAACCAGGGCAGGCGACTTTGTTGGATAGGCAGGTCGGAACGAGAGATCGCCGCTAGGGGAAGCGAGGCGTGCGAGGGTTACGTCAACTTTGTGAGACATGCGCTAGTCCTAACGTGGAGGCGGTGATGGTTTGGACGGCATGTTTCTCGAACGTGAAAAGAAGCGGATATGTCCATGCTTGGAGTGCAAGTACTGTTTCTGTGTCCAGTCAGAAGAAAGGAAATTTCTAGTGCAAGATATGACATTGTAAGACACGGGATGGTCATGTCTGATGGGTGTTAAAGTAGTTTCTGTACATGGATTATACACTGCATAGATGTTACATGCAGTAGCTCGTCTCCTGTCAGTTTGTGAAGGTACCATGCATGAAGAAGGCCAATGATTAGATTGATGCTCGTAGCAAAGATAACAACATCACCCGCGACTTCTCACTCAGTTGAGATGGAGACGGCTGAACAAACGAGTCTCTCAGCTCGCTGGAGAACAGAGGGCTGGCTCTCGGCATTTTCATCAATGTTCATCAAACGACGCACGGGCCTCTAATCCGGTGCAAGGCGAGACGAAGCAGCCCTCGAGGCTCGCTTTAACTTGCCCGCCTCCCCAGACCTGACCCAAGCTTCAACTCCATCTGTCACCACCACTCTCACAGCTAACGTACATATGTAGCTTAACGGCAACATCCATAGCCGCCGTTTCCTGTTGCACCACCATACTGCCATCGCGACCACCACGTCACACGCTGACTTGACTTGGCTCCCGGTGAAGCGCGCGTCTGCGTGCGTGCGTGCGTGTGCTTGTGCCCGTTGGTGGTGGGCCATTCATTCTACACCGTCGCATCCTTTGATCCACTACCATGACTGGTCCCATGGCCTATACGATGCAATCCCAGCCTGCATCCTTCACAGAAACCGCAGATGGGGAACACGTTATGCAACAATCAGACATCATGACTCCCATGGAACACACTCCGCCCGCGCAGGAAAAGAAATCCAAAAGCACTCGCGTGCGTACCGGCTGTCTCACGTGCCGGGACCGTCACCTCAAGTGCGACGAAGCCTTTCCCGAATGTCAAAACTGTAAAAAGTCCAACCGAGAGTGCAGGAGAGGCCTGCGCGTCAATTTTCAGGAGGCCGACAAGAACATGGCCACTTGGCCAGCCCCATACATTTTACCTCCCGGTCCCGATTACCAGGTTAGCTTCCAGGATGAATCCCGTGAGATCGCATCAGAGTACAAAGGCGGCGCCGAAAAATATCCAACTCCATTGCAGAAAACAACCAGCCTGCCTGAGGCTTATGAATACCAGAATCACTATCACTATCAGCATCGTCCTTCATATCCTAACGTAGGCTCCGACCACAGCGGACAAAGCGGTTTTGCGCCCAACCTCTCACACAGTCGTCATCCCAGCCAGATGCACCATCCACCTACACCTAATTCCGTGACTACGCAGCCATCTGTTAATGCTTTCATGGCTGCTACTCCAAATGTCCACTATTCCGAAGGTCGCCGAGAGCCAGACGAGTTGTCGCCTCAGAGCACAGATTATCTTCAAGATCGAGAAGTTGTCCTTTTTATGCAAGTCTACGTTGAAGAGGTTGCCATATGGATGGACAGCATGGATCCCAAGAAACATTTCTCTCGACTCCTTCCTTTCCATGCATTGCAGGAGCCCATGCTGCTGAATTCATTCTTAGCATGTGGCGCCCGTCATTTAGCCCTTGTCAACCCCAGGTATAGCGACGACAAGGCATTGGGCTATTACGATAGTGCCACAAAGCACCTGTTGGAGGCACTGCAAGATCCATACCGGGATACGGTTACATGTGCCACTGCTGCCGTAATCCTCAACGTTTACGAAATCATGTGTGAACGAGCACTACAGCGCATGAACCACATTGCGGGCGCGCGGGCTCTGATCAAAGAATGCGGATGGAATGCGCGAGCAACTGGTGTTGGTGCTGCCTGTTTCTGGCTCAACATCGGTATGGAAATACTCAGTTGTCTCCACTTCAACTGGCAAGTAGCATGGCATCCTGACGAATGGGGCCTTGATATGGAAATGGCGCCCGAGCAAGAGCCCGGCCATGAAGAATCCTGGACACATCGAATCCTTTACATAGTCGCAAAAACATGCAACTTCCGCGCTTCAGTGACCCAAAACGCAAACAACCATCACGCCACCCAACAGCACCGATTAGCAGAGTGGGAATCATTGAAAGATCTCGCCGATCGCTGGAATGAGTACATACCGAGGACTATGCACCCTGTCGCGTACCTCCACCCTGGCCAGACAATTTCAGGGTCTGCCTTTCCCGAAGTGTGGCTCATCAAACGGACGAGCATCGTGGCCCGTCTTTTCTACCACACCTGCATGTGTCTACTCGCACAAATACACCCCATCGACGGGCCTAAAGATCCCAAGATGCATGCTATGCGCCAGGAACACTCCATCCTCATATGCGGCATCAGCGCGCACGTCAAAGACCGAGGTGTAGCCTCTGTGGCCCTCCGCTCCCTTCACATTGCAGCAGAGTGCCTGACTGAGCGCCGTGCGCAAGAAGAAGTCCTTCAAATCATCGACAAGATTCAGCAGGAGACCGGCTGGCGCGTGGAATTCATTAATAAAGAGCTCCAGGAAAAATGGGGATGGGGAGAGCAGCAGACACAAGTGTTGGCACCTACAGGCCAGCCGCAACCCCAACGAACACCCCTGCCGCCTCAGCAGCCGCAAACCCAGTCGCGTCCAACAATGCAATTCAACAATCCGCTTGCTGGCGTGGGATTCGAGAACCCCCAGCATCCCTACCAAGAAGTCTACGTCGCACCGAGTATGAATCAACTCATCCAACAAGCCCAGGCGCAGCTCCATACAGGGCAGACTGCACAGCAACAGCAACAGCAACAGTCGCAACAAGTACAGCAGCCGCCCCAACCACACAATGGCTTCTACTACCAGTAGTATCCTGGTGGTAATGTTTTCTCACTAATTTTTTTTCCCTTGTATCTCCGTCTTCAATCTGGAAATACATCCATGTTGTAACAGTACCCCAAGCATGATTTTCTTATTTTTTTTTTGTCCCTCGAAATACTAGATACTATCTCCTCAACTGCCGATTTACGATCCAGATCTGTGGGAAACACACCGCGTATATCCTCGTCCTTTAGATACTAATTAGTTTTGCTATTTTCATCCTCCCACACCAATCTTATTGTCATCTATTTCCCTATTCCCTGACGCCCAGCGAGGTAGAAGAAGGGGAATCTTTCGCATGTATACGGCGTTGTCAACATTGGAAAGAAGGGGTGGAGCTGTCTGTCACTGATATACCTCTTCTTGTATTTTTTGTATGTTGGGGGGTTGTTTCGTCGATTGTTTAGATATATTTCCAACGAGACACGCTATATGCTGCAGGTTTCTGTTTTCTGATGTATATGTGTGTCTGTGTGTATGTATTCAAATGGTCTATCGACCTATAATTCCTTTTACTTTCGCGTTAGACCTATTTCTTCTGAAGCAGATTGTGTCTGGTTTGGGTATTGAGACGTCTCACAGTAAGGATGATTGTTGTGTAACAAACGACGACTCGTGGGTTCCTTTAGATCAGAATTATTACTTCCCTCTTTTCTCCGTCTCTATTATTTTTTTCCAAAATC
Organism: Periconia macrospinosa; assembly: GCA_003073855.1. Lineage (NCBI taxonomy): Eukaryota > Fungi > Ascomycota > Dothideomycetes > Pleosporales > Periconiaceae > Periconia > Periconia macrospinosa. Next base: position 181,938 of record KZ805342.1, on the reverse strand, counting down.
TTTGGATGCTTTCCCTGCTTGTTGTACATACCTACCCAACAGACCCCAGCAGACGCAGAATTTTGGCGGACTCTTATCAACTTCAACACACACACAAGCTCTCGTTAGGAGATGCTTCCTAAGTAATGCATACAATCGAATTTGGAGAAAAAAAAAAGTTAACAATCATAAAATCTTGATCCTGGACAACTTGGCAAACCAAGCGAAAAGGAATTCTCGTTCATACCGCGCGCGCAATCGATATATAGCGTAACTAGCTATAAATTCTCTCTACTACGTTGTGTAAAAAAGCATGGAAGATACGAAGCAAAAAAACAGAGCACAAGAGGGAAAAAAAATTAAGACGATCGAAATGTCTCAAGAGAAAAGCCATATATATATCATGAAGGAACGCGCTATCAATGACGAATGCAATATACAATTCAGAGTATGAGTGTAAGCAACAAGGTCTGCGATGCAGTTTGATATATATAAAGAGAAAGAAGTGTGTCATCATAAAAAAAGCCAAACAAAACGACTCAACGCCATACCCCAACTCAAATTCCCTTAAAAAGAAAGATGCAGAGAAGAATAACATGTCGTAGAAGAACGCCCGCACCGTCCGTTACCCTCTGTAGAAGGGTCTTGATGTCTTAAAGTGTATACGTTTAGAGAAGGGAAAGGGGGGGAGACAGAGAGAGGGAGAGGGAGAGATGTGCAGGTCAGCGAATGAGAAATACGTTTGCACATGTCGCGGCAACAGTACACGAGTTAAACGCTGGATAAAAAGAAGAATGGGGAGAGAGATGGAAAAGGTGGAAGAGAAGGGACACGCTCCACAGAAACAGAGTAAAACAAAAGGGATGATGATGATAATGATGAAAAATGTTCAATTCGCTGAGAAACAACCAAGCAAGCCAAAAAAAAATGCAAAAATCACGAGAATTTACCCATAGGGCTCTTCCTCCTCGGACTATTCGCTCGACTCCTGATGGCCAACCTCTCCCTACTATCCGTCCGCGCCATAAACCCGCCCCTTCCCAAACCCAAACTCGCCCCCTGAGTCATGATATCCTGAGAATGGCCAGTCTCGGAGGTTGCACCACCACCGCCTTTCATCTGTGGAGTCGCCCAGCCAGACGTACGGCCAAAGCGCGTGCCGTCCGACGACGAATCCGAGTGGTCATTGTCCGAGGTATCCGAGTAAGGACCGAGCTCGAAGTCGCTGGCGTTGACGGCCGAGGGACCGTCTTCGAGGACGCGTTCGTAGGTTGGGCCGTTGGCGGAGCGCAGGCCGAAGAGTTTACCGGTAAAGCTGGCGCCGCCACCGCGACGGCGACCGTGAGAGTGGCCACGACCACCGCCGCTAAACATGCGGGACATTTTCTTGGTAGCGGCTTTACGGCGGTCCCGCCCGCAGAGGATGAAACCGAAGATGAAGAGGATGAGGACGAAAATGAGGAAACCTGGGATACGGCGTGGGTTCTCAGAGAAGATATGGTCGTGCCAGTCGTCGGAGTGCCCAGTATAGGAGCCGCCGGGATGTTGGAAGTCTGGGGGGATACCAGCCACATTGCTGCCGAAGCCTACAGCTAGAGCTTCGGGTGATGGAGGAGGGACTTCGCTAGAGGCGTATAGGACCATCTTACCGAGCGTCCAGCTCACTTCAACGTCGTTGATCTTGTTGACTGCCTGGAATGGATTGAGATAGCCCTTATTTTTGCCTTTGCCGGTCTTTACTTTGGTGACGTTGTTAGCGCTGTTCAAGTCCTCCAGGCCGATCCGGGGCACACCGATGCCATCGTGGAGGACGTTGATCAACCATGAAGATTTGAAACACACTTCAAGTGCCTTTTCTTCGTCGACCTTCTTTCCATACTTTTTCTTGTCCACGCCTTCTGTGATTTTCTTCCAGCTTTTCCCACAGAACTTATTCACGGCCTTTTGATAACTCTTGAAATCATAACTATCGTCGTCCTTGTGCGCCATCTTGAAAATCTCATGTGTGGTGTGGTAGTATTCCGAAACACCTACGAAATGATTGACATCGAAATCAATAGCAGGTGTATGTTGCCCGTTGATCAGACACGGCGCATCAAGGCACTCCTTCTCTTTCTCCAATAGTGGATAAGTCTGTCGCACACATTCCTTGAAAATGCCTGTTCCTACGAGCGTGTGCCCTTTTCCATTTTTCTTGTCTTCAATTACTTTTCCATCGTCGCTAACTAGGACTTCTGCGCCAGACGGTATGCACGGATCGGGATATTCTTTCGCTCCGGGACTGGCAGCCAACATGGCTTTCACATATCTCTCTCGCGCTTGGTTGACACCAAAGCCTAGCCACGTGGTCACGAAAACCTTGTATTCCATAGGATCTCCGCCAACGCGTCGTAATCGCAACAGAGTAAGATCGTCTGCGTGTCTTTCGGCTTCAGTCGCATTAGGTGCGAAAGCGATTTGCGCAGATGCGCCTCCCATATCGAGAAATCCGTACGTATGGTGATCTTTGCCGTGGTCATGATCCTTGGGGTTGTCGAATCCTCCGAGTAGGTAATTTGCCGCTACCCAACCATACAAGCCCTCTGTCTCCCCCGAAATCACTTGGATGTGTAAATCGCAATCCGGCAGCTGAAACTTTGTTGTTTTGCGAGCGAAATCACAAACTTCCTTCAAGATGGTTTTGCGTTGTAGAGGGGGGAGTATTCGCATGCCCGCAGTGGCAAGCAGGAAAAGCGGCGTATTCGGAACTTCGGTGGGGGGAACCACGCTCAGGGCATGAGCGAGGAGCTTCTCGAGGTGTTCGGGTCCGACATCGTGGGGGTGCTCGCCAAAGGTGGATATGCCTGGATGTATCTTCTTGGTCCATTGTTTGTCGGTCTCGATCTCGGGTAGGCTTTGCAGCTGAGCTTTGCTTGCCGACTTTCGCGCCGTGTCACTGTTCAGCCATCTGTAAATATGGACCCGCGTCCCTGAGGACCCAGCGTCCAGTATAACACCATATCTCCCTATATACGCAGCAGGGTCAGTTGGCGACTTGCATGACGGGCAAAATAAGCAGGCGAAGAGGGTTGCGTACACGTTCCCATCGGAGATGGCGAGACCCTGAAACTAACAAACAAACGGCATCCAGCGGCAGGCACAGGTATAGTTAGATGTGAGTCTGGTACGGCGGAACGGCTGGCGTTTCAGTTTGCGAAGGGGAAGGGTGAGTTGTATGTATCAAAGAAAGGCAAACGAGCGACGAGGAGTAACGTGGTAGTTGTGTGAGGTGAGAAAGTGTTGAGGGGGGTGGTTGCGGAGGATCAGTACGAGTATTGGTTGCAGGGCGGCGATAAACCCTTGACCCGTTTCAGGTTAGTTGGCCTTCGGAGAATTTGGTCATCTATCTTTATCTTCCCACCTCAGCCCACGCTCTGCTTATCGTTGTTGGAACTTGAATTCTAATTCTAATAACCTTATGGGTTTATGCGTTCGCGAGCATTGTTTGGGTCCTCATTGACGGAACGCATCCAGAGAATACGTGAACGGATCTCCAAGGAGTTCAGGGTTACGCAAGCCTGACAGGGATCATGGTTAAAAATGACCTCATGGCTCTCACGACTTCACCATCGCTGTAAATGAAATGCATCACAGGCCGGCACACACGAGTCCTCGGGTTGGAAAATTCCTCCACTATCACCAATGCATGACTTCGTAAGGGTATCTACCATCGACAATACTAGTCATCGAGCAGAAATCGCAAGAATGCCTTCGCGATAGACACTCCGTCATGGTGTTTTGCTACTCGATCCAGAGCATCCTGGGCCTCTGCGTCGTTGAAGATGCCTTGCTTGTTCCTCATCTTCACCAAATACTCGACAAAAGATTCATGAAACTCTGGATGTCCTTGCACAGAAATAAGCTTCCCTTTCTTGTACATGCCCTGCACAAGACACCGTGGAGATCCCCCCAAAGCTTCCACGCCCTCTGGGTAGTCGAAAACAACATCCCTATGCATTTGGTGTATGCTCTACTCATGTCTTAGAATGTATGCGTTCCTTCTAGTAGGTATGTACTACTTACCAGGGTGTCTTGCTGGAAGATCTCTTTGCCCTTTTGCGTCAGTTCGACGGGTAGCACAGCAACCTCCCATCCTCCTTCACTTCGTCCGACTTTTGCTCCCGCAGCCCGACCCAGGATTTGATGACCGAAGCATACACCAACCGTCCGGACACGATCCTGCTTGAGCAGCTTCTCGGTGAATTCTACTAGTTTGAGAATCCATGGATCATTATCAAAAGAGTTGTACTCTTGACAAGTCAGTCATGCATGCTTCGAAGATCTTCGACCGGAAGCCTGTAAACTCACTAGATCCACTGATGAGTACAGCATCCACGTCGTCCAGATCAGGATACTTTTGTTCGGTCACCACATCGTATGCGCTCAACTTCAAATCATCCTTGGAAAACCCAGGTCTGTCCAGGTCATCTGCGGCCTTTTCGAGAAGCGTCGTAAAAACCTTGCCATATTTTCCGTATTTGGCAACAAGGTCATCAGGCGGTGTGTCGCACTCGAGAATGGCTATTCTGAGAGGAGTCTTCATGATTTAATCTTATTCTTGCAAATCGATCATTTGAGTTCAGAAAAACGTTGCGGGAGGCGATGCGATAAGCCAGCGAGATTCGGAGATCGGCTCGGGCTAACGCGGAATAGCTAGCCGAATCAACTCGCTTTGTCATGTCCTCACCCGTCAAAAGAACTATTCAGTCTGACTGCACCAAGAACACCCGTCATAGGTGATTCACCTTCCATATTCGCTATTTAATTCGACTAAAAGGTTTCTGGTATATTCCCTTGTTCTAATGGCCGAAAGGCAGCACTCAGAGCGGACGCCGCTGCTCCAGTCCCACAACCGTACACATGAATCAGCAATAGAGGAAAATGATGTCGTTTCGGCGGACGCAGTCGGAGAAGGCGCACTCGAAGCACCAAAATTTCCAGATTCTTCATCACCAAAACCGGGAGAACTAGAAAACTTTGGACCAGATGGTTTGCTTGCCGATATCTCAAGGGCCCAATTTCGATGGATATTTGCAGGTATCGTATTGTCGTTATTTGTAAGTATGCCAATGACTGATATCGTGCCTGTTGCCATACACTAACAAAAGCAGGTAACCATGTTTGACTCTACATTAATGGCTTCAAGCCATCCGGTTATTACATCTTATTTCAACGCCTCCAACTCTGCATCATGGCTTTCCACAGCATTCCTGCTTACATCAACGTCAACTCAACCGCTCCTTGGACGCCTCTCCGATTGCGTTGGCAGACGACTTCTGTATCTTTCAGGCCTTGTGTTTCTTGCGGCGACAACGGCTTGGTGCGCGTTGGCCCAAAGTATTGGCAGCTTCATAGCAGCAAGAGCTTTTTGTGGCTTCGGAGCCGCTGCTGTTCTATCTATGAGTAGCGTAATGACCAATGATATTGTTAGCATCCAAGTTCGAGGAACTTATCAAGCTTACATTAATCTCTTTTACGGAGGCGGATCCGCTGCTGGTGCTGCTTTCGGTGGTTTCCTATGCGACAAGATCGGATGGCGAATGACCTTTGCTATTCAAATCCCGGTATTCGTTGTTTTGCTCGTTGGTGGGTATTTTTCAGTTCCTGCAAATCTGGGTCCCAATCTTGCCAAACGTTCCGGGTTAGGCATAAGGAACGCGATGAAGGGCTTTGACTTTGCGGGCTCCTTCCTCCTGACGGTGACAGTAGCATTCTTGATCCTCGGCCTCAACCTTGGGGGTAATGTTTACCCGTGGAAACACCCATTCGTTATCACGTCGCTCGTTGTTGCCACAATCGCTGCTGCAGTCCTCGTCAACGTTGAATCCAAGACCGAAAGGGCCGTGATGCCATTAAACATGCTGTTTACACGCCCTCGCGGCAGCCTTGTTTTCAACAACTTCTTCGCTCAGTTGGGGATCAACACCATCATCTTTAATGCGCCGCTGTATTTCCAAGCCGTGAAGCTTGAGTCCGCGTCGATGTCTGGGTTTCGATTAGCTGGCCCATCTGTAGCTCTCACCATCTGCGGTGTCTCTTCAGGCTTTATTATGACCGCTACAGGACGTATGCGATGGCTCATCGTTCTCGGATCATTGAGCATGCTTTTGGGTGGTATTACTCTCTCCTTGATGTGGGAGGGTGTGCCCGCTTGGCTCGCAACCATCTTTCTCGTTCCCGCAAGCGTCGGGCAAGGACTCTCCTTCCCTGCGAGTTCAGTTGCGGTGCTCGCAACGAGCACTCAAGAAGATCAAGCTGTCATGACGAGTACGTTGACTTTGTGGCGGAGCTTAGGTATTGTCATGGGCGTCTCCCTGAGCAGCGTCATCTTGCAAAATGCCTTGACCGCCTATCTGGAGAAATTGGTTACGGGGCCACACAGAGAGGAGGTAAGACTACGGAAGCCCCAGTCGATTGCTCGATTCGATGAATCGTTCGTGGCTGTACAGTGCATCGTTGACCTTTTCATTTAGATCATTCTTACCGTGCGAAAATCGGTCCGGTCTATCATTGATCTATCTCCCAAACACCAAAGACAAGGTTCGTCACTTCCCATACCGCTCCTTCGTGCATGTCATCTTCATCCCCGACTTCCTTCATTGCTTCGCCGCAAGGCATTTTTTCTTTCTGCTCCCCTCCTTGAGTTCCAAGAAAATGCCATTTCTTAGCCATGTGGTGTGACTGCGGTTGCTCCGTGACTAAAAGTCCCACTCTTGATCTGGGGTGTGGTTCAGGCGACCTCGCACTATCAAATTGCAAATTACTCTTTCTGTCCCAACTTGCACAGCCCCCAAGCTAACCAACCACCACGCACACTTTTCACAGTGATCGACGCCTATAGTCGAAGCTTACGGATTACATTCATCTCAACCATTGCCATATTTGTCATAGTCAACATCCTGGTGTTCACCATCAAGTTGCCGAATTTGAAGCGGAAACAGCCGGAACAGGAAGACGAGGAGGTGGCGGAGCATCAGCATCAGCAGCGTGCTTGTGACGAACACGACAACTCCAATGCGACAAGCTCGTGAGATAAGTACATGGTGAGATTTAGGCAAATACGCCTGCACCGCGTGCAAGGTGCAGCGGCGAACAAGCTTTTTTCAGATTAGGATGTTCCTTTATGGCTGTATTTTCCAAGCTTGGCAATTATTGAAATTTTTGAGTTCTTCGGAGCCTCGCCAGGCAATGTATTCGGAGAACTACAGGCCATTGTTGGGCGGTCAAGTTTCTAGGGACTTGTTCCTGCGAGGCAGATTTGCCAAATTATCACGATTCAGTTGTGTTTCATAGAGGGTCGCGAGGCTCAATTGCACTGTGGTCCTTACGGCAAGTCATGGGATAGAAACGGCAGTTTGACGCAAAGGGACAGTATGTTTTAGGGTAGTCGAAAAGTTATGCATCGAATTTGTTGTGGTATTGGGAAGAGAGGGGGTTTCGTAAGATATCGTGGTCAGTATCGTCATCATAGTCCATATACCTTGTAAATAGGTGCAACATTGCAGAGAACGCCTTACAATAATATTACTCTGCATCCAATAATGCTCATATCTCTCAATAACCATGCATTATCGCAGAATCGTCTATGCAGATCAAGCCCAGAAGTGACACCATGGTCTTAACCCCTTTCTCCGTCGACCTCTTCTGCTCCTCAACCCATTACATACTATCGTGACAATATTGGGCAATGCTAACGACTACTAGCCCACATTCCTCCACTCTATTCCTTTACGTAGATACCATCTAGCGTAAACACAAGGTCACAGTTCGCAGAGTTATATGCCAACATCCCTGACTACTACTATACTTAACGCCTGTCCCTTATTTTACGAGCCATAAGGCCAGGGCCCAGATGAGTATAGCACTGTCTAAACGTACTCTGCAAAGGACAACCGAGTAGTCTCAGATAAAATACACATCACTAGTTTGCGTGGGGAGCTTTGTGTATTGGGAGTATAAACAGCATACAGTATTTTTAAGTGAAGTAGAATTCTAGATTACGGGTGAGCTTTGACAACGAAAAACAGAACTAAGAATGGAGATGATAATATTTTTGTCGTATGCTGAAAAGGAGAATTTAACACCCGGGATATATGTAGAAAGACATGGCTTGAGTTGATATACATGAGAGAAAGAGAAGAATACGTGCTTAACACATAATTAATTCTTAGTTCCTCCTTTCTCCGTCATAGCATGATGCTAATGAAACAAGTGATGAGCTTAGGCACTGTATTTATAATTTTTTCGAAGAACAGGAATAGCAACACCTCTGATGCATCTTAGTGTAGCAGCTATCATCACATAACAATCTTTTAAGGTACATTCATTCCCTTCGTCACATTTATCCACCGCAATCAATGGTTTTATTTTTTCGCTAGATCTACTCTACTCTTTTTGTATTTCGCCGTCGTTAATGATGTGTACAATAGGATATAAGAGGAAATAAAGAGGCTATTTAGTAAAAAAGATTAATGAATCAAAAAAACTTAGAGCATAAACTGCGTCTTCCCCGCAAGTATATATACTCTCACTCTGCTCTACCAGCACAAATCCGTAACCCTAAACCAAAGAAATTCGAAAGGGAAAAAATTAAGAATTAAACTGTACTCAGTTATCCATTCTTCTTCCCTTTAGTATATTTCCAGAACGAATCATCAGGCGAACACCTAAAAAACCACACCTACCTATCATACGCACACCCTCCCCGTATCCTCCACATCCCTCTTTCCACCTAACAAACCTCGCACCACATACCCTTTCCCCCGATTCCACCCTCCACCCTCCACCCTACCCTTAACCCACAAACTACCCCCTACCCCCTGCCCCAGCCCCTTCGCACATCCATCCACTCATCCCCACTACCCAATCCAACAACCTGACTCAGCACTACCACCACCACCCACTCACTCACTCAACCCCACCCCAACCATCATCTCATCTCATCTCATCCTCACCCAGGCGACCCTCAAAAAAATTAAAATTCTGCCAAGGTCCGATCCGAGCCGGTATCTGTCGTTCTTCCCTTCCCTTCCCTTCCCTTCCCGCTATCTCACTTTTTACGTTTAACTCTGTGTATTTGTATAGCCGACTGGGCCCCCTTGTTCGTGCTTACTTAACCAGTTACCGCCTTACGGGTTTTTTTTACTGAAGTTTGGTATTTACTCAAAGTAAGGCGAGGTTCGCACTTTGTAGCGAGGCCAGTTGTCTTGCATCACATCACATCACATCACATGAGTCCCAATAATAAATATAAGGAAGAGAACAAAAGTCTAGCTAGCGAACTCGCGCGCGAAACTCGCTCGTAATCGGCCGAGTTCGCGAGTTCGTAAGCAAGCGGGCAAAGCAAAACAAAGACCTTTTAGATGAGGCTAGAACAGATTGTTTTTAAGGTAGACTACATAGTAACACTAGGGACTTTGGTAGGAACAAGAGGTAAACAAAAATAAAAAAAAATAAAAACAAAAACATACGCTTTGCACAAGGATCAACAACAACAATAATAAGAGTAAATAAAGACATAGAATTTTTTTTTTTTTTGGGAAAGAAAAGAAAAACCGGTGGAATTGTACATGGTATATTATAATATTATTTCTGCCTCCCTCCCTCCTTCTTTTCCTCTCCCCCCCCCGCCCGCTAAGCGTTTTCACACATTTATTTTTAAAAGGATAAAGGACGGAATAAGGAGTACTGTACAAATTGGTACAAATCACGATTTACCCCTTTTTTTTTTTTTTTTTTGGAATGAATGAATGAATGAATCGCTTTTTATTTAATTTATTCATATCCCCCCCCCTCTTTTTGTGCTAAGTTTCAAAGTCTTTTGATCAAGAAAGAGTCCTTGACTCGTAAGTTCCTAACCGTGGCGCACTCCACTTAGATCGACCTTACTCTACCCTACCCTACCTACGTACGTACCGTGTAGTATGTACCTATTCTACGCCAAGAGGAAACTAACTAAAAGAGTACGATGCGGTGCGGTGCGATACGGGCGCGGGCGCTAGTGGGCGGGCGGGAGGAGGAGGAGGAGGGATCGAAGAGGCGTTCGTCACGGGGTTGGTATTTTTTTTTTAAAGTTTGAGTGGTGGAGATTAAGAGATGTGATGTGATAAGAGGGTGTGGTGTTTGCTTTTTTTTTGGTGGTAGTTAGGGAGGGAGGGAGGGAGGGGGTTAAGGAGGGGAAAATAGGGGGAGGTGGTTGGGGTTTTCTTTTGAGGTTGGGGGGGGGGGGGGAGGTTTTTTTTTCTTGCGGATTGGGTGTAAGTAGGTGTGCGAAGTTTTGGGAATGAATGAGGTGAGGGTGGGGGCTAGTTTACTTACGGGTTTGCTTGCGAGTTTTAACTTAGGGTGTTTTCTATGGGATCAATAGGAAAGAAGGGTAAGGGGGCTTAGATTCTCATGTGTACTTCAACTGAGGAATGAATCATTGTGTTTATAGTACTATTTAATCCTCCTCTTCCTAACAGATAGATCCCCTCGTTTTGTAATTCTGGGGAGAGAGAGAGCTTGATTATGCAGCACATTTATATGCACTGAAACCATTTAGGTCTGTCCGTCCCTCTTCTGCTGTCATCTTGTCATCTTGCACATATCGATATTTATACATTGGGCGGGCGCATGGCGCCAAACAAAAAAAAAGAAGGGACGGAAAAACGGATCCACCCCGTTCAAGATAAAGAGAGAGGAGGGCTTGGACCTAATCACCGCGCCCGCGCCCCTCGTATTCCGCATTTGGCAACCACACTGAAACAGTATTTTCTATTCTTTTTTTTAAGGCAAATGCGGGAAAGGCTGTGAATGGAGGACTAACTGGCGGTAGATCTCTCTGGGGGCGGGAATGCAAGGTACGCGAGAGAGAGGGGGGGGGGGCTTGTTTTGAAAGGTGAACGTGGGAATATGAGACACGTTCGCGTTTAAGGCACGTCATGCGGGAAAGCAAATCCGTATTTAGATGTCTTTTCTTCTGGGGTAAGGTTTTATTTTTGGAGATATGTTTCGCTTGTTTTTATTTTTGTTCTCTTTTTTACCTGGGATGTTTTTTAGTGTTTGGAAAGACGCTGGGGTTGGAGACGTAAAATGATAAATATAACATCGGAGGTGGTGTTGTTTGGCGTCAGGATATTGGGTGTGGCTAAATGCATCTGCGTCTGCGGAGGTTGGAGCATCCGAGTCGGGTTGGTGCAGTCGATGTTGCGTGTTGTAGTACAAGAACGCATGCACGAATAGCGTGTGAAATGTGCAAGAATGGAGAAAACGGAGGTGTCATGGTTAGCGTCTAAGGCCACGCGCCCATTGGCGGAGGTTGGTTTTCTACCCCAGGCAGCGCGTAATGGCGTATGAGGTTAGTGTTGGGTGGCCATGAGTCTACTATGAGAGAAGTACACAAGTGAGCGGTTCAACATGTTTAACGGTGAAGGTTGCAGGAGCGGTGGGTGGGTCGCTTTGTTATCGGCCGAAGGATTTGTTTTGTGGTGGATCTGCAGTCAGCGAAACAGATGGCGTGCAATAATCAGGGGGTGTTTCGATCTTTTTTTTTGCGTTTGAAACGACGGGGAAGCAACGACAAGTGCGGGCATAGTTGACTAGTGCGGATGGTCGGTGAAGAAGCAGAAGAAGAAGACAAACCTGCAAGTGCAAGTGCAAACCAAGGCGCCGAAGGCACAAAGGGAAAAGAAGAAGGAAAAACAGGTTGGATGTACATTTTCCCCTGCCAAGAGTAAGAAGCGTAACGATACTGTCATGATGCTTGCCTGTGGCTCGTAAACTCCCCAATATAATCACATCTTGGAGGGTACTGGATGGGGAATAGCCGAAGGCAGAGCGGGTGGCCGTACTTGGGTGACGGTAAACAAAGGTCGCCTCAAACAGTAACATCCGCGCGCTTGCTTAGCACCGTCCGATCTGGATGGAAATAGCGTCTCTACGTATCGGGTGCGATACGAGATTTGTTGGAGGATGTTGGTTGAGGATTGGGTTGACCATGAAAATGACCATGAAGCGTGGCCAATGGCCGATGGGTGGTCACTGGTCGGTCTTGATGGGTGCAATGTGGGTTGCGGCTTGGTATCAATGGACCCGATGCGAACAGGGCGGTGATTGATTGCTTGATTGATTCATGACGATGATATCTAAGATGACGGCGGCTGGGCATGCGAACAGAAGCGCCCCGTACGCAAGCCAATGTCAACAGTTTGGCGCCGGATAAGTTGATGGGCGGTCATCGGTGGGAATCCACATGCTCCAGACGGCAACTCCAACGACGCGACACCTACACAGTAGTCTGGCGGAAGATGCTACAGTATGTTCAAGTCCCAGGGAAATCCCAAGCAATGGAGAGTTCCAAGAGGAAGGCTCAATCTGTAGACAGTCTAGGGGGACAGCACACTGTGCACTGTTCGGACCGTCACCCACTCCTCTGCCCACTGCCCAGGCACCCTAGGGCTCAATCCCCCTGCAAGGCCCGACGGGTGTGCTTTACCCACTTGGGGGGCATTGACCCGTTAGCGGCAACGAGGTCGGTCATGCACATGCAGATTACCTAGCGGCGAATCGACCTCACCAAACAAGAGCCATACACAGTAACTCGCCATGAATTAAGCCAGCCATGACGAACGAGTGCATGATTCTGCCATCATAACGGCGTACATGTACAGACATTACTATAGCCGAAGCGAGGCGAGGGCAATGGCCAAGAAAAAGTGAGCAAACACGATGACGATGATGATGTTGATGGCGAGGATGAGTTGTTGCATCAATCGTGCTGTTCGTCGCCACGACTGTCACGGTGTGTGTGCTGTCATGATGAATTGTCAAAAATTACCCGAACCAGCAAACCGACAGCGCGCTACTCTGTACAAGTACTCTGTAGACTAAGTAGAGGGACAGCAGTGGATCCTTCCTCTAGGCTCGCTAGGTTAAGCAAGTTAGTTGCAAGTAATGTACGAAGCTTACAGGGCAGCCAAGGAGGGGGATGAATCAAAGAGGGAGAAATTGAAAAGAAGATGAGTAAGGAGCGAGGAATGCCTTGGCGCGGCGTTGCTTGGCCTCATCCTAGTGGCCGAATCAAGGCGGAGAGGAGCTGGACTGTAGCCGTGGTGACCACTGACAGGATTTGCAAATTGCAATGGAATGAATTGATGGGTGAAAGGTATGACCCATGAGGCTGGCGGCGGCCCATGCTCTGCGGTGCTACGGTATACACGCCGGTGCATACTGTACAATAATCAACGTCACACGATATATAGGCGTGTGCTGCCTCTCTCTGGCAGTCAAGAGTCTTGAGACCTGGCCTGCGGCCGCACAGCAAGGTGAAACGGGGCAGAAGAAAAACAGAGTTGTGCTAAGGCTGGTGCTAAGATATTGTGTACTGTATTGTAGACGCTAGCAAGCAACGCAAGGCAAGGCAACGTGCCGAGTCGTTAGTTACCTAGTCGGACTCACGGAAGGTGGAGAGACTTCTGAGAGAGAGTAGAGGACAGTAAGAAGCAAGCAAGCATGGATGGTGCATGGTGCATGGTGAGTGCATGCGGGAGGGGCCACCGGGGGGAGGGAATTGCATCGGGCAGGCCAAGCGTGAGCCGAGCTGCCGCGCTAGCCCGATGCGGCGTAGCCCTGGGGGCTGTGTAGATGCTGGGCAACCCTCTTTTTGCCTTTGGCAGCGCAAGACAGAGCCAGAGCATCAGTCTGCCATCAGATTTGCGACGACCGAGCCCGGACTACACAAAATCTCCTTGGTCTGCCCGCCCTGCCAGCCCGCGACAAGGTCAGGTCCCGTTTTTCAATCTTCAATTCCTCTCGCGTCTCTCCTCTCTCTCCCACGCCTCGCCTCCTCTCAATTGCCACCTCTTCAATCGCTTGCTTGCGTTGCCCCGTTACCCGGCTTCCAATCAATGGTACCTCTCCAGTAGTTACTGTATACCTATGATGCGCAGCTCCGTCCACTCGACATAGCCACGCTGAGAGAGAGTCTGGCTTGGCCCAAACAAAGTCCATTCATTGCTCCACCTTCACAATTCAACACGTCGCGGCCACTCCTTCCTCCTCTCCTTCCCTTTATTTGCCTTTGTCCGCGTCACGTAACCTAGCGTACGCCTACGCAACCGCCCCCGGGTACCCTACTCAAGGTGAGCCTACCCAATCCATTCCTAACCACCACACAACCGCTCGCCGTGCCCACGCCATGGAAGCAAAGAAGGCTGTGCCCATGTTGGCCACCACCCCCCCACTCACTCAACCTTCACAATGCTCGTGACTACCAACAAACAACCCACCTCCAAACCGTCGAAGCGCGTTTGCTGATCTAGCCGCCTCCTTCCATTGTCTAGTGCCTACCTCTCCCCTACCTACTACCGGCTTCGGCTTTTATCCATACATCATCAAGGGACTCAGCCTCGTCCATAATTCGCCTTCACCACTCCATCCACCTTTATTATCCTCGCCCTCGCATGCCACCCTGTTCGTGACACACCGGCGAGACGCCTCAGCTCACCTCCTTCTCCATTCTTCCTTCCGCCTGCGCATCTTGCGTCGCTTACTTCGTAGCACAGCCCGGATCCTAAGCGACCTTGCCTGCTTGCCTGGCGCCTTCTCACCATGGCTGACAATAAAGATGTCGAGGCCCGAGGTACGCCCTCTCCCGGCCCTGGTCGACGCCAACGCGCTCCCACCATTACCATTGACACGTCTGCTGTCAACCCGAACGACTCCACTATGGGAGAACAGGTCCCCTTGGGCGATCTGCAAGATAATCGGTCAACTACACAACCAGCCGATAACAATGGAGATATTTCTCCAAGCACCAAAAAGCAATCCCCCCAGACAGAACTCCGTCCGGCGACTTCCTTCGAGAGCAAAGAGAGTAGGCCGACTTCACCTCACAATGTCTCTTCTCCTCAGGCGAATTGGGGTAAAACCCAAAACTTCCTGTCCGTCCCCGGTACCCGCTCGAGAGGAAACTCTCTGGATACCGAAAATGGCGAGTCCACAACTTCCGGCACATACATCTCCTCTTCTCAGGGTGAGACATTAGGAGGCGACCACAGCGGCACCGCCGACCTGCTCAACACCAAAGATGCCCTTCACCCGGATCCTGGTACCGAGCAGGAATTTGAGGTGGAAAACAACCCCTTCGCCTTCTCCCCTGGTCAGTTGGGGAAAATGTACAACCCCAAAAGTCTCGCTGCATTTCGCGCACTCGGTGGAATTGATGGTATTGAAAAGGGAATCAAGTCAGATCGGCGAGCTGGTCTTAGTGTCGACGAAGTCCACGTTGATGGTACCATTTCCTTCGAGGAGGCCACTCAAGCAAGCTACACAGAACAAGCATCGAAAACCTCGGATGCACCCATCCAACGCACCGACACGCCCCCGGGCGCTGGTAAGGACGGCTACGTAGATCGAAAGCGTGTCTTTAGTGACAATCGCCTTCCTCAGCGCAAACCCAAAAGTATTCTGGAATTGGCCTGGATTGCCTACAACGACAAAGTGCTCATCCTTCTTACCATTGCTGCCATCATATCACTGGCCCTGGGACTCTATCAAACATTTGGTGGACACCACGAACCCGGCGAACCCAAGGTAGAATGGGTTGAGGGCGTGGCCATCATCGTTGCTATTCTCATCGTCGTTGTCGTAGGCGCTACGAACGATTGGCAAAAGGAGCGTCAGTTTGTGAAGCTCAACCGGAAAAAGGAAGACCGTTTCGTCAAGGTTATTCGATCAGGAAAGACTCGCGAAGTTTCTGTGTACGACGTGCTCGTTGGTGATTTACTGCAGCTGGAACCTGGAGACATGGTACCCGTCGATGGGATTCTGATCCAGGGACATGGTATCAAGTGTGACGAATCGTCGGCTACTGGCGAATCGGACCTCCTTAAGAAAACAGCAGCTGAAGATGCTTTCCGAGCCATCGAAAACAATGAGCCTCTCAAGAAAATCGATCCCTTCATCCTCTCCGGTGCCAAGGTATCTGAGGGTGTGGGAACCTTCATGGTGACTGCGACCGGAGTTCACTCTAGTTACGGAAAGACAATGATGTCGCTTCGCGAAGAGAGCGAGGTCACACCTTTACAGTCTAAGCTGAACGTGTTGGCAACCTACATTGCTAAACTGGGAGGCGCAGCTGCTCTCCTCTTGTTTACCGTATTGTTGATTGAATTTCTGGTTCGCCTACGCACGAGCAACGAGACGCCCGATCAGAAAGGCCAATCTTTCTTGCGCATTCTTATCGTCGCTGTCACTATTGTCGTTGTCGCTGTCCCCGAGGGATTGCCACTTGCAGTCACGTTGGCACTAGCCTTCGCCACTACCCGTATGCTCAAGGACAACAATCTTGTCCGTTTGCTTCGTTCTTGTGAAACCATGGGCAACGCCACGACCATTTGTTCCGACAAAACAGGAACCCTCACAACAAACAAAATGACTGTGGTTGCCGGCACGCTTGGTTCGGCGCTCCGCTTTGGCGACAAGAAGCTCAAAGCATCTGATGATAAATCTACGGACATTGACGGTATTAAAGGCAAACAAACTGCAGATTCCCCGATAGAGAACTCCGATGATGTCTCGCCATCTGAATTCGTGTCTACTCTCAGCAGCGAGGTGAAATCTTTGTTGGAACAATCGATTGTTCAGAACACTACAGCGTTCGAAGGCACGGGCGACGGGGCGGACGCTTTTATCGGATCAAAGACAGAGACGGCTCTTCTCCAGTTTGCTCGCGATTACCTTGGCATGACCTCAGTATCCACGGAGCGCTCCAATGCCAATGTTGTCCAGGTTGTTCCTTTCGATTCTGCCATCAAATGCTCGGCTGTTACTGTAAAGCTCAATGACGGGCGATACAGAATGTACGTCAAGGGTGCCTCGGAAATTCTACTGAACAAATGCGACCGGATCGTTTCCGATGCTAACAAGGAACTGGCCGACCGAGAGCTCACAGAGGACAACCGCGACACACTCGAACAGGTTATTACTACATATGCTTCCCGCTCGCTTCGCACTATAGGACTCGTGTATCGGGATTTCGCAAGCTGGCCTCCTACCGACTCACGCAAAAACCCTGATGATCCTACGCAGGCTGTCTTTGAGGACATTTTTACAAAAATGACTTTTGTGGCCGTGATTGGTATTCAAGACCCACTCAGAGACGGCGTCCGCGAAGCCGTCAAGGATTGCCAAGGTGCCGGAGTTTACGTCCGAATGGTTACTGGTGATAATGTTCTGACCGCCAAAGCAATTGCCGAAGATTGTGGTATCTTGGTGCCTGGAGGAGTTGTCATGGAAGGCCCAGCGTTCAGGAAACTTTCGAAACGAGACATGGACGCCGTTATCCCCAAGCTTTGTGTTCTTGCTCGTTCTAGTCCAGATGACAAACGTCGCCTTGTGAAACGGCTTAAAGAATTGGGAGAGACGGTTGCGGTAACTGGCGATGGCACAAACGACGCACCTGCTCTCAAGACCGCTGATGTTGGTTTCTCCATGGGTATTGCCGGCACAGAAGTTGCTAAAGAGGCTTCGGCTATCATTCTAATGGACGACAACTTCGCCTCCATTGTTAAAGCTCTCCTTTGGGGACGAGCTGTTAATGATGCCGTCAAAAAATTCCTGCAGTTTCAAATCACGGTGAACATCACTGCTGTTCTGCTTGCCTTTATCTCTGCTGTTTCTAGTCCAACGCAAGAATCGGTTCTTACTGCCGTTCAACTTCTTTGGGTCAATCTCATCATGGACACTTTCGCGGCTTTGGCGTTAGCTACCGATCCACCAACTCGCGGATTACTCGATCGCAAGCCGGATCCCAAATCAGCACCGCTAATCACCTTGAGAATGTGGAAGATGATTATCGGGCAAGCCATCTATCAACTCGTGGTTACCCTGATTCTGTACTTTGGCGGTGAGAAGATCTTGTCCTACGAGTCAAAGGACGAACAGGAACGGATGCCTACTCTGGTTTTCAATACTTTCGTCTGGATGCAGATTTTCAACGCCCTCAACAACCGCCGACTCGACAATAAATTCAACGTTTTTGAGGGTATTACTCACAATTGGTTTTTTATTATCATTCTTTGCATCATGATTGGCGGACAGACCATGATTGTCTTCGTTGGCGGAGCTGCCTTCCAGGTCGTACGAATCAACGGCGCTCAATGGGGTTATTCAGTAGTCCTAGGCGCCTTGTCGCTCGTTGTTGGTGTCATCATTCGCCTGATTCCCGACGAATTGGTCCGGCGCTGCATTCCTGCCTTTTTCCACAGAAAGAAGACACCAGAGATTGCGGTGTCTGACGAGTTTCAATGGAATGAGGGCCTCCTTGAAATTCGTGATGAGCTTGCTTTCATCAAGAAGATCCGTGGCGGTCGTCTAAGTAATCTCAAGTGGCAAGTGCAGCATCCGCGTGAAATTTTCTCTCGGTCACGCTCTAGTCACTCACTGCCAAGGACTCCAAACAACGGTACTGTTGATGCAGAAGGCTCTCCTGCCCCACCGACTCCCGATTCAAGAAGCCGTCGCCGAGGAAGGTCCCGTTCCAACTCTGCATTCGGCCCCGCCACAGTCATGGCAGGCATCGTGGCAGGCAGTGTGGCAGGTTGGTCCCCGATTGACAGAAACCCCGATGGCGATTCACTCAAATTTGGACGTGATCGAAGCCGTTCCGACCTCGAGGCAACAGAAGGCCTTGAGGTGCACCCTGATACCAAGTCTACTGATCCGATCCTGGCACCTGATCCAAACGAATATCCTCATCCACCTAGCCAAAACCAGGAAACCACCCCCAATTTCCTCGTGGGGCCGTTTGCGGGAGATCCAAAGCTGAATGGCGGATCCAAGTCGTCTGAAACAGACCGACCAAGGTCCCCTGGCTCCAAGTCATGAGGGGCCAGATTTTTTTCCCTATGGAGTCTATCTGCTCCTCTTCTAGTCTACTTCCGTTTTAATCTTCGTCTCTCCCCTTAAAACTCACTTCTTTTCTGTTTTTACCTTTCACAATTCTCACCCCTCTTTATTGGGGGTTATATGGCATTTGCATGGTGTCGGTGGCGCAAGAATACCTCAAGACCTGTCACAGGGTCTCTATTTTCTTTGTTTTTCCGTATGTCTCCTATCTGTTCACCGGGGGTGTTTAATAGTAAACTGTGTGTGGTTTTTTTCTTGTATACTGCACCTAGCGGTCGCCTACACACGTGTAGATGAAGCCACCCTAGCAATCGAGCGGAAATTTCCTTATTCAAAGGCCTGGAGGAATCGGGCGACGGGTTATAGAGAAATGGTATGGGCGTGGATTGGGAGTGCGGAAATCAACATACGTTCATGGAGGAACATGTATCACAACCTCTCTCTCCTACCGACTGAGAAAATTTTAGTATCTGTTAGAGAAAACGACGAGGATAAAAAAAGTTCACCTACTTCACCCTCTGTCTCGATGAAATATGCATAGCTCGATCATTGTGTCTGCAATTGTTTCCTGATGATTTCATCTCCTGCAATTTCACGCGCCGAGTAGACCAGAACTGTGACAGGTATCTCGTATGTCAATATGCTCTTCTCTGATTAGTCATCGCACGCCACATCATTTCTCGCTTTCTCATTGGTCCAACTAGCGTAGTCTCGTACCAAAACAAACCGAGGGAAGAGGAACGCGAATGTAAACGCCCGACCTACCTTTTTATTTCCACTCGTCTCAACGTACCCAATTTTCGTATACATACACCACACGAACGTGCATACGTGCATACATATTTTCTCACAAACGGAAACCTGTCAACATAGACGGTAAATAATCGGTACTTTGGAGATTTCAACCCCTCCTCCCTCCATCGGGGGAAAACGTCTGAAGGTTTCTTCTAAACAACCACACGGCCATCCGGCGACTATTTGGAAATTCGAGAAAAGAATACCATCCCCCACGGAAAGAAAACTTTTCGAGCAAGAAATTGCAAAAAAGGAGGATAAATAGCGACAGCGAAAAAAAACGAAGCTACTGCAACACAAAGCAAAAGCACCAAGAACCGGACTCAGACCATCTCTCTCCAGCGCGCGGAGGGGAAAAAAAGAAGGAAAGAAACCTAAAGGCAAGGGTTGGTAAACGCAAAAACACACGAACGAACAAAAAAAAATGTCAACTTCACGCGCCCCCCACGCCGCATCTACTACAGCCGGCGGCGATGATCATCAACCGCCGCAAAAGACGTACTATGAGAGTCAGAGGGAGATGCTCGTTACAGAGATTGCACAGGTATGTTTGTAGAACAGTACCAATTCCTCCCCTCTCCCCTCCCTCTATCTCTCCACCCACCCCCACGGTATCTCCTCTCCTCTCCTCTCACATACCTCTCATATCCCACCTCTCATATCCATCTCACTTCCCCATCCACCCCATCCACACACACTAACCCAAAACACAGTCCCTCGAACACGTCCTCGTAAACATCAACCGCCTAAACCGCAGCATGGAAGAACTCATCCAAGTCGGCAACGAATTCGCCCCCGTCGAGAGCTTGTGGAGTCACTTTGAGAGCGTTATGGGGAATCAGGGTCATTCGTCTTCGTCGCAGCAGCAGCAGGGTCAGGAGGGAGGAGGAGGTGCGGAGGCGAGGAATGGTGGAGGTGGTGCGGGGAAGAAAGGAGGGGATGAGGGGGATGATGAGAGTGTTGTTGAGGGAGGGGAAGGGGAAAGGGAGGGCGAGGGGGATGAGAGTATGTATTGAGAGTGTGCTAACAAGGTTGAGGGTTGAGGCTGAGGCGGTGGAAGTTTATGGGTGTGGTGAGTTTTCTGTTCCGAAGGGGGGTAAGTAATGTTGTTTGTTGGAGAGAGAGGGCAGGGATGGGTGAGGGTTTTTTTTTTTACTATTTTCTACATATCAACATGAATGATTTTTCTTATTTCTTATTCCACATCCCCCCCTAGTAAACGGTCAAGAAACCCGTCTTTTACACATTTTCTTTCTTTCTTTCCTTCTTTCCTTCTTCTCTCATGGTGGATGGCCTATACCTGTGCACCAAATTCCACTTTTTTGTTGACGACGGAAAAGGGGCACATTGATCTGGCTATGTACGTACTTCAACATACATCAATTAGGTACTTCACGAATATGCATGCCAACACCCAACCAACAACAATAACAACAATAGCTACTTATCAACGAAGGATAAAATGCTCCACTCCATTTCACTCCACGGAACGAAGCTTTGCTCCTCGGAACACGCGGAAGCGCGCGCGCGCGTGCGAATCGATAGCACGGACACAGGGGGGGGGGGGGATTGATATTACGAAAGATTTTCACACAATCATCACGCAACGCAGCGGCGCACGTACGCGCGCGGGAAGAAACGAATAAAGGACCGCCGGACGCGGGAACTTAAAGTAGACGAGGAGGAGGACAGCTTCGGCTGGTGCGCGATCGATCGTTACGTGTTCGATGCGGGGGGAATCATTCGAATTGGCAGATAAGATAAGGAGTGGGATCTCGACTTCATATTTTGGTGATTTTTTTTTATAGCATTTACAGAATGAGAACGAAGTGGGCACTCAGAAAGATTATGGACATGAGATTTGTATTTTCGCTATCGCTCTGATGGATGCATCACCGTGTATGTGTGTGTTCATGTGGGCGTGCGACGTTGATCGTCAAAGTTAAAAAAAGAGATACCGAATGGGAAGTACAAGAAAAGCAGCGCCACAAAAGGAAAAAAAAAGAAAGAAAGAAAAAAAGGAAAAAGCGGATGGAAGAAAGAGTTGACCCATTCTTCTAACCGTCTGATTTCCCCAACGCCAACCCAATGAACCCCTTCAGAAAAGTTACAGACACTCACACACGCTTATGTATTAGAGGATACTTCCGAATCCCAGTTCCAGAAAAAATCACTCTTTTCCGTTGGAAAAAGACAAGCAGAAAAGTAAAATGGGGAGAGAGAAGAAAGTGCATGGCTGCACCGACCACCCAGCTCCGCTGGTTACCGTTTATTATGAAACGCTGCCAGAATCACGAGGAAAATCAGGAGCGTTCATGATATGGTCATTATGCATCTCGATCGTGTCGTCCAGCGTCGTGAATATCGATCGTCGCGTCATCTCAGATCTTAATCCCGTCGATCGGGGAGAGGAGGTGAAGAGAGTATTGTGATGCATGAGGGCGGGAGAACAAAGGACAAGAAGGAGAAGGCCGGACTGGCGACAGGACCAATTCAAGAGGGAATGCATGAGCACGTTAAGCTTCCACTTAGAGAATGGTGCACTTTTCCCGCTTCTTAGACTTCTTGCCGCTCGTAGGGAATGCAGGCCGTGGCGCCGATGTCTGCTCGGGCGTTTTGTACTCGTCACCGACGGCGAGCTCCACCGCCATGTCGAAGATCTCCTCCACTCCATCTTGCTCTTTGCTGCTGCACTCCATGTACATGGCGCCCATTTTCTTAGCGACGGCGCGGCCATGTTCGGGAGTGATGGGCGTCAATCCCTGTGTCTTGAGGAGCTCAATGCAGTTCTTCTTATTGCGTAGATCCGATTTGAGCCCAAGGAGCATGAGCGGGGTGGTTGGGCAAAAGTGCAAGACCTCGGGGTACCACTGATGGCCATGGTTAGTTTGGCGTTTTCGATACGGGGGCTGTTCAATGACGTACCTTGTCCATGACATTCTCAAGCGAATTGGGGCAATCGATGGCGAAGCATACAAATATGATATCGGTCTCGGGGTAGGAGAGCGGGCGCAACCGATCGTACTCTTCCTGTCCAGCAGTATCCCAAAGTGCGAGCTCCACCATCTTGCCAGTTGGAGGATGGGGTGTGTGGGTGATGTAGTTCTCGAAGACAGTGGGCACGTATTTCTGCCCTTGTTAGTACTGTGGAGAACAGACATTGCAATGATATCGAGGAGAAGATACCTCTGGGAAGTTGCCCGAGCTGTAGCTGATCAACAAACACGTCTTTCCGCAGCCACCATCGCCAACGACGACCAGCTTCTTGGAATAGGTGGGCGGCTCAGTGATGGCAGTCTCGTGGGTCCCTGTTGTCTCGTAGGAACTGACTGTGCCATTGCTGTTGCGCTCGCTGGCGGTCCTTACGGGCCTACGTGCAGGGGTGATTGAGGACACAGGAGTTGCCTTTGTGCTCTGCTTTCGGCGCAAATAGTCGTAGTTTTGCGAGGGCGCGGTGTGTCCAGACATGTTGAGGAGATGTGAAGCGAAGTGCGATGAGGGTAGTGGGAGGGAAATGAGGAAGCCGCGACTTGGGCAAGATGGTATCAATACAATAGGCGCAGTATAGTATGTATGGTCTGTATGCGAGCAGCGGCGGCGCTGTGGATGTTGTGGAGTGAGTGTTCGGAGAGATTGTGGAGTAGCTATCGGCCTGTGTGTTGACAGATCCACGCTGTCGGCCCGGCAACCAAACGAGAAGGTTCGCTTACTCAGCCGCATGCTGGCATCCTTCGTCTCCGTCTTCCGTCTCCGCCCCCAAGCCAGGCGCCGCAAAAGGCGCCTCGGCACAGTTCGATGTTGGATCCATGGCCCACGCAATTTGCTAGGCGACTCCTCCAGTTGCAATCGTAGAATTAGATTACCGAACCAGTCCCTTTGCAGCAGTTGTCTCGTCGTCACGCACTTCACTCCCTTCACCTCTCCGTGCTCCCCCATCGTCACCACCAGGCCGCCCCTTTTCGTATTGCGCGCCTGCGCCATTGCTGCACATACCTATATATGCTTCCTGCCTCAGTGCCATGATACACGCCCGCTTGAAACACGACACCTGCCCCTCCGTCTGTACCTAAGTCATGTCTTCCCCTCCCCCGCATAACGGTCGACCTCTGTCCGACAACGACCGCGCAACACCAAAGCTGGATCATACCGGAAAAGAGACCGTGGGAAAGGAAAATGATCCCAGGTTCGATGCTGGCAACAAACACCAAGACCACTGTACGTGATTGCGCCTACTTCCGCAACAACTTACATGCCCTCCTGCACCGCATTGCGCAAGCATACACATACACATACATGTACAGACACTGACGCTTTCATATTGCACCATGAAAAGACACCCGCCGATTGCCAGCATGGCGCAATGCCATCCGCAAATCCATGATCCCCATCGTACGCTGGGAAACGCCCTACCTGGCGTACATGCAAGAGAAAATCCGCACGCCGACCCTAGATTCCTACTTCGCCTACACAGCTAATCTGGGTACCCATACCTTCTTCATGATATTTTTGCCCATCTTGTTCTGGTGCGGATACACGAGCACCGGTCGAGCGTACGCCTTTTCCCTGAAAATGCACTTCAAACAACATATACAATCGCTAACCGTCATGGCTGTAGAATGGTACATGTTTTGGCAGCCGGCGTCTTTGCAAGCGGCTTTTTGAAGGATATGGTGTGCCTCCCACGTCCGCTCTCTCCGCCACTGGCCCGTATCACCATGTCAGGCTCCGTCGCGCTCGAATACGGATTTCCCTCGTCTCACTCCACCAATGCAGTTTCCGTTGTCGTCTACTTTGTTCATGCCCTCCGTCAATCCCGCGATGAGTATAACCCGACTGTATACCTCGCTCTACAGGGTCTGTGCTACTTCTACGCCATCTCCATCATATTCGGTAGATTGTATTGCGGTATGCACGGCTTCCTCGATGTTGTAGTTGGGAGTATCTTGGGCGCAATCATTGGCATATTGCAGCTCATGTACGGCCAAAGCTTCGACAATTACATCTTCTCGACCGACTATACACACGTCCTCTTCATAGTCTTGATTATGCTGGTGTTAGTCCGGATCCATCCCGAGCCAGCGGACGATTGCCCTTGTTTCGATGATACCGTCTCCTTTCTCGCCGTCGTTATTGGTATCAATGCCGGTGCCTGGCACTATCACCTCAGTGGATATGCATGGAACGAACCAGTGCCCTCAACAACTCCTTTTGAATTCGAGAGTATGGGACTTTTGCCTACCACAATCCGAATCGTACTCGGAGTCGTCGTTATCTTTCTATGGCGCGCAGGCACGAAGCCGGCTTTGTTCAAGATTCTCCCTCCCATCTTTAGGTTTCTTGAGCGTGCAAGTCTCAATCTCCCTAGAGCCTTCTTTTTGAATGCTTCGTATGTTTTCATCCTCTAGTAGTCTTTGTAGAATTTTATTAACATGTGCCAGCAAATATACGAGCATTCCAACAATGAGAGATGATGACAATGTCATTCCTCCTGCTTCGAACCTGCCGAATATGCTCAAAAATCTCGCCCACCCACGCAAGCGATCTGTATCTGTCGGTCCCCAATCCGCTGCTGATGCCTATGAAACTCTCGCCTACCGCAATCGGCGACGAAGGGAAAGCATCAATTCTGCGGACGGCATTGTGCCTGAAGTTGCCCAGTTCGATCACAACAATAAGACTCTGAGTTCCTCGGCTAAATTAGAAGAGAAACCACTAGGCGTTGGTTTCCTACCCACGCCCATTGCCTCCCGTGTCCATTCCCACGAGCAGATGATGGGCACTGGCGACAGCACCACAAGACTGGTTCTGACTCCACCAGATAGTGACGCGGACTTTGCTGGCGAAGCCGTGCAGACACCCGCCGAGGCGGAAAACGAGAAACGAGAAATATTCAGAAAGCTCATGATACCTCGTGTTAGGTATGACGTTGAAGTAGTCACTAAACTCATTGTATATGCTGGTCAGTAGCAATTTTCCCTTGAAGTCTAACCGTCGCTAACAGATCAGGTATTGCATGGCTTGCCGTTGAGGGCAATCCGATCTTGTTCGAACTCGTCGGTTTGGGCATGGGCGTTCGCCCCTAGTTGCAGTTTTCTACTTTTTTCCTATTCTCGCGTTGTTGCATACTTGACGTATAGCATGATGTCCCCAATTCCGGCATCGCTGCACCTACTTTAGCATCCTTTTGGAAGTAATAGATACCCTTTAATGATGACACAGTACTCAAAAAATTAGTGAGAATTAACCTTGGGTTCTCATGAGAAGCCTTAATATAGCAACAACTTTATGCCGCTAATACTAGGCAAACTACTAAATATCAACATGTTGACTTAGATTTTCCTCTAAAAGATACCAATCATGGAATTTTTTTAATACTACAAATATAATGCTAATTTACAATTTATGAGTGTACATCGGCATTTCTGTATGTGCGGGAGTTTCTGTACATACAAATGTACATATGTAGTTCTTGAGAACTGGAATGCTTAGTCACACACAGCGCCAAGACCCGAGCTACAAAAATCCAGCGCCAAATTTTCCCCCAAGCTTTTTCACTCAACTACACCATGAAACCACACAAGTAGAAGGTACGTAATTTTTCCACGAGTTACTTTCCTCGCCTTTTCCCTCTCAAATGATTATGAACATATTAATCTGTCAATCCCCTGAATCCTTCGGGACTTGATGACTCACAATATTGTATTCACACTATGATTCATCTCTCAAATTTTTGTTTGCACTCATTACTGTGTCTGCTCACATAGCTGACCTTTATACCAACAGTAATCATGGCGCCGGGCTTTACTCCGGTTAGTGAGCCATTTGCAATCTCCCGCGTTGCGGGAAGATATTTACTTTTCGATGTCGATGTCATGATGCATGCGCGACGCGCTTACAACATTTGCGGTGTCCACGTCGGTACCGTTCCAAATCTCAGTCAGCAAAATGTCTTTCTAGGCATACCACTTGAGCTCCAACCTGAAGAGGCGCGCGTCCTGGTAGAACAGGGCCACGCATACATAGTGGATGAGAGTGAGGCACATCGCAAAGGCTTTATGCAAATGAGTAGGGAGGAGAGACTATCGTTCCTAAAAGCGATGGACGAGCAAGGTATGGACATCTCGAGAAAGGCGGTTGAGCGAGCGGAAGAGAGGTCAGGTCAAGCTTTGCGAAACAAAGGGATCGAGAGCAAAGAGACGGTGGTGAAGGAGACAGCCGGCGAAGGTAACGAATTATTCGACTCCAAACCAACTGGCCCTACCGCTACGCCGGTCTCGGTAAAGAAGCTTGAACCTACCTATGTCACGCCTACGACCTCCTATCCGCCTTTGACGCCTTCCCCTCCTGATACCAGCTTCTCTCTCCCCGATGTTCCGAAGAGTTATCCCCTCTTCCGTTACCTCCATTCTCGTGGTTATTTTACTATGCCTGGCATCCGATTCGGCTGTCATTACTCGGTCTACCCTGGCGATACATTACGCTTCCATAGTCATTATCTAGCTACGGGGATGGACTGGGACGAGGAGTTCGAGCTTCTTGATGTCATCGGCGGTGGCAGACTGGCTAACCGTGTCAAGAAAGCTTATCTGATTGGAGGCGAGGAGAAAAGTGAAGAACAGGTAGACACCGGCAAAGGAGTCGGTGGAGGTGCGGATGTCGCGCCTGTGCGGGCATTCTCGATCGAGTGGGCCGGCCTGTAAGCGGCATCTCGATTATTCAATGTCGAAAGGCGAACATGTGTTTCATATACCCCGGTTAAATTCAACTATAAACAAGTGCCCTTTAATTCATATACCCTTTGTAACTTTGATATACCCAATGTGTTGCGTGCTAGTTGAAGGCATCAGAAATAGCCAGAACCAACCGCAAAAAGTCCAGTCCCAAACACCTTCACTCCTACTATGGAATATGCGATGGCGACAATCAGTTCATCAACCATGCCCCAGCAGCCTGTGCCGTCGCACAAAATGAGAGAAAAAAAATGCGCTTAACTCCACATATATTCGTCCAACGCAGCCCGTGATAGCGCCAAGTGACTTTACAAAAAACTCATGACAGTATTAACTCATGTACCCAAAGCACCCACATTCTCATACACATTTGAACCGTACTTTACAACTTCGTCCTCTCCCCGTCCGCCTTCATCCTCGCGCTCCCCTGCTCAAACACATACCCACTCGCGACCGGACTCCACCTAGCCTGGCTCGCCACGCGCGGCAGCGGGAACGGGGGTTTGAAAAGCGACGAGGTGAAGAAGACGGGGTGCCGTGTTGCGGCGTTATATAACGGGCTCGACGAACTGTTGAACCCGGTCTGTGATGTGGTGGGGGATGGGAGCATGGCTTCGAGTTGGTTGCGCGGAAGGCGGGACAGTGGGGGTTGCGGGGTCGGAGGTTGGTAGGTAAACGGCGATGTTGAGGGCGGGGATGTGGCAGATGTGGAGGAAGGGGTAGTCAATGTTGTAGAGGCACGGATTTGCTGGTATGGGATAGGTGATGGGTGGGCGTGTTGCGGTGGTGGCTGCACTGTGTAAGCAACGGCGTAATGGAAAAGGGTAGTGTTGGAGCGTACTCTTGGTCTTTGGGGCTGTAGCGAGGGAATCATTGTCGCAGTATTGTCCTTTCTTGGGGAATATTAAGCTCGAGAAGTGTCGTACGGGCAATTTTATGTAGATAAACGTCAATGAGATTTGAAGTGCGATGCGATATGGATGGGTCGTCCAACTCAATAGGGCATTTTTCCCCAGACCTCGGCTCAAGAGCCGACGTCAACGTCACTTTGAGCAGTCATTGTCAGTCAGTCGCGGGCCCGGACGCGTTTCCATAGCTCGTACGGCAGGTCATTGCAGCCACTTGCGCAGGAATTAAACTCAAACGACAACCCATCTTACTCCCACCAGAACAAATTGCCATTGAAACATGAAATAGCGATTATTGTCTTCGAAATGCGAAGAACGCAGTGTCTGCTGTTTACAGCATCACGGACATCCCACCTCCACCGTACCCTCACCCTACGATCCTCATCACCACCCATCATCCAGATCCAAAATGGCACTTTCTACCGCTCTCATCCAAGCAGCTCCAACACCAGCAACCAAAAGAAGGAAACCTCACAGACCAATCCCCCTCTTTTTCCAAATCTAACCTTCAATCTTCCCTCTTCATCCACTCCCACCCAAAACTGGGCTATTCTAAGTCCCTCTTCCACAATCCGCACTACCTTCCTCCAACTCCTCCGCGGCCAGTTCCTCTGCTTCCCTCCCACCGCACGTTCATATCCTTATCTCTTAACTCCCGCCATCACATCCAAAAACCCAAAACTGCGCTCCCCTTCCCGCGCGATAGAGTATGTCGGCTTCGATGTCGAGCGCCGTGCCTTTGGCGGCGCATATCTTTCTGCGAGGTATGAGAGTCGAGTCGAGGAGACGGATTTCTCGCTCGCGCAGTACTTAACGGGTATTATGGGTATGAACCCAGGGGAAGCGGAATTAAAGGAGAAGAGCATTGAGCCCGAGGTTATGAGGAGGGTTTTAGCGGATCTGGAGCTGGAGAGGTTCGTAGAAAGACCCGTTAGTTTGCTGAGTAATGGGCAGAGTCGACGGGCGAGGATCGCGAAGGCCGTACTGGGGGAGCCGGAGGTTTTGTGTTTGGATGCGCCATTTAGTATGTTCGCGTTTTCATTATTAGTTTCTTATTTTGAAATCAAGGCCAGTGGTTGAATAGTAACTAACCCCGAGGTACAGTTGGTTTGGATCCTTTCGTCACACAGCACATTTCTAAGGTCCTTCATAAGCTGACCGAGGCCAATGCCCCCAGGATTGTCCTGTCATTACGACCTCAAGATGTGATTCCTGAATGGATCACGCACATTGTGTATGCAGGCGAAGATGGCAAAGTGCAAGCTCTAGGACCCAAGGAAGAGGTATTCGATTATCTGCAGAAGGAGTATGCAGAGATAGAAAAAGATATCACCAGTAAAAAAGGGAACGAACATGAGTTGGACCCAAAACTTGTAGAATTAAGGGAAGTCGGACGCCATCTATCAGAGCGAGGGGACTTCGAAACAGCCCCCTCCATTCCCTCGTCTCATCCAGATAACTCGCCATCTATCGTCAGTCGCGATGGTTATGAAAAACACGACAAATCAGCACCTGCGAAGATCGGGTCCCCAGTCGTAGAGATGGAGGGCGTCAACATCCAGTACGGCACCAACTCCGTCCTGGGAGCTTGGGAGCAAACTACTCCCGAAGGTGTCTCAAAACCCGGGTTCTGGTGGACGGTTCGCCAGGGTGAGCGCTGGGGCATCTTTGGTGCCAACGGATCCGGCAAAACCACACTTCTGAGTCTCGTCACGTCGGACCATCCCCAAACATACTCGGCGCCTGTCAAGATTTTCCAGCGGTCGCGACTTCCCGAGCCAGGTGTACCGGGTATCACTATTTTCGACATCCAGTCCCGCGTTGGTCACGCATCACCAGAAGTTCATGCCCTATTCCCTAAATACGTGTCAGTGCGGCGCACGCTGGAGTCAGCATGGGCTGATACTCCGATTGCGAAACCGAAGCTCGAAAGCGATTCTCCGAAGCGTGTAGATGCGTGCTTAGCGTGGTTCGAAGCTGAACTAAACCCTCTCTACGACAATGAAAATATCAGCGAAACATCTGATTCATCGCTAGAATGGGCAACGACTACCACCTTCAGCGACCTCTCCTTCTCCGCCCAGCGCGTCCTCCTCTTCCTGCGCGCCACCATCCGCAACGCCCCCATCGTCATTCTAGACGAAGCTTTCTCAGGCATGGACGATCTCGTCCGCGACAAATGCCTGCTCTTTCTGTCTCACGGTCAGAAACTCATGTTACACTACACAGATACCGGTTTGCGACCTGTTCCTAGTGAGACGAGTCGCCAGGGTGCAGTGGTGCTTGAAGGGCTCCGCGATGAGCAAGCACTGCTGTGTGTCAGCCATTCAAGAAGTGAAATTCCTGGATGTGTGAGGGAATGGGTTCGTCTGCCTGAGCAAGGAACTGGAACGCCGAGTTTTGGGAGGTGGGATGGGCCTGTCGAGTTGGATGGCGGCAGGTGGAGGGAGGTTTGGGAAGGAGGAAAAGTGTTTGAAGTATTTCGAAATATGACTAAAGGGTATAGGACAGAGCGATGTAAATAGGTCTTCTCAAGGTAACAACAAAATGAAATAAAACTTTCAAATTATGTGTATGTAAGACATACATCGATGCACATGTGGTGTCTTTCCGTATGGCACACCGCACGTGATACTTGGTTCTTACCTAAATCATACAACATTTAACATGCTGTGTTTAGTACTTTACGTAACCATAAATGACGGTTTCATAGGAAGAAAATTTGTATATCATCGCAAGGATTAATTAAATCACTCGCGGTATCGACACAGGTGACAAACTACTAAAAAACGTTCTTGGGACGGTTTCCTATATACCCTACAACCTGTCCCTCTAGGATTCAATTACAGTGCTCCGTATGGTACATCTACTCGATAGATTTTGATGTACCCTTTCGAAATTTACCCTCTAATATAATTGTACCATATGGCCGTTACTGGATCTAAAGCCCAGTATTTTCCTGCATGCTCTTGGATACTGATGCTTCTTTGTTGTTTAATGAACATTCTGTTTATACGTTAAGGATCCTTCGCGAAGCTACCAAGCAGCCTTAAGCATTCTGATCCCTAAACTTTACTCGCCTATATCGCGGGAACAAAGTTAGTTAAATTCAAGCAGGGATATTATAGTACGTTATTAGTGGCTATAAACGCCAACCCACGTGGTGTCTCGATAACGAATAACTCTGTACCCGGGGTACAACGCTGGGATTATAGTGATGCTTTTTGATTCTAGGAAATGGGCTAGACTCCTTTTTACAGACACAGGGTAGAGATAGAAGCTAATAACGCCTATTACTGTCGTCTCTAAAAGCATTAAAGAGGTTATAGGATATAATGTTTTAGAACTAACGTTTGTAGTCTGATAGGTGTAGGGAATAACATTTGAACACTGCTCATAATATAATAGGATACTTTACATTACGAGGCACCTTTAAGAGCTCTTAAATATACTTTTATTATAGTGTTTAGGTGCCTTTGGACCTATAGAGATGGTTTTGTACGTTTTCAAACGAAGAGGAGATTTAGAGTTGTATTCTCTCCTTTACTGAAAAAGAAAGAAAGGTGACACATCGATTCCCATCATCCCGCCCTTCTAATCATCTAACTATCCCCTGTCGTTGCAGATTGGTCTGGTTCAGCTGGAAGTGAAGATGGCAATTCGGCGGCCATATGTTCAGGCACCCCTATTTGTAACAGATCATTCAATAATTCTTTCACAACTTCAGACCTCTGCGCTTTCGAAGACAGCCACTCGTAGAACGATCGGTTCTCATATACAGGAATAGTCCATATCCTAAGAGTCTTCTGTTTAGATGAAGAACCTTGGTCTAGCTCTTTACCTTGTATGTTTTTTAGGGATGATTCGCACCAAAAAAATAAGCGGACTATTTCGAATTGTCTTCGGACAACGCAAAATCTCAAAAAAAACCCATATCTTCCTTCCTGAAGTATCCTAAGAGTTTGCTCCATACCTCGCGTATGACCACCACTCATTATTAGTAGTGTTTTGGCGACTGTTCTGTCGATTTCTGGGGCGCGATAGTACCATAGTCGTGTACCACTGATAGGGACGTCTCGAGTCGGTGCTTGAGCTTTCCACAGATCCCATGTTTCTTGGATGAATCGCAGTAATATTCCTAACTGCTGTAAATCATTCCCCCACAGATAGTCATCTATGGGAAAAGAGTATATGTGGGTCTCTGAGTCCTCCTCTATCTGCTCGGTGTCTGGGAATACTATGTAGCCACTAGATTCCGCCTGTTTATTGATCATGCTGGCTGATTCTGACGTGACAATGATGAGATGCCAGGTGTTTGAGACTTCATCTTTATGGATTCCTAGTTGACACCTCATAGGAGATGTTAAGAGAAGAGTAGGCTTCGCAATGACCCCTTTCCAGAAGCCGTGGAGATTTGACCTCTCATCAGCATAACTGTAGCAATGACGCATCCCGTACCGATATAAGTACAATAAAACGTGTATCTTTTTCTCCGAGTCCCAGATAGGGTGCACTGGAGAATTCATGACACTAATGTACAACTTCGCCATGTAGAGGTTGCCTTCTCGGGCTGTAAACTGTTCTTTGTCGCTATCGGTTATCTTCATTGTTTCGACGAAATGTCTCCCGGAATCGTGAATGAACTCGATCGAGTCAAACTCATTGGCACGCAGGAAATTTGCCCACAACCGCTCCACATCTTTCTTTTGAAGCTCTTCGTTGTATGAGCGTTCACCGTGCATATCAATACGTAATGCATCGGTGATGGTGTCAACATTCCATGGTCGAAATGAGTGAAGAACCAACAGAAATAGACGAATACGGGTCTCTCGTAAACCATCGATCTCGTTCGCATCCCACATACGCTCATATGCATCTTTGAGCTGCTCGTCGGCATGTTTTGATGTTGAGTTTTTCATATCTTGAAGGCGCTTGTTGGCCGCACCCTTGAAGCGAATTGTCTTCGCGGAGTCATGCAGAGGTAACATGAGATCGATCCAGATTCGAGCCCATATAAACCTAACATTGTCAGTTATGTCTTCAATGATAAGAAGAAAAATGACTTACATTCCCTTCGCACCTTTCAATAATTCATCTTTCAAACTTTGGAGAAGCGACTCACATCCCACTTTGACTATGGTTCGTTCACAGTTAGCTTATTGCAAATCCTACCATCTGGTGAATCGACCCGCGACCTACAAAAAACACTGATGTAGTCTTTATCCCACTTTTTTTGCTCTGTCATCCGGTATTCCACCTCCTTCTCAATAAATACCTCCATGTCTTTGTTGGTGTGTGCAGCTGTGATATCTACCTTGTAAAACATGGATGGTAAATATTTGCCGACATTGACATGCTGGCGGGAAGTGAAGATTGCATGGACATGACCATGCTTGTCCAATGCATCCCTCACAAATCCTGTGAGTCTCTCAACATCTTGAGCATTGGCGCATTCATCGAGGGCATCTATTAGGATAACTAGCTTATGAGATTGTGAGTTGCGCTCGAAAAGGCCGCGCAGCAAATCTTCCCAGAAGCTTGTTGGAGCAACGCATTGATTTCCTTGATCTAATCCCGTCTGTTTCATGTAAGAATCCTTGACTACAGGGTCTAAAGAGTAGCCAGGCAGTAGAGCCAGCTTTCTGGCAATAGTGCGAAGGATTGTCTCGTACGTTGGCCGTTTGGATTCTCCAGCTCGGGCGCTGCAAATGTATGGTATGATACGGGATTGGGTTGGAGTTGATTCATTTTCCAGTCTCTGTAGAGTTTGCATGCTATAATCGTATTAGTACGAGGAGCGTCTGAAGGAAGTAACATACTATATTGTAGTTTTCCCAGTTCCATAAGGGCCACAGAGCCACAGTACTCGCTTCGAACTCTGCCCGCTATCGATGTCTAGAACAGAGCGGCGCCACTCAAGGTATTCCGCAGAATTCAAAAACCACTCGGCAGTGTCGTCATATCGATGGTCTGGTAAGACTGATTCACGTATGAAGTCCAAGGATGGCTCGGGATTCTCTGGCCCCTGTACCCAGTCCAATATCTTTCCAAGCTTAGTGTCTTGTACAATTCGAAACTCGACATTTTTCCTCCGAAGAGTCAAGTCATCTCGCTGGAGCTTCAAATCTTTTGCCCATTCCTCCCATTTTGTGATGATGCCCAGCATGATATCTTTGAAACATTAGTTATAATTTACAAATGTCCTTATCGCAGAGAAGTCATAAACTTACGAGTGTAACTGCATTTCTCGTATATATCAGAGAGAATAAGCAGTGCGAGCTGGTAAACGTTGGGTAGCCTTTCCTCTAACTCCTTGTAGTCTTCTTCGACCGTAGCGAGAGACTTCTCAACGAAGTCTCTTTCAAATGTGACCCACTCCACAATAGCAAATACAGCTTCGCTGAGCACACTCATGATCTTTTGATAGTCCTCAGATTGTATTTGGCGGAGAGCGAGCTTTCAAGGTTAGTCTTGGCTACGCGGATGCCCCTAAGCGATCGGTGATCTCACCTCGATGATGAAGAACGTGGCAGCGCAGGCGATTGATGCCCCGCGGGTGGAATCTACTGCTGCGGCAACTGGCATAGCTACCGGCCTGGCGATTGTTACAAAACTTTGGAGGCTCTGTCTCACCCTCCCCCAAGTGGAACTGGAGTTCTGATGTTTCTTGATAGACTCCGGCAAATTCTCTTTGTCTAATCGCTCCCGCAGATGTGTGATATCTGTATCTGAAGACCCATCTAAGCTTTTCGTGAAGGCGCTGTATTTTTCGGGATGGCTAGCTTTGAATCTCTCCACCGCTTCTGACCATTTATTGGTACCCTCTGATAATTTCCATGACGGTAAAGGATCAGGGTGTGAAGGAACCGCTATGGTAGTCGAGCCTTCATTGCCCTCTGACTTGCTTAGCGTTCCCGTGTTCAACTTAGATTCTGCAACTGCGGTTTGAGATTTTTGTGAGACCTTGAAGCTGTCATCTCCTTTTTTGCCTTCCTTTAATAGGCCTCGGAACGGAGCCCATACTTTTTTCGTGCTCGCTTTCAGCTCCCCCCTCAGGTCCCTCGGCGCCATTTGTGATAAACGTTATGAATAATAAAGTTACAGTGCGGACTATAGTGGCGAAACACAGGGCGAGATGATAGGAGCGTCTCTGCCTATGTAAATATCGATCAGGCTGAGTTGTGATATGTCAGCCGCAGCCCCGCGCTTAACAGCACGCAATAACAGGCTGCAGGCCAACAACAGAATCAATACAAAAAGGAGTAATATTCTGCTTACACAGGTGGCCGTACTTTTTCCTTAGTCTATTTGGTTATGTTAATTTGTTTGGGTCTAACACCTTCCATATCTATTAACTTAAAGGAGCAAAGGGAGGGGAAAAAAAGAGAGAAAAAAAAAAAAAACACACAGACAAATTGATGAATCTCCAAGCTTTCCTTGGCAGGCGTCAGGTCATTTCGTTCTCCCTTATCTAGGAGGGGTTGCTCGCTAGTGATATTCCCTCGCGTTCAAGTACGCCAGAGTTATCAACGTAACTCGATCGAAGCAGGATCTTGAAGCGACTATGTAAAGATCGGCCGTAAGACGACCCGGGCCATCGTCTGCTCTCGGTACAGTTTAGTATATAGAGTTTTGGAGTTTACGGAATATATATTTCGTTTATTTATAATATTGTTAGTACAATGATATTTTTTGAATCTTGACAATCACATTTCGATCCACCAGTGTCAGTGAGAAACGCGTAATTAATGTCACTTCCTCCACTATAGAAGAGCGGCCCATTATAATAAACTAAGACATATACATTATTAATCCTTAGTATAATACTAGAATACATAATAATACGTCTAAATACGCGCCTCACTTTCGCCATACTAAACAGCTTGCTCATAATTTGTGGTCCTGATAGACTCTTTGATGTCTTTTCTATACCGAAGAAAATGAGGTTTACCCTCAATGTCTCTATCTGTGCTTTGGAAATTCATGGATAGAAAAGGTGGAAAGTTATCATTACTTACAATTATTGATATCATAATACAGTTCATTAGTTTCATTACATAGGTGCTCGCAAAGGTAGGTGGATATCTTATCCCAGAAACGCCACGCTAATCACACAGTTCCTCCCAAAATCCGTCCCATACCCAAAGATTAGAGAGTTTATAGATATGAAGTTCACAAATGAAAGCGTTTTCTCGTTGCTCACACCCACTCATCGACATGGCCGTCACTCTCGCGCCTTGCTCGCCGTCCACCATCACGCTCGTCCTGCGAGGCACATTCCACTTCGATGGTCTTCTCGGTTTCCACTCTCGCTAGTGCTGCGCTTCTCTGCGAGCCCGAATGCCCGCTCGCATCACTGACCAATTTCGCCGCACCATTTTCCCCGCCCAGGCCATGCCGTCTTGCAAACATCCTCAACGACGGTAAACATACTGCCAGGATCGACGAAACAATTTCCACCAAAGCCCACACGTCGATCGTATGTGTTATACTTGCTTTGGGTGATGATTGTATAAGCTTTAAGCAGATGAAGCGGATCAAGGCCGCGATGACCGAAACACTGCCCATCAGGAACACGAAAGCGAGACCTGCACGCTCCGTACGACCCAGCCTTGTTGCGAGTATCGTCGAGATGGGTATACTCAAAATCACCAAGTCGGTAGCTATGTTCGTGAAAGTGGAGATGGTAACGGATGAGATTGAGTGGACGGCTGAGCACAGATGCTCCCCGGGCGGCGGTGACCAGTTGGACGATACTGGCGTGCACCAGAAGGCAATCAGGAACATGTGCAGCAGGAATGTCGCGAGAGTGAAAAGGCAAGCTGCAGCAAGACCGTACTGGGCGCCCCGACCACGCAGGGAGGAGAAGGAGTAGTAGAAGGCGAGGAAAGCGGCTTTCGAACTCCACAAGCTGATGTAGATGAAGAACAGGCTGATCCAGGATACGTAGAGGAGATGGCCGGATAGTGGCTGGGGCACGCCGTAGTAGAGTTTTTCGGGTGGAGTGGAAAGGTACGACATGCGGAGGTTATTCTTCCATGTATTGATGCTGATCAGGACAAGGCCTGAAAGCCAGGAAAGAATGACAAACCCGTCGGCTATATTGGTTGACCTTGTGTTGAGACTGATATTTCGCGTGCGGAGGGATATACGGATGAGAATTGGGATGAGGGCCACGGTCATGAGGGTCCAGTCCAAGGCTATGAAGCCCGCTTTGGAAGGTGTCAGTGGTTGTGATCTCGTCTTTCTGGGTAGGAAAGTGATGTAAACTACTTACGAAGTGGGAGGTGAATATCGGAGTAGACCATACTGGAAGCCCAGAGACTCTTAATATTGTCAATAAAAAGAAAATACTTCCAAGCTAATAGCAATGAAACCGCGTGTATAAGCTATCACACTGGTATCTAACCAGTGCAGTAGGGTAGACAAGGATCAACCTTTATCGGCGCCTAAGCCTGTTCCACTTCCCAGGAATCCAAAACCAAAAAATATGATATCAATGTAAAGTGAAGTAGAGATGACTACACGGGTGGGTCCATGACACACCTTCTCTATATACACTGCACAGCATGTCCCACGGTGCAGACAGACCATCCCACCTCAGCCTCTGCATTCCAGCCTGACCCATTACAAACGAACAAGAAAAAAAAAAGGCCCGCACCGAATAAAGACGAACAAGACAAGCCAAAGGCTCATCCCAGCCGGCTTCGCGAGCTCCGTGCAAGAGTCATCCAATGCTCGTACATGTCCACTCACCCACCTGGTCTTAGGACGACTCCCTACTCCGGCCAAAAACTTCCCTTGAGGCTGAGGGACCACCTCCCCAAGCCAAAAGCATCAGCATACATCACTACACCTGTCCAGTTGTCCAATCAGCGTTTACTGTGGCGACACCGCAACTGCACGTCAGCAATCTGACATGTTTGTTTTTGGTGGGATCCTTCCCAAGCCTCGTGGGCGCATGGACTTTTTTTGTTGTCGACCTTCTGATTCGTGGGGCGGTGGAAGGATGTTGGGTGGAACCAATCAAGTCTGACTTCGTGTTTTATATAAGCGCAAGTAAGCATCTCTCAGATTACCAAAAGCCATTGAAGACAGCTCTATTTAGCGAGCTTTGATCTTTTTGGATCTGTAATCACTCTGGATGAGCTTTGCCTAATGTGTGCGTGTTGCGGTCGAGAAGAATAAATTGCGTGGGGGATGGTGAGTGTGCGAAAGTGCCAATGTTCTGGGCAAAGATGCGCAGCCATCTGCAGATGAATCTTTGTTGAAGTTGCGGTGACCGCAGCTTCTTCCTCTTCTCGGTGAAATTATTATTGGTGGCATACATTGATGTCCTTTGAACAATAAACGACTTGCAGTTCGCTACGGTGCTGCCGTTTTTCTTTCGATAGACCATTGTCGGCAGATTGGGACAGCTCTTTTGGTGCCCAAAGAAAGCGGCACGGGGATGGAAGAATCTGTCACCTGTGCCTTCGCGACCGCATCACCACCCTTTCCCATTCCCAAAACCGTTACCCCACTACGCATCTACCCTCGAAATCAAAACCCCACAACTAAATTCAACGGTCACTTAAACGCCGGGCGCTCCGATCCAATCCTCAGCCGCGCAGGGTACATGTAGGCTCTGTTGTGCCCTCAGCTAATCGAATCATCATCCACAAAAATCCTAAATGATCACCAATGAACCCTTTCCATAGATGAGTACCATCTGAGGCGCGTGCGCAAACGTCTCTGACGGGACTGGTAAAAGTTGAAGGTCAGTGGCAAGCTGTGTGTATATATATATATTCTCGTGATCATTCTGCCCCGTTGCCTCTGTTTTGGGGAAGTCAAGGGTGCTTGTCGTTGATCCTTAGGGCTGAAGCTGACGTGGATCATTAACTACATATGGATGTATCAATGAGAAAGAAGACCAGATGAGGGAAAGTCATGATATATGCAGGGTGTTGCTTATACCCCTTGAAAGAAGGAAACCAGCTTTATACACTTTTACTCTAATTGCTATACACATCTATCTTTACAACAGCCATTACTCATACACTTGATTGGGCCCACTAGTGACTAGGATAGAGCCGAAAACACTATATTGTTTTGGTGAAGCTATAATCCCTCTGTCGAGGGCTAATTTGCAATGGTCTCACCTTGGACTAAGAAGACCAACGATGGCGGCTGCGATAATAGCACCTGCAGCGGCGCTAGAGATGATGGCGTTTGTAAAATCAAGTCGACGCATAGATATTTCTCGCTCGCTGACTATGTCCTCAGCGATAAATCTTATCTTATCTTGCCATGTCTCTGGTACTGGCGGTTTGGTGTCTTCTTCGACCTCTTTCTCGATATCGATGACTTCTTGAGGTGAAACCACTGATGGAGTGAATGGAGTCGCTTCGGGTATAATTGTCTCAGTTGCAGGGACGGGTGTGGCTTCTGATGGTTTGGAGGGTTCTTCTATGGCTACTTCAAGCTTTTCTGGGACGGAGCTTGCGTCATCATGCTGTACAGCGATGGTGGGAGGTTCCGAGGTTGGTGGTGCGGGTTCTACGATTTCGGTACCAGCAACAGTAACTGCAGCTGGGGCAGGACTCTGAAGCGATGGATTAAGTATGGGCTCCATGGAGGTTTTATGGGCTTCCAGTGCAGCCTTGATTTCTCGTACCATTCGTCTTCTCCTCCAAGGTTCAAAGATCAAGAGCGACAACAAGAGAAGGAGAATGTTGACACCCATGAGGCCGAAAGTGACCCAAGTGCTGTTCCTGCGGATAGTATCACTCCATATCTGCTCCTCGTGGTATTGAGCACGCTCTCGCTTCTCCAATTGGGAGCGAGCTTCTTCCAGGGCATTCTCGGCGGCAGTAATGGCCTCCTTTGCCTCCCGCACTGCTTGATCATTAACGTGTTCGGACCGTATCAGAGACATGTACCGTTCGAGATCCGTTGCCGACCATGAGTGTTTACGTTCAAGAAGTGCAACCACCTCCTTTTGCGAAGCTGCAGCCTGCGAATGTGCAGCGTCCAGAGCTTGCTTAGCTTCATCGATCACGGCACGGCGGGCTTTTACGAGTTTTTCTTGGTCTTTGATCTCCTTTTTCAGCGCCTGAATCCCCGTATAGTCTGTTCCAGTGTATGTGTTGACCTTTTGCGTGACATCGGCAAGTTTGGGAAGTAGTTCATCCATAAGCTCATTCAAACGCTTGTGAAAACTCCATCGTTGAGATTCCCTATGAGAAGGTAACTTTTCCGCGGGTACCCTGTCAATATTGTCGACTACCTCCTCTTTCTTGGATGCAGACTGCTCTTCCCGAACAATTTCATTATCAAATGGCAAATCCCTTGTTTCTGTATTTTGCTGCTTCGGCGTGGCAGGAGATGGTTCAATCAAGATAGGTTTGCTAGCATCGAGGGGTGTGTTGGATTCGGTAGAGGATTCTACGAGCGGTTCCGTGGGCACCTTCTTCTCATCCAATGGTTTTCTCTCGTCGTTTGGGGTTTGATGGAAGTAACGGTGGGATATTGGGGAGCTTTTCGATGTCGATTGAACCGCCGATGGAAATATTGAAGCTTGGAATTGGCAACGAAAGCATAGTGAGGGCTCTTTTCTAATGAAGCTGGCAAAGGATCGGACGGTCGACGGGCGGGCTATGGGAGGAACATTGGCGGATATGGCGCGAGAAGCATGCTGAAGCAGCGGCCTCATTCTTGTTGTGAGAAATCCCACTTTACATGAGGCGTGATGAGGATGTGGGATGCTGGGCCGGCTGCCGAAAAGATGTAGCTTGCAGCGAGCTTTGACGCCTGCCAAGCCCAGTCCGCCGCGCGCTCCACGAAGGGAACTGCAGAGAGCGGCGGCCGGCATTCCCGATTCGGTTCGCTTTCTGACTTTTCAACTGATCCAAAACCCCTCGATCAACTTGCTGAGCTGGTTGATTCAGGACTTCGCTCTACACACCTCGTCTCACCCTACAAAGACTCTCAAATTTTGCGCTCGTTACCCTCCAAATCCGACAAGATGGGTGTCACCAATGCGGCGGCTCTTCCCGCCATGAAAACCAACCCCAAGGTGCGCTGGCTGCCCCACCATCCGTTCCGAATCTCGGAACCTTATTGACAGCCGTCTCTCAGTTCATCTTCTTCACGGATTTCGATGGGACCATTACTCTGCAAGATTCCAATGATTACATGACAGACAACATTGGCTTTGGCCTCGATAAACGGCGCCAGGGCAACCTGGACACGCTTCACAACAAAATCGCGTTCCGAGACTCGTTCCGCGAAATGATGGATTCCATCACGACTCCGTACAACGAGTGCATCCAATTGCTACTTGACAACATCAAGCTCGACCCCTATTTTAAGGAATTCTTCGATTGGAGCTTACAGAACAACGTGCCCGTCGTTGTGTTGAGCGGAGGAATGGAGCCCATCATCAAGGCGCTGTTGGAGAAGCTGGTAGGACCCGATGCAGAGAAGATGCTAGTCCTCGGAAACTATGTCGCTGCCCGACTGGGCAAGTCCATCAACGAGAAGGGTGGTTGGGAAATCCAATTCAGGCACCCAGAGAGCGGTTTTGGCCACGACAAGTCCGTCGCCCTACGCGAGTATTCGTCGCTGCCTGACGATGTTCGACCGACCATGTTCTACGCTGGCGACGGTGTCTCTGACCTCTCGGCAGCACGAGAGACTGACCTGCTCTTCGCAAAGAAGGGCCACGATCTGATTTCATACTGCGCAAGGGAACAGGTTCCATTCACTGTTTTCGAAGACTGGTCTTCGATCTTGGCCAAATGCAAGGAGATCGTCGCAGGCCAGACTACAGTACAAGATGCTGCCAAGGAGGGTTGGGAAGCATACAAATCCGGTGCCGCCGGTGTGGAGCCTGAGACGGGCGTTGCACAAGCTACCGTAAAATAGACGCTGAAGGTTAGACATGGGTACATACATACATACATACCATATGACATGCGCTTTGATAGCGTTCATGCTCAGCGTGGATAGGTAGACCACATAGACACGATTACAATGATAGATTATAGAGCAAACAAAGGCTCTCCAGCATCTTCAACACGTTCCCCATCTCATGGATCCAATGTGGACCAATTGAAGATGACATACATCGCCATTCACTCACGTGATGCTACTGCGGAGCTGTACGACTAGGAACCCCCTGCAAGAATTTGCCAGCACATCAACTGCCCCCCAAATGCGGCACTGAACGACGATGAACCGTTTCTCCAATCGCACGCACACGCCCATTCGACAATCCCCCGTAGGCTACAGCTGATACGGCATTCAAACAACCCACCTCCGTTTTGCCCATCGTGTCAACAGTGCTGCCTGCTTCTAAGCTCGTCGCACTGTAGCGTCGTAAGATTACCCCGCCGCCCGCAGTCTTTCCCGAGCTTCTCCAGAGTCACCCATTTTTTCCACTTCCACATATACACGGGATTTCCTCCAAGAATCCCCTACATTGCATAATCGGTTCACCAAAGCGTTCTTCGCGAACTACTGTTACCAATTGGGCAAGATGAATGTCGATCCTGCAACCGGCAAAACCCTCCCCGCAAACGCCTACCAGCGCGTCCTGTACATCGCGCCCAAAGTCCACGTCTACCAAATCCCGCCTCTCACGAGCACAAAAGGATACCAGGCATCTTCATGGACGGCCGACAATAACAAGCGCCAAATTTTCACGGCGCGTCTCCGCGTCGTCGAAACCTCTATTCCGGCGGCCACCACATCTTCGGAGGAGGAGGGTGAACCCGACAGCATCACGACCGCGCTGCTGATGGAAGATCCTAGTTCGGGACAATTGTTCGCAGCGGCACCTTATACGAGTCCGAATGTGGTGGAGCAGGCGCTGGATAGTAGTCGGTTCTTCGCGGTGACGGTTGTTGGGGAAGGTAAGAAGGCGGTTTTGGGCATGGGATTTGAGGAGAGGAGCGAGGCTTTTGATTTCAGCATTGCTCTGCAGGATGCGCGCCGCGTGCTGGGGTTTGAGGCAAATCCCAATGCCCCTCCCAAGTCAAGCAGTAAGAAGGCACCGGTAGAGGAAGTGAAACGGGATTTTAGTCTCAAGGAAGGAGAAACCATAAGCATCAACCTTGGTGGTTTGAAGGTTAGGAAGGAAAGAAGGGAGGAGAGCAAAAGCCCCGCCGAGCAGAAGAGCGAGCAGGATGCACTGTTCAGCATCAAGCCGCCGCCGGGCAGTGGAGGTAGCCCCTTCCTACCACCGCCTCCGAGCGCGAAGAGTGTCAAGGAAGAGAGGCGAAGGAGTAGGCAAAGTTTCGAGCCTAAGCCCGAGGATCTGGGATTTGATGACGGCGAATTTGGCGAATTTCAATGAGTGTCCCACCACGGCGGCGACGATTGTAAGTGCGGAGTTGCGATTTTCTGTATTTCTTAGCATGGAGCATGGAGGTCGCATCAACGGCGTTTAGTGTTTTTGGCATTCCTGGCATTAATGACAATACTTTACATACTATTCTAAGAATCCAAGTTGCTTTGCCTTGTGATGTCTTTGCGATTCTGGGTATCAATTTTTGTTCGCGGTCTCCTCCTCAAGCCTTGTACAATTTTTTAATATCGTTGACCAAGTCTTCTGGCTCGCTCCCATCATCACAATGACTCCACTCCCCTCCATCCCTCACGCATCGCGTCTTTCCGTCCAGCCTCACCGTACAGCTTGTGGTGACCCCCAAATTCGCACTCCTCGTCACGCTGTCCCTCAACATCCCCATGCCGTACGCTCCATCGTCCTTGCTCATGCAATCATTTAGCTTCTCGAA
This sequence comes from Periconia macrospinosa, assembly GCA_003073855.1. NCBI lineage: Eukaryota > Fungi > Ascomycota > Dothideomycetes > Pleosporales > Periconiaceae > Periconia > Periconia macrospinosa. The sequence continues at coordinate 137,814 of KZ805342.1, read as the reverse complement.
CGACATGCCGTGCTCCAACGCGCATTCTTCGAGGAAATCTTGTTGTGGGATCAGATGGTAGTTGCGCTCGAGACACATGGTGAAGCCGAGATAGGTTTTGAGGTTGGGGTATTCGGAGGCGGCGCAGAGTTCTACGATGTTGCCCAAGCATTCGGTCTGGCCGTGCATGCATTGCACGCCATCGTCTTCCTCGGTGGTTCTATAGCAGTGCGGAATCCCGCGGTTAGCATTGTTTCGGTATGAGATATGAGCTTTTGCCGGGTATATGCGCAGTAGGCATAGTCTACGGCATGAAAGGAATGCATTCAAATGCCAATACTTACTTCCCAATAAATGATAATTTAAAATCCACCTTCTCAGATACATTGGCCATGGCCGGGACCACTAATTTTTCCAAACAATCGCGCGCATCTGGACACTTCGACCTATTTACCTCGAATTAGATTGCGCAAAGCTCGGAGAGAGCGGGAGGTTGCATGTGCTGGTACACTCACATTATGTGGACCTCAAGGGGGACCTTTGCCTCTGCCACTCTCTCATGGTGCTCACGGTCGCAGTTCCATGATTTAGAGAGGAAGAAGAGCCCGAGGACCAGTACAAAGGCGAGGGCGTGGAAACGAGTGGGACGTCTCGGGCGTGGGCAAGGTCGAGCGTTCAAGGGGCTTTGGGACTGCGGGAGGAGAGATGCTTTCTCCATCGCGTCGCCGAGTGTATGCGGACACAAATGTAATGTCGATCCTATTTCAGGGCTATCGGTGACCGACTGCTGCAGTGCACAGGGAGATGCGATGATACCGGTATGATGAGGGAGGTGTGGGAATGCCCGCCATTCAGCCCTATGGATCGGAATCCGCCGCATTGTCCATTGCGGGCTCATCCACACCACCACGCTTCACGCCAAGCTTCCCACGCGGAATCGGAACCGGTCACCTGTCACGTGCTCCGAGATACCTCCAGGTCTTGTCCCCACCCCACAGGTACAAGTGTGATGTAGCCCTATTCTGACCTATCGTTGATACTGTAGTACATATGTATGTACCACGATAATTCAGGTTACTCCGCATTGCAGCATTCATTGTATGCAAGGGGTTACAAAACCCGACATTGAAACGTTGGAGATTGATGCGGTATACAGTGGACTGACTCACTCTACACGTTTTTCATGATTGTTCCAACTTGTCTCGCTTGGAAAAAGCTACCTGCCCCTTTTCTATAAATGTACCCTCTACGGCCGAGCGACTAGGCTGGTTTGTCTTCGCTTGCCATTTCCTCAATCTTGGGTTCGCGCATGTTTGTGGCGCTTGTCGATTGCTCTTGGGTCGTCTGCTCGTTCAAAACGTGGTCTTTTTCCTCCCATCACTAGGCGGGGTGAGATTGCAATATCCCGATAAGATGCCTATGGCCGACTCAACGTATCTGCCACCGTCCAGAATGCAGGCTGAGGAGGTCATCTCATCCTTCACTAATTGTGTTAATAAATCCACGCTGCTTGACTTGGCAGCCCGATTCTCGGGGACGTATTCGGATCTCGCTAAGCACTCTCTGGATCAGTTCTTAGTCACGCCCGTGACTGCGCTTCCCACTGGAAGAGAGCAAGGAAAATTTATTTGTATCGACGTAGGTGGGACAAACCTTCGGGTTGGTTTTATTGAACTGTTGGGCGAGAGCGAAGATGGTGGAAATGGTAAGAGTGAGAAAGGCAAGGCTTCGGAGAGGATACGGAGGTCGTATGACAGGAGTTGGCCTATTGGTGATCATTTGAAAATGGATCAGGCAGAAGATCTCTTTGCATGGATAGGGGGTTGTATAGCGGAAGCTATACAAGCAGCACTTAACGATATGCCAGATGGTGTGACTGAATCGCCATTTGGTGAAGAGCTTCTGCTCGGTATCACATTTAGCTTCCCCATGTCGTATGTATTGTTCATGCCAAAGGGTCTCAATCTGCTAATTATATATGCAGGCAAAAGAGTTTGTCGGAAGCCACATTGCTTCCCATGGGAAAGGGCTTTGCTATCACTTCCAACCTGAACTTGGGGAAGTTGCTCCTGGCGGGATATTCACGCTATGCAACTGCGCCTTCCGCAAGCAAGAATGGCATTCGTTCCCAGCTTCCTAAAATACGGATAGCAGCCATCACAAACGACACGGTCGCAACTTTTACGTCTTTGGCGTATGCTGTCAAAGCTGCACCGAACAGCCGCGTCGCTATGGGCCTCATTGTTGGAACAGGGACAAACGCCACGGTCCCTATGAAGCTAGCGAATCTACACACAGCGAAGAGAAACGATCTGCAAAATCCCGATGAAGTTGACACGGTGGTTGTTAACACGGAATGGACGATCAATGGCACCGAGCGACCCTTGATAGATCTAGGGATTCAGAACCACTGGGACCGAATACTTGATCGGAATACTGATCGACCAGGATTTCAACCTTTTGAATATATGACAGCAGGTCGTTATCTCGGCGAGATCGTAAGGCTAGCTTTTGTTTATATTTGCGAAGCCGAAAGGGAGTCATCCCTACCGCCAAAGTTAGAGCTGAAGAACGCTATCTCAACGAGGTTCCTCTCGGAAGTAGTTGCAGGAACGCCAGATAACACAGCACTGAGCGCAAAACTCGAAGTTGAATTCCCATCCCTTGCAGGTGAAAATGGAGCCCCATTCTGGAGCTCTCAGCACATTGACATACTACGGAGTCTGGCAACTGCAGTGCAACAACGGTCCTCCGCGCTGATTGCAGCAGCCTGCGTGGGGCTTTTGGACTGTGTGCACGACATACGCATTGATAAGCCAGGCCAGGTGAGGACAAATGGTCATGCAGTTGCCAATGACAAGACAGACATCGAGGAGCTGGTCGTCGCATATGCCGGCTCGACGATCTCCCAGTATCCTAATTGGTTAGCAGAATGCCAGAAGTGGATTGATGTTTTGGTGGCGGAGGGATCAGGAGCCAATGTTGGGAAGAGAGTGCTTCTCAAGGAAGCAAGTAATGGAAGCATTATTGGGGCAGGCGTACTTGCAGGAATGACGGAATACATTGTATAGACTTTTGGTCATTTTAGAGGTATACACAGTACATTTAGATCTACAGTTACTCATCAAGCAGTTTTCATCCAGTCCTTTACACACTAGTAGTGCGCTATCAAGTCTCGAGAAGCACATGATGTCGGTTCACGTCTATCACCAATCAATTATCCCAGAACAGCTGCTATCAGCATTTGCACAACGGCGCGCTTAGTCCGAAGTAGCAAGATAGCACCTCGAGCATTATCCCACAAAGTACAACGTATAATAAGCTACCATCTCCCTACAAGTACGCGCGTCCTACATCTTTTACAGCTCAGGTTACGTTCTTCTCACCTGTAACTACTTGTCAGCCGCACAGCGTCAACAATCACATGAAAGCCCCCAAGTTTAAAGCGTGACATGGCTGAACTTTTGTCATGTGCTATTTACTATTCCTCCTTGCACTTCCATCTTCCCCTTGGCTATCTCTCCACAACGAACCCCCGCTGCACTCTCTAATCATGACCATGACTATGATCAAATACCGTCTCTCTACCATATCCATAATTCGTACACTCCATACCTCTTTGACTGTTATAGAAAACCTACTGCAGATAAATTGTACAAACATCGAAGTACTGGTGCCCAATCACATGCACCTGTGCTGATCTTCTGAAAAAACCAATGCACTGATCGTAGCTACAAAGATGAGTGGTGTCTGTATAGTGCCATGCCGATCCGTTCAAAACATATTGTGCGGGTTTGGTGTTCTGCGGTAATCAGCTGAATAATACTCTTGTAAGTCCAGAATGCTGCTGTTCTGCACCTTTTTCCGTCTGTTGTTCTTCTTTCCTTCTCGTCGCTCGTGGTACGCGGTTCTGCTGGCTGAAATGCTATTAGCTATGCCTAACACCATACAACTGCAGCACCTATCCAGACAATTACCATGGGACCTTAAGCTGCAGAGGCTTGTCCAGACCGAATGCAAAGATTACATCAGGATGAGTTATATATTCCCTTGAGTCATACGACGAGGATCTTCGAGATAATGTCGCTGCCGACTCAGAATACTATGGCGTAGTATAATTCGGCAAATGCCGACCGGTTCGAAGTGAAGTTAACAACAGTGAGCGCGGAGCATCATGGATATTATCACGCCAATCGTCACTAGTACCGCGAATTAGAGCTTATCCAAACAATTTTCTACACTCGTTGTTACGCATACTGCAAAAGAGTCATCAGTATCTAGACCCGATTCGACCGTGTCGAGACAATGCATTCCTAGGGTAACTTTTTCGACAAAATCGTCCCTCAAAACCCCGATAGCAAACGCCGTAGAAGCATCAAGATATCGACCAGTAATCTCGGTACATTTGGCGGTTTTGACTGCGTTCGTGATTGCGCGTTTCTGCAGAAGAGAAGGAAACAGTCAACTGAAGAAAGTGAGTGTGAAAAAGTCGAACGGACTGCAGAACAAATCGGTGACACGCTAATACCTCTCATCTAGGAAAGACGGAACTTTCATGCAACTCTTTGAGATGGAAGGATCTGCGCCGGACACTCATAAAGCCGCCGTATTCCCTTGGGTCACGCTTCTTCTTTTGCAGTATTCGAGTCAGGGAAGCATGGGTGATCATCAATTTTCAAGCATTGGGAGTCCATCTCTGCTGCAGTCTTCGTCTCGTCATTCGACATGATGGGAACCAGTAATTTGGCTAGTGCTCTCGGGTGTCGCGTGCGCGAAGGTGCATGGTCGTGGAAGGTTTATTGTGTGGGATTGCCAATAGTTTTTGGTGCCTCTGGCGGATCAAGAGTAAGAGGGCTTCGTTCGTTTTCACGAGGATTTCTTGAGGTTGAGGGCGTACCAATGGAAATTGCAAATGAAATTGCAGCTTCCGACGCATCCTAAAAAAAAGACTAAGCCACGTGCATCTCTTAGACTTGGATATTGTTTACAACTTCTGAAGCACCAACCATATGTCTTCCTCTGCCCCGCGAAACTGTAACGCACTAGGAAGTGCTTCCCCGCATTTACTCTAGGGATGGCGCGTGGGCGCTACCATATCCCTGAGGATAGGGCAGTGTAGGTACAGGGTACGGACACGCCGGAAGGTCGCATATTTGGAGGTTAGTGTACCAATTCATAATTGACTAATCGGATTAAACGGAGAAGAGAAGTCTAACAATTGATTTGTATAGAAATGCAATTGAGTTGAACCCCGATATGCGGCTTTCCGACATGTCTATACCATGTAGACCACGGATCAGGGGAAGCTACAGAAGATCTAGATGAAGATCCCTGCCTGTAAAGTCGACAACGAAGATGCTAGGAACTCCATATGGTGCAGCTAGAGCCTCATTTTTTCCCTCCTTCTTTTTTAAGAAATGTACAGCCTTTCATTCCGTTACCCTATTCTTCAGAAACTATGCGAAACACTGGTACGCGTTCATTATTTCCTTTTCTCCGAAGGAAATGCGGGGATACGTTTGATTAGGGGTAAGATCCACTCCTGCGGAGGCTGCTATTGATAGCTGCACAGTCCGCCAAAGTGAACATGATAAGCCTGCTCAAACTTGGGGTATCGGTGGGTTCTTGCATGGTTGTTCGAGACTAGAGATGCCCCACGATTTGAACTTTCTGGATCATGTATGATGTAGCATCAATTGCTGGATGGACTGAATGGATTCCGCGCGTGGGAAGGGTTCAGTTGACTGCTCGTACGAAACTCGCGATGAAATTTTCATGGTAGGGTAAGAGCTGTGTTCTAGAAGCAAAATTTGGTTCTTAATGCGGACTTAAACACGCCAAAGTTTACAAAATCAATAGCTGTTGTGGCGTTCATTGTTGCCAATGAAAGAAGTGTGATGGCGGAGGAAGGAATATCAGGTGGGAGGTCCGATGCGGGCAAGGATGACGTTGAGCCACCTTCTTAGGTAGACGCTAACTCCACTGTGGAGATACTGTGGAGAGACGTCAGGCCACACAATCCATCACCCCACATCTACGCCGTCGCAGCATCCAACACCCATTCGACCGTACACTACTGCACTCACCACAGGACAGTCCGCATCCGATCATCCATCGTACCCCTCCGGCCCACGCCCCGGAGAAGGGCGAACCTGTCCACGCGACCAATCGAGTCTTTTTTGCTTGCTATCAGACGCTCCGGAATCACGGATGGGACGAGAGAAACCCTCGATTGGGCAAGGGTCGTTCAAAAACATTAAGCTCATGAGTTTACAGAATCAAGCATCAAGCGTGAGAGGGGTCGTTGGCGATCATGTATATAAACCATTAATCGCCTCCTTTGCATTCCTGTTCACCATCAATATCACCATCACCAAGCTTCAATCGAGTGATACTTATCATCTACCATTCCACAACAAGCATTCAGTTGAAACTGCATCCAACTCATCCCCAGATTAACCACGTGTCAACATGGCGACCCAAATTCCTCAGAAGCAGTGGGCCCAAGTGATTGAGAAGACAGGAGGAGAAATCCAATACAAGGAGATCCCAGTGCAGAAGCCCGGCTCGGATGAAGTTCTTGTCAACATCAAATATTCCGGTGTCTGCCACACGGATCTTCATGCCTGGCAGGGAGATTGGCCATTGGTATGAGTTGAACCCCCATCTTCTTTCTCACTTTCCAAATTTGCTAACTCCCCATGCAAAGCCCACAAAACTCCCACTCGTAGGCGGGCACGAAGGTGCTGGTGTTGTTGTAGCTACTGGCGAACTTGTGGAGGATGTCAAAGTAAGAAAAGCCGCCTTTTCCTACCTGTACATTAGAAAGCTCACACCTCGCAGATTGGCGACCATGTAGGTATTAAGTGGCTGAACGGATCATGTCTTGCTTGCGGCTTCTGTCAGCAATCCGACGAGCCCCTGTGCCCTAAACCCCTTCTCTCCGGTTACACAGTAGATGGAACCTTTCAACAATACGCCATCGGCAAAGCAGCACACGTTGCCCGTATCCCGAAGGAGCTTCCCCTGGACGCCATAGCACCTATTCTCTGTGCCGGTATCACCGTCTACAAGGGCCTCAAAGAATCAGGCGCCACCCCCGGTCAATCCGTCGCCATTGTTGGAGCAGGAGGTGGCCTCGGCAGTCTAGCACTCCAATACGCCAAAGCCATGGGTCTACGAACCATTGCCATCGATACAGGCGACGAGAAGAGGGATATGTGCACGAAGCTCGGTGCGGAAGCCTTTGTCGACTTTGCCAAATCCTCCAACGTCGTCAAGGACGTACAAGCCGCCACGTCCGATGGTCTTGGTCCCCACGCCGTCATCCTCGTCGCTGTCAACGAGAAACCCTTCCAGCAAGCTGCCGAGTACGTGCGTCCGCGTGGTACCGTAGTGTGCATCGGTCTCCCAGCCGGCGCATACCTCAAAGCCCCGGTCTTCGAGAGCGTCATCAAAATGGTTACTATCAAGGGCAGTTACGTCGGCAACCGCAAGGACTCGGCCGAGGCTATCGACTTCTATGCTCGTGGCTTGATCAAGGCGCCGTTCAAGGTCGTGGGGTTGAGCGAGTTGAAGAATGTTTACGCGAAGATGCAGAAGGGCGAGATTGCGGGTCGATACGTGTTGGACACGAGCAAGTAGGCGAGGGAGAAAGAGGTGCAGATTTTTCGTGTTTTCCTTGCTTTTTATTTTTCGAAATTTACCAGGAGACGGAACGGAATAATAAGAGTGGGTTGGCTCGAATCGAAATGTAGAAGAAAAAACATTCTAATTGTTAACTTTCTTTGCAGCACACGCGGAAGGAGTGTGTGGGAGCGGGGGACGATGCTACAGTTCATGTTCATGTACACTTAAATACCTTCAATTAATTCCATGGCGATATTATCTCCGCTGAACTCTGGTTTTTGTCAAGAACATCCATCCTAGGATCACTGTGTTTGATTCCGTGGAGGTATGACTATGCTTAATGAGTGTTTATTGCTGAGCTGATTGAGAACACTGCCTGAAGTAACGTCAAGGTTGAATGCATATCAATGCGGGCAGAGCTTGAAGTAGACAAATGACCAGAAAGAGCGTCTACAAGTCCAAAAAGAACTGACCACAAGGCAAAAAAGTATGTATGGCGTTCGACTGATACCATCGTTCAGTCGCGCATAGTCACACAAAAAGATGATTAAAGAATGTCAACGCTGGCCATGTCTTTTCAGTTTATCGTCAGTGGTATCGGTGTTAATATCGAATCCGCCAACCGAGCATACGCAATTTATATGACTGATAGATTAAAAGTTCAAAAACATGACGCTAGACAAGACTTTACTGGTGGATGTATACACGCTATGATAGCCGGAACCGAGATCGGTGATACTCCATGTGTTAGTCAAAGCTTATCTGTACGTGAATCTTGGTGTGGTGAACACACATATTGAATCCACTGACCGGGCTACTCTTGCAATGCACAGTATGGATAATACCCTGATACCGTTTGGTCGGAGATGCGACATTGGGAACAACGCACGCATGTATATTCAGAGCGATCACAAGCTGTTAGATGGTTTCCTTAGTGATATGAAGCTCCTGTGAGTCGCATGCGTAGAGCATTGAGATCGATGATGGCGTCACGTATTGGCATATTAGTCGTGGTGTCACCGGGCCAAGATCGACAATGGTGTCATATGGAAGATTTGGGGTACGCGTAGTATCTAAATTGATACGAGGCTGGATCAACGACCTGGAGTATGGCTTTCAATTATTGTTATCGCGATCTGTGGGGGTGAGGTTCGCTATTGACGTCGGCGAATCCTGCGTTCGTGGGGGTTCTAGCACGCGCTCCCCGGCGATCACTCGACACCGTCATATATTTGCCTACCAATGATCACACTTTCTTCTAGACAAAGCTGAGAAGAGACGGGAATGTTTTATTTCTGCTGTTTTAACCGTCTTAGCAGAATATCATTCCAAGACCGATGATTGATGCGGATAGAGGAAGAGCCTCGGCATCCCATGTGATGGTTCGCGCCGGCGATTTTTGCAGATTGAGCTTACACCGTACTCGAAATATCCAAAGTGGACAAAATCTCAGCTAGCTTTAGTCATCAGAGAGTCTTTTTGATCTTGTGCCAGTGACTATTTCGCGAGTATGGTGTTGAAAATTCAGCTCTTTTTTGCTCCTCTAACTGCATCGCGTAGTCCAAGGTTATTAGGTTATTGTCGGTTAGCTAATATTAGAAAATACGAGAGCTTCTGGCGGATGCAAGGTCTATGATGCCGAAATCAAGAATACGTAAAAGGACGTTGAGTACGCGTTCTCGAGGCCTTCTAACCGATGATAGGGGTGGGAGTGGTTCCGATGCCTTCCCCAACGTTCTTATCAACACCACATCTGCTCCCAAAATAGTATCCTGGTCTGGAAATCAGAGTCCCACCTCGGAATCCTTTGCCGTCCATCCTGCACTCGTCCTTCTAGAAAGCTCACCATCATTTCCTAAGTAGGAATGGTGGAAAGTGTGAAGGTTGTGTCGCGTCCAAATCCTGGACGTTGATTCGTGGAAGAACGCCATTGTTATGCATGTACGCACAAAGTACCGACAGCACGACCTGTCGTAAAACGTTGGAGCTTCCATTCAGAGACGCTACGCCGTTGCGTTATATACGGTGCCTGTTATCGTTTTAGGAATCTGGAGTGTGACCGATGGCGAAAACAGTCTCTCAGTCAGGCTGCCAAGAGCTCTGTTTGGGAACAACGGGATGCATTAAGAAGGATCAGATAACCAACCTTGGACACTCTTTTTCTTTATTTTGCATTTGGTCGACCTTTGGGAGATTTCGAAAGTATTGTATATTCTGCCGCCGAATACATCATGCCTCGACCCACGCGAAAAAAAAACCATAAGACGTACCGTTCCGTGACGCCGAACCGCACCGCAAAGATTCAACTACTTTTACAGAACCCATACTCTTCCACTGTCGAGTTCAATGCCATGATTGAATAAGGGGATGCTCGTGGGATGTGACTAGAGGAAAATGATGGAACAGGCCATTCTATGATGACGGACGAACCGTGGCTGAAAGACAATTTTCCTCGTACCTGTTTGAGCGAAACCTTGATCGTATACGGCCACGATTCATTGAGATTTATTGAAAGAGGAGGTCTCGATTGTGGCAACCAGGTTGGGATATCATTGTTGTGGAGGAATCAAGGACAGCATTGTAACACCTGATAGCGCACTAGGAAAAAACGCACTAGGCAATGGCGTGAAGTTCTCGGGATATCGTCCGTTTAATGGTCTTGAACTCTGTCATTACGATCTCGCTGTTTCAATTGGAGTTCCCGATCCAACACATTCAGTGGGTCCAAAGTCACCTTGAAGGGCGGTAGGTACGAGGCCAAGATATCATATCGAAATTCTTTCGCCCCTAATACTGCCATCCTTCGGGTCGTTGGAGTCACCTTTACTCAAGTGATATTGGAATAGGGCCATAGCCTTGGTCTCTTCTCTTGGATGATTCAAGCTCCACACTCACGCTTCGAAAAGGGGATCCAGAAATGCAATTGTGACCGGAATATTGCGAATGACAAGAGGTGAGGTACTGTTCAAAATCCATCGAGAGAGACTTGGTCAAGAGGACAGCTGCAATGACGACATTCCCAAGGAAGCATCACCAAAAGTCTCACCACGACCTCGACATAAAGCGACGTGCGTGTTGGGCTTCGATATGAAAATTATCCTAGGAGCCAGATCAACAATAGCTGTGGGGGCTGAATATGAATATCTTGATAGCCGAAAGCCGTTGTCGAAAAACCTTTCAATTTGAAGGCTATTCAATCATGATATGATCTTGATCAACTAGCGGATGGATATGATGGTACGGCTGAATGTTGCTCTTCCTAAGCATTTTCAAAATTGGCAAGCAATCTGGGATCCGGTTACAGTGCCTCTTTGAAGATGTTGCGACCAACACACAAGACCTTTGGAATTCTCGCAGTCGTACTCTCAGTTCCTTTTCCCCCCATGGGTCCAATCTGGATTATATGAGTTGGTCAGGCTTCGATTATCAACTCAATAGAAAGAGGGGGGATAAGGGAGAAATAAGAATCACGGAATATCTCCACTGGGTTTCTTACAGACGAAATGTGTGTAGCAACATTCCTTTTCAGGCATGCATACATCCTTTCACCGAACCGCCGCGTACCGTCGCAATGTGAAATCGACTTGGGAACTGTTGGCCAATACATAATACCGCTAGAGAATCGAAACTAAGGTTTTCCAATCCCCCACCTCAAACGGAGCCGAACGGCGAGAGATGAGTAAAAGTCTCATGTGGTTGGTTTATCGTTGATAACGCGTCGAGCTACACCACATGTCACTTTGGGGTCACTTACACGGGTATCTTTCGGTGCTCAACTAAACCGTCAAACTGTACGAAGTTTTCTTTCCGATCGCACTCGTTTCTGTATTTCTTCCACCTATATCGAACGATGCAAGAACTGTCCGTCGGGAGTACAATCGCAAAGGTGAAAACACAGCTTCACAACATCACCCACTGGCTTCAAGAAATCACCGACTTATCAACATCACGGTAACTAGAGTGTTGATGCTTATTGGTCTTCTCTCATAGCCCATCTCAACATTCAGATGCCAGATAGCTATCGGGGTAAATGTAATTCGACAAGCAATTGCGCGAAACTAGAATCCTGCGATAAGAAGTTTATTTATCCGCTGTGATCACGGAGGGTGAAGAATACGTCAAAAGGTTGTCACCGGCGAGTTCATCTTATCCCGCATTGGAGCGAGCGCGGCTTCTCTACTCCGAATCTTTTGCGAAAGGCTTTCGCATTCCCACACACCGCACTGAGCAAAGGTCTATCAGATATGCCTAAGCGATGGCTTGGAAGTTGGCCGATCCAGGTCCAAACGGTAGGCTCCATATTTTAACGTTTGAACAAGCAGCTGACAACTCAAGGATTTACTTCGCGTGCAACTCGAGATAGGTTCACACAACATGTGACACTGCTATAGCTTTGCATATCACATATACCCCCCCTCCTGAAGATGTTGTTGAGAACATACGACCCTCTTAGCAGCTCGGCTAAGCGTTTCTCAACTGACAGCTGTCACAGGATCCAAACCTAGAAATACTTGCAGCTATATTATAAAAGTTGTGGAGACGTATAGCCAGGTTTTTGCTGTACAGTTACAGAATTGGCATGGCGACCAGGGCGGCTCTTACCTTCAAACCCAGGGATAGGCAATTTTATTTCCGGATAATACTACACGCCTCGGGTGTCCCTGGCGGCCAGGGGCAATGCGTTTGACCATATGCTTTGCATGCAGTTCTTGCAGTTGCGACATCAATCCAGGTTTGCTTGCGCGATTGTCGCTTCCCCGCATTCACGCTGCTTTTTGCCAAAAGCCACGCCGCATTGGGAGGCTCCCTTTCATGAATCCCAAAACGATACTTCCCGATTCATCGTCTTACCGAATCTTGGCCTAGTGGTTGCCAATTTCATGGTGGGGTCTTGTCGGATTGCTTGTCAGTTCATATTCAGAACCCTAGTAGCTGGAGACCAGAACCACGTCGGAAATAAGTATATGCCTTCTTCTTCAGCATCGACTACTCCATTGCGATTAAAACTCTAGACGGTTCAGCATATTACCGAAGCAATCGTTCTTAGTGGGTTGTCACCTGTGTTGATACCGCAAGTGATTTTTATCACTCCTTGCGAAGAGTAAAACAAATCCTCGTCAAGGCAACCGAGTTCTCCATGTGAAAAGTTTCAAGTTTCACACCTTGCTGGCCCCCCGGTACACCCTCTGTTCTCCGCGGATCGAAGATTTACTATTATCCGAGCCAGTTGTGGTTTCATGGGGGGCAACTAAATCTGGCGAACTAGGCCCACGAACGATTGGAAGAGCAATGAACCGAAGCCTTCTCGAACATCACGATGATTATGGCCGGAAGGGCCGGTGTTCCAAGATCCTTCATTCAGGATCCATAATGAAACGCTACTATGAATGTTTGGCAGTGAACTAAGCTTCATTGGTTTTCCCGCTTTTGCGTCATGCGGTTAGTAGCCTCGAATACCTTGACTCATTTAACAGGGGAAACTTATTGCTCCTTGCGCCATTCTCACGCGTTTCGGTATCTGCGTCCTGCTATTACTACCTTGCATCAACCAAGTTGGTGCTGTTCATTTAACAAGCACTGCTGGATCTGGGCACGGTCCCTCCACTTTCCGTATGTTAGATGCACCCGGTCAAGAGCGAAGAAAACCGAGGAAAAATGTAGGATTCACTTCCCGCGCATGAAGATTGGTTTCGGACAGGTTGATCAGTGCACTGAAGGATATGATTTTGTCCTGCTCAACATTTGGGATACACCAGCAGATCCAAAAAAGGCCATCAATCAACGCCGACCACCTACATATACCATATGCTACAGTTTCACCTTCAAAGATGCAGAATATAGAACGCCTTCACCCCGAGTTTGAGGATCAAATTAGGACAATCGGTCTGGAAACCCGATGGGTAATGTTGCGAGGGAATAGAAGTGAACCACAATGCCTCCTCCCCCCCTCCACCATTACTCGCCTCAACTATAGAGGGAACAGCCATGTCATTGGACAAAACAGCAAATTCACTCGAAAATCGATTCAGAATTGTACAGCTGTCGCGTTTGGACTGCATTAGCGAGACGCTTGTTGCCAAAGATGAAGCTTCAGGTGCAAAAGAGGGGGTGTCGCGCGCAAGTAGCAGGTCAAGAACCCCTCTGTCGTGATCTCCCATTCTGCATCCGGATATTGAGAAGGCTTCACGTACCTTTGGAACTCACATACGCATGCATGCTCGCTTATTTTGCTACCAGGCTCACATGTCTCCAAATGCCCATTTCGGACTGGCAATACGACCCGTTACACTCCTGTCAAAAGGCGGTATAAACTACACGACCAAACCAGCTCACCTTGTCCATTCCCGGCCATTATGTGACCCAAGAATGATCTCATACGGCTCCAGGCGCGCATCTAGATGGTGGCTGCGACTAGCTTAAGCGATCGTCAAGTGGCCGCCGTTGCCGGCACGAGCCAGATCTTTGCTGTTCTGGAGTGGGCTGATTGTACGGAGAACATGCTCGCGAGTTCGCTAGCGCAAACCTATGTCGACATTATACGGTACGTACTGTACATCAGGAAGGAGATAGCCGTCTTGTGGCAACTCTTGCTCTTCTCTGGGCACATTCGTATGGACGCACTGCAGGTAAGCGGTCTACGACCAGAAGTACGGTTACCAATCAACACGAATGTCGAACACGCCTTCGGTTGGCATCAAAGGTTTGGTTGTGGGCGCAAACTCATCTTCCTTGCCGTCTTTGTTCAACTGTTGGTTCGGCACTTCGGAATCCTCCTGTCATTCTGAATCATTGGAACCATCCCCAAACTCAACCTCTGCGTCGCTATAACTGAAGGCCGCTATAGTTGTGGCTACCGTACCAAGACTTCAAGGGACCGTTGTTTAGGCTAAACACCCCGAGGGGCGTTCCCGAAACGGGATCCATACACACACCTCGGGATCAATCAATTTGTCTGTTTTTACGGATTCGGAACTACACTCGACTTCGCAGCGAAAAGTCGACCAATCACGTTTGGGAACTGTGAGGTTGAGAGGTACTTGATGGTACAAACGACTGCAAATGACGAGGTACCCATGTACTCGTAATGCATAGGACCCTAACCTCAATCTTCCCCACAATGTTACCAGCGCAAATTGGTCGCTCGTTTGTGCTATTGACGGACCATAGATCCGCTCAACGCTGTCTTCGTACGTGCAGATATCAGCAGCGATCACTGTCGCACCATGCTCTGGGGCTTTGCGGTCCTGATCACGATATCCTCTTCAGCATACCTACCTACCTAGTTGAAGATGCGCTTGCCTTGACCTCAATTATAGCCCCACTTCCACCAACTATCCAACGTCCTTTCTTGTCATTTATTGCTATGATTCTGTAGCGCCAGCATGACCCTCTCAACAATGCATCAATTTTAATAAAAGCGTCCACGCAGGGTGCTGGGTACCTCACTTTTAATCAATTGTGTTCTAGAAGGTTTTTAGCGCAACGGCAACGGGGCGATCGTTGTCTAAGACGGTAACTAGCATCCACACATCCCCACCCACTGCCATGTACGTAGCTCCCGTATCGGCGTATCCATAGCGCGAAAATTCCTGTGAGCGAGAGTACTCTCGCCCATTGAACGGTGGGCGCGCCACCAATCTCAGATTGCTCACCGTTCAAATTCAAAATTCAACCTGACATTTCTCTGTGTGCAAGTCTACGAGTTCGACCATGGTGGAGGAGTCACGATGTAGATATGTCGTGTAACAAAACCTTTCGCGTGTCCCTTCTACCGTGCGTCCGTGCCGCACTGCAGCAGCTGGATTGTGGGGTGACTCCACCAAATCCGGGTTTTGGTTCGCCTCTCCTCCATATACATAGATGAAGGATCCAATACCCTCAATAACGCGAATGCGGGAAAAAAGTGTGGAGAATGTGGAGCAGTGCCACATTTTTGTTTTTCGAGAGGGTAGCTTTGGCGCCAGTGCAAGGTTCGAATACAAGGTCAGGGGCGCCATGAAAAAATTGACGTACCGTAGTGCCACGCTTCGAAATTGCGAATTTCCCTGGGTTGGCCTTGCTGGCTCCTGTGAGGCGCCCGATGGAGCGGAGAGTAGGCAAGGGCATCCGAAGCCAGATGCAGGTCCACCAGTTCACTTGTAAAGTCTATGTTAGGAAGTGTTGGGGGATGGGATGGGTTTAGAGGCAACACTGCCGGCAGTGGTAACAGTTTGCGTTTGCATCTGAATTCTAGACCAACCAACCGTCATTGTGCGTTGAAAAGCATACGAGGCAGGCAGCGTTGATGATGATGTGTTGTAGAAGATTGTCTTAATGCATCTGTGTTAAGATGGGATTTGATTGTTCAGCGAACACATGAGCAAGCACGGGCATACCGACCGACCTACATGCACACACACAAGCTGTACAGGTGGCGAGCAACAGCCGCGTGTGTGATCTTCACTACAGACATACGTATGTACATATGTATATGCAAGCAGCTAAAGTCACCAGACTTGCTGTGTACCAGGCAGAATGAACACGTCCAATGAAGTATGGACCTGCAAAAACAAAGTAGAGAAAATGCCATTCCTGGGTAAGTAAGACTCAGCTTAATGCAGTCGCAGCCCAACAATACCAATGCACAATAATAGCTTGATGATTATCGAACGTAAATCCGGGGTGCAGGAAGATGAAAACAGCGAGCCTGCAATGTCAATATCCAGACTTGCGCCGAACAATCAAGTATACAACGTCTTTGGATGCATACATGTTCCACACTCTCCCCTCGTCGTCGGCCCATTTCGGCTTGGTGCCTGCCGTCGTCTTGTCTTGTGCGGAGGATGAGGGACCGACCGGATCAACACGAGCCATCCAAACGAGTAACACAAGCCCTTGAAGTGATGGTGTGCTCGCACGGGGTATTACTCGTCCACCCTTTCCTCGATCTGAAACAACTCGCAGAATCTGGCTGCAAGGCAGGTGTACGCTGGTCGCGATCGAGGTACATAGCGTCGAATAGCCCTACTAGTCTTCTACTTGACTAGTTTCAAAATTACCAGAGGCCAAGTAATTCGGTAGTGCTGCTGTCGGTATTGGGGGGAGGGGGGGGAAGGCAATCAGTACTGTATGTAGGGAATTGGAACAGGGAAATAAAAGAGGGGGGTTTGAATGCTCGCTCTATTGTGGCTTTTAGGGTCATGTCGCACTTTCTGACCCAGGTACCAAGGTACATACTTTAGCGAAAATACACCCTCCTGCCCTCCAGTTATTGCGACTTTTGGGAGCTGGGTTATCCCCAGATACAGCGCAGACAATTTTTCGGTTCCAAGTAACCGTCTGACTTGGCCTCAGGGTACGGCAGACACCAGGATTGAGGGTGGGCACTACCGACGAGCGCGAAAAGAAGTTGGTAGAGAATGAGCAAAGCAACTCACGCTCATTTATTTTGCGGCGACGAGAAACAACGTCGACAATAAACTTGGTCTGTTTAGGGGCGGTCGAGCGGAGCATTTGCGGCGTACGCGGTCAGCAACTCCACCACTCCTCCTCCTCCCCCTCCCAAAAGCAATCGCTGATTCCATCTGTAAGCCGACCACACCACTTGCCCGCTCCAACTACCGCGCGCCCTTCCCTGTGTCTCGGTGCGTTCAGCTCTCCTCTCGAGCGAGCGCTCGGTCGCTCCCACACACCCAGCGCTCTCGCTTTCGTGATTACCGACATGCGCATTGATGAATACGACGGGGCCCACCTTCTCACACCATCTCGTTGGTTCCTGCTTTTGGATCAGGAAAGTGCTAAACTGCTGTTTACTGAGATTAATGATTCCCTCAAAAATACGTATTGACTCCACACGCGCGTGCGCGCGCGCGCGCGAAACGAGATGACAGTAAGTGAATGTAACGTTGATAGAAGTTGGGAGGGAAGGGGGGTGGGGGAGCCAAAAATGGAGAATAGAAATCGACAAATACAAAGCCTTGGTATGTCATGTCAAGCTTCGCTAGCCTACCGAATGTATCTACGTGGCAGAGTGTCACCTGAGTCGTGGGTGTATGGGAAAGGCGCAGACAAAACAAAGTTTGTTATCGGCAGGGATGGGGTTGCATATACTTTTATGTAGGCTAACGTTAACCGAAACCCGACCTGGACCTGAACCTGACCTTGTATCAATACTGTACATATGTACAGTATTTACCATTCCAAAAACCCCATAACTTACCGAAGTCCCTCCTTCGACCAAGAAAGCGGATCTCGCGCGACCACCAGGTTTGATCTGGGAGATCGTGGGGAAGAGGGCGAAAATAGATAATACCACCGAAATAGCGCCAAAGATGCGGCAAAAGAGAAAAGAAACAATCAGGACCTCCTCGGGTTGCATGTGGTGGTATGTAGAGAGTGGAGTGCAGGATTTCGGAATGCACCCCCGTGTGTTCGAACGTGCGTGTGTTCAAAGCATCCCAGGTTCATATATTATTAAAGTATCCGGGTTCTGGACAATTTGCAATTCTAATTTTTTTTTCTTTCTCTTTCTAGACGCATATATAATATAAATTCTGCTACTATTGCGTTTCCCTATATGGTTGAAACTATTCAATAATCCTCCAACTTTGAACAGCGGAGTGATGCACGCGACGAAATGCGGAGGCGAGGCGCGGAAAAAGGAGAAACAAAGTTTATTATCGACACATATCAGTATAACACATGGTGAAAAAAAGAACGAGAAAATTTAGGGACCGAGCATCCTTCATAGCGGCTGCTGCGATCTGTGGGTGGCATGTGCGCAGTGCACTGGTGTACTGATCCCTACGATAATCATGAGATCTCGCTCACTCATACAAATCCTTCTGAATCCTTTGAAAAAAAGAAAGTGTCCCCATCTGGTCATAGGTTAGCTCGTCAAAAAACAAATGGCAGTTACATTGCATTCAATCTCTCTGGGAAGACGAGCGGCGCACGAGCAATAATGCGAATAATCCTTCCGGCATGTCTCGGTACTAGGCCTTTAGTCTACAATGTCTCTCGGCAGTTTATATGATATTACTATACTTTATTATTCTGGTAATATTTTTTCCCGACTTGAAAACCGGCATGGTAAGAGAAACGAAGGAGCGACGCCACTGACTCCTTAGCAGAGGAATCCCAACTCGCTTAACCTATGGAGTAAGAAATGGTATAGTGCAATGAAACAGACTGAAGAACATGTTGCGCATAAAAGTTTGAGGAAAGGGAGAGAAGTAATGGAAGCTTAGCGACAAAACAATGGTAATCAAGGAGGCTGTAAGTAGACCTCCATGATCACCATACGGGCGCTATTTTCCGCGTGAAAGACGACGCCAAATAGAAAGAGTGATCGTAATACGTCCCAAGACCCATTATGAATCCGTTGTAACTCATATACTCCAGTGCATCCTTGAAAACATGAAGCCGCCCAACGCAGAAGAGAACAAGCGACTAAAAAGGAAAAGAGCCCAGATCCTGAAACATAAAAGGCTAATTATGCAGAAAACAAAACTCCCGGGGGTGGATGGTATGTAATGGAGGGGAAGTGGTGTCATAATCTAAGACCTTATAGGAAGTTTTGCGACCGGTAAAGAGAATGCAGGTACGAATTGAGCCGGGCGAGGTTACAAAATATGCTGCGAGGAGAAGCGTCATAGAGCAAAACTGCGACACCTAGAGTGCGAGGCCAGTGCCATCGCCGCTCCATCGATACAGACTTAGCATCTCTCTGCGTCGCTGCTGTGCAAGCTCGGCAGAATCGTCCATGCCCCTGCCACGCACTTGTTGCAAAGCAGAACGCATGACTTTTCGGAAATTTCTCTAGATCTGGCGTCAGCATTGAACAGGTAATCTCGGGACGTAAAGAACAAATGCGCTGGCATTTGAGATGCCGGGGGCGAATGAAACTGTGGAGAGGCGGCTGAATAGGGCCGCAGAACCTCCAAGCACGGCTAATTGTGGGCTCGTCTCCACGATTTCGCCAGGATTACAAGGAAATCAGCGCGTACCTGGTATTCGGTGTTGAGAGTAACAATGCAAGCTTCGTGCGCACGCACAATCGTCTCGCACGCTTTGACGACATTGGGGTTGGCTTCGCCTTGTAATTTGTCGGCTATCAAAAGCAAAAGAAAGCTTCCCTGCAACAAATAGATGCCAAAGAACTACATGCTTTGTTAGCAAGTATTTTTTCTTCTTTCTAATAAGGTTGTTAGCACTCACAAATGGCATGAAAGAAAGATCAGGGTCCAGTTCCAAAATCTCATTGAGGGCCTCCGCAGCAGAGACTGCATGCCCGGTCGCATCAATGAAACTCTGTGATGAAATCCAAAGATCATTGTCATCGAGAAGAGAAATGGGATCCCATTTGCCGTTCAGCAGAATGTGCAAAGTGTGCATGATATGTGTGCTGTAGGCCACTACAATTTTAGCCCGCATGAGTGCTTCTTGAGCTCGAGAAGTAGTTGAATTTACAGACCGTGCCGAGGGGGTGCCTGGGTGAATGGGCTCGTGGGCCTCTAGATTTGCATCATTGATAGCTCTTGCCTTCAGCTCCTGGAGCGACCTGCCGTAAGCCTCTAGCTGTCTTGTAATTTCTGCCGAATGGTCGTCCCAATTGGTCTTCGAGCCGAATCGTGGGTGGTTGCGTGCATGATGCACTTCGACGATCTCTCCGAGAATAGTCATCAGAGGAAGGAAAAATCCGAATATGGAGTGTCCGGTGCACTCAAATATGGGACCTCGTCGAACGGTGGGATCTGAGAATGATTGAGCGGAGTTCCCATAGAATTCGCCGGATTGCCATACATTGTCATTGACTGGTGTCAAAAGCTCGCTGCACTCAATATCTAGCAGTGACAGCGGCCTGTTGTAGCACAGTGCTAGGTGCCTGTCCACTGTGTACAGCATCCACCAAACACGTCTGCGTTCCTCACGCTGTTCCTCGGTGATATTCACCAAGTTGTTTTGTCCATTCGATTGTATTCCTTCCAAGTGTTCCATCTCACCGGGAGCATCCGCGTCCTCCTCCGGTGGTGGTGTCACGGGGAGTTCCTTGCCAAGCTTGAGTTCCCTAGCTAAACTCCACGCTGCGTTCCACCAACGGAGTGATGCGGCCTTGTATTCGCTAGCTGAGATAACGACAGCGAGGTTAATGTAAGTACATATGTCGTCAATACCGCCCGGTGCGCCCGGAGAGTTCACGGCGTATTGGCTTCGCTGCCAAACTGGTTGGGGTTGTGGGGGGTCGAACTGGTGTTCGGGAATACCCAACTCAGACTCCTGTGTGGAAATTCCAAAGTTGTTCATAGTAGCACTGGAGCTATAGGTTGAGCCGGACTCATCACTGGCGGATTGGTGGACAAGAGGCTTCAGGAGGCCAATAGTCAGATTGATAAGCTTTTCCGATAACTGACTGCGAGCGGAAGGCGATGATGCTAGATATGGCGATTCGCTCGTCAAGCAACCAATCCAAAGCATGCTAGCGAGTAGTGCAGGGCTGCATTCCCGCGGGTTATCCTGTCGTAGGAAAGAGTCCTTTCGGAAGACGTGACCCAGCACATAAGGGCTCACTGGCTGCATAATCGCGGCCGAAGAACTCTGAAAGTACAACTCCAACAAATCGCAAGCAAGAGCAAGTGGCATTATACCGTTGAGATGATGTGCGAGAGGTTGTAGAACCGGGAACCTCAGTGGCTGATGTGCACCTACGTGTGGTGCATTGGCGTACATGGTTGTTGCAGATGGTGAAGGAAGCGATAACCACCCCGGAGATCCAGACACAGGCGATGTGGCCATGTATCCAGGCATCGGCGATTCCGTGTTCCCCATTCTGAAGGCGTTGGGAGGCTCTTGAGCACTTTGTGGGCTAATCATGCCATACGGACTGCTAGCGTATTCGGGTATGTTGGAGGGGATTATGGGCTGCATCCCGGAAAGAGGATGCGGTGATTGGTGCATCATGTTTCTATTGAACTCATCCATTGAGGAGTACTCCGGGATCGTAGTGTGCATGGAGAGCCCCTGAGTCTGGATGCGGGGCGGCTGCATTGGGTGGATTGGACTCTCAGGAATGGCATCTATGGCGCTCATGCTCATGGTCCTGGAAATTGGAGTCACTGCCTGGTATACCGACGCGTTCTCCAGATTTCTGGTCGTTGACATGCTGGCAGAACGAGCTTGCGGGATGCTAGGTGGTGGCAGTTCGGGCAACGGGCGTTGGCCGTCGAGCCGGTCACCCTGCTCAGTGTCTGTGATTTTCTGGTCCTCGGGGGCACCGGTGCTGCGTGATTGTGGGCTGCCAGATGCGGAATCTCCCGATGGTGGTGCGGTGCCAGTTGTTACAGCCGCAGCAGCAGCTTGTTGCTGAGCGATATCTTTTCTTGATGCTTTACCACGCTTTTTGCGTTCTCGCATGTACTCACACGTCAGTCCGAATTCTGTAATAGCGTTAGTGTCAGATTGCTTTTGACAGCGCCACAAAGCTGTCAAGGCCGTTTTGTGGAGCTTGGTCAAACGTTACCTATACAGTGGGCGCACTACGTAAAGTTAGCCAGTACTACACATGGCGCTCCTTTTGCATGACTTACAGGCGCTTTGCCGTCACACTTTGTTCGCAACTGATTGCACTGATCGCAAGCTCGGCTGATTCTACGTCTCACTGGGCCGGCAGTAGCAGCACCGCGACCGGCCCGCTCGTGGAGCATAGCTTCTCTTTGGTTGCGGGGAGCTGCAGCAATAGGTCCGTTCGCGTAAGGTAAACGGTGAGGTTTGACAAGACCCTTGCCATTTGGCAGGACATGTCGATTTTGGTGAAAGTGAAGAGCATACTGAGATGTATGAGCAAGAGTATCGAGTGGTGAAGGACCCATATGCTGGGCAGCAAGGTGATGTTGATGTTGGTCGACCAGGTTAGGCGTAGGGAGATGGCCAAAGGCCTGGGGGTAGGCTTGGTGGATCATGTTCATGCTAGCTTGGGTGCCTGCGTCGGTGGCAGTTGCACCTCTGGAAAGCAAGTGGTAGTGTGTTCAATGGTAATGGTGAGGGTGAGACTCAGGTGGTGGCAACAAAGTTGATGAGTGGTAGTGTGGTGTGAGTATGGATCAATGATGGATGGTCAGCGCCGGGCTGGAAAGAAGTCGTCAGAAAGGACGTGTACGGATTGATGCAGATGAAGTGGTCTCGGGTGGTCTTTTGACTCGCGTCGGTGTGTACTCATACCATATAGGTAGCTGCCGGGCGCTGGCTTCTCCGCCTTAAGACGTGTCTTAGTGGAAACCGCGGGGTATAGCACAGATGGTATGGGTCGCCGTGTAGGTGCTTGGAGGTGCAGGGTCGCGGTGGCCAATACCCATAGCAATACCGCAGATGACAAGGGACACAGCAAGCAAGCAAGCAAGCAAGCAAGCCATCATCACCGGGTCTAGCTACGTCGCGCGTCACAAAGACAGACAGACAGACTCTGAGCCACATCGGTACTGTCCTTGTCCTGTGCTGTCTGTCCTGCAAACGAGATGGGCATCAGACTCTACTGCAGCCAGGGCAGGGAGGGCAGGCAGGCAGAGGCAGGCAAGCATGTTCTGTGCGTCCCCCCCCTGTCACCCCAGCCCAGCCATGCCCGCTGCCCCATCATTCACCCTGGCCTGGCTGGCCGGCACCCCTGACGCAACGCTAACGCTCCGCCGCTTCCACCCACGTTGAGCACAGGCACTGACAGGGCAGCCCGCTGTGGATCTTCGGTGCCGCGAGCTTGAACGGATACACCCTAATGCCCTGCCACTGCCCGTCCATATTGCCCATCCTCGCCTATACCAGCCCGTCTTAAGGACTTTGCCCCGTACCGATGCCGGCTTCAAGTACCATCTGGTACCCCTCGACCCGCCAAATCGCCATGCCGCCCGCTGCTGACCGTCGACGCCCATCAAGAAGCAATTCCTGCTATGATTGGTGTCTGCAGCCCGCTTTTCGTGTGCCTGCACTCAACGTCCACAATCCTTTCCCGGATCCACACTCCTCGCCGCCGCCGCCGCCGCCGCCGCCGCCGCCGTTGACTGCTGTCTGTCTTGCTGACTTGGTCCCTTTCCAGCCTCCCGACGACTCAAACCTCCTCAAACGTCCCAATACATTCACCCCCGATGCATTTGGTACACATCACCCCATCACTGTCGGGAATTATAACATGCCGCGCATCCCCCCATTGCACCAGAATCGTCTTCTACCACCTTGGATGGAACACGCCCTTTCTTCCACGATTCTACCAGAAGCAGCCGCAAGGCATTGATTCATGCCTGCTACCGTCTCTGTGGCATCCTCAAACGATCTGATAGATCTCAGCTAGTGCACAATCCCCCCTCCGAAAGTCCGACGTGTCCAGTTCGTAAACAGTTCGAACCCATAGATGATATGCCTATAATAATACCCTCCATTATCATGCTGCTCGGTAATGCATACTTACTGTACTGCGAGGGACTTCGCAAACTCCATCATCACCTGCAGAATCAAGAGGATGATGGTTGCCCTTGTGTCAAGGAAGGAGGTCTGGGGAAAGGGCTGGATATGCAGCCTAGGGCAATAATACCTTCTGTTATGGGTCCAGTCTTGTACGAAAGGGTACGGGTGCCGACATGTCAGCGTGCCCCATCCAATGTTTGCAGTGACCTATGAGGGCCAGTATGAGACGACAAATGGTCTGGAAGCGCTGCAGATGAATTGCGCTGGATCAGTATTCGTCCTCCGTGTCCACAAAGTTAGCTGCTCCACTAAGGATAGAATCCAGCCTGACCATCGTAAGATGCATTGCTAGATTATTATTTACCTGCGCGGAGAACTAGGCGATAGTTGGTATACTCGGATGCTTGACTCGCGCTCACGTCCGAATCCGTAGACCGCAACAACGCACTCTCTCAAAGTGGCAGCCTTCAAGGATCCCGCCCTACGTAAGTACATGGTTGGATGCTGCCATGATTATCACAAGTGACACAAGAGTCGCTTTGGAAGCTTGGCCGCCAATTTGCAGGCAGGCTGCAGGAACATTCATGTGAGCTCGAGCAAAATTCTGGTCATGTTGCCAAGCGTATCCCTCCGGTAGATCCATAGCTCCAAGACTCCCCCATAACGGTCAGAAGGGTCGTGGGCTGGTCCCCTCACCAGGTTCATCCAGGTTCATGTTACGTTCCCATTTCCCAGAGAGGGCGAAATGCCGAAGAACCCATTTTCAGGGCAAAACCACGCGAATGGCATAATTTTTGTGGGGACGTATGAATGACGAAGGCGCGTGTCAAGGTTGATTGATGATGGTTCACCCAACGCAGCTCCAACGTTAGTTACCAGCAACGACTTCGCCCTCGTCGCGACAAACAGCTGGGGGGGCCGGTAAGATTGAACGCAGGCCAGCACCAATTCGGGAACGGGAGTTTTTCTCCGTAGCACGTCGCTTAACTAGAAAAGCTGGCTGGGTAGGGAGGAAGGTTCGCGATTTGCGACGGTAGTTGGTGTACATGATTACATGTGCCATTACATACTGCTTTGCTCTTTCGTCTCTTGGATGGTGGACAAACCGGTTGGAGTGCGACGGATGGGCGGCAGGCGAACCGTCGAGTAAATATCTTTTCAAGGGACGCGGAGCCACTGAGGTTGCGGTTGCACCCTCCACCAGCCGAAAGCGTCAAGGCGCGAGGATCGCATCCGAAATCCTGCCCGCCCCCAATCTACCCCGAACCGCGTTAGCGCTGCGTAGCCGTTGTGCTTGCTCCGAGGGAACTGCACCTGGATTATGACACGCTGCATTAATTCTGGCCCAATAGCAATTTTGGAATATCTCGCGTCTTTTTCTGCATTTGTCCCCCTCTCATGCCATGCCCCTTCTAGTCGTCTCCATGTTGCTTCCAGCCCGTTGCGCAATTCGTAGCTCCGACCATGCACTCTCTCATCCGAGGGGGGGGGGGAAAAAAAGACCCTTTATTGAAGCGAATATCTAGTCAAGGGGAAGCATCCTGGTAATAGTATTGCCAACAATGTGGTGAGGGGAAAACCGACAACTTCTTTTGACCTCATTTCCCCCAAGGAGCTACATATGTACCAAGAATAGCATAAGTAAGTATTAGTCACTACACCATTAGAAGGCATTTTCCATTCAATGCGACATTGGTTACATCCATCTTCCTTTTGAAAGACTCTCCCATTCCACTTTTCCTTCTGCTTCAGGGTCACGTCGAGGAATCCACTTTCCGCGCTATGTGATTACCAATTTCTGCATCCAGCTTCTATAACGGTGCTATGTTTCCGACCTGCCCAACCACAACCTGTACATACTCCATCCAACCTTTCAACACCCAAGTTGGTGCTACGCGGTAATTAGAAAACAATCCGCGGCGAAGCAACACGGCAAGACGCCCGGGCGACCCAAGGACATGGTCCAGCCAAGCTGTCTATGACTTGTTGATCGGTCTGTTGTCGAATGCTACCGTTTTGCACGCGGGACGTCCTTTCGAAGGCGGCTGGGTCTTGCGCCGCCGCATCCTTGAGCTGCGCCGCGAAATGAAGGCGGGCGCAACGGTCAAGTCAATTTTCTTCAATCCAAAATGAACCATCCTTTTCCACAAAAAATCCCCGCCAACTCGAATCTTTTATATAAACCAAGTTGACATGTACTCATGTGTCGATATACATGTAAGCCTATATCAAGTACGTTCGCATCCACGTGGTTTCGGCCAACGATACCTACATGTACCTAGGTACTTTTTATCAGGTCACTCTTATCGCATACATACATAGGTACCTACATAAGAGAGCCGTCTGTGGCCGCCTTCTACCAATCACCTCGCCAACTCCTATCTCCCATGCAAGGAAAACCCATGGGTGAAGAATTTAACTTTCCACAATACCTTGCCGTCTGTCAGTCTGCGGGGTTGGCTGACCCTACATGTATTGCCAACTGGGCGACGTGAGGTGGGCAGGCGGCAGAGTGCCAACCATTACGGCTCAGCCATCAAATACTTCATTGCCTCCCATTTCTATGACATCTCAGACAATACGTGGCGAGGTTCAGTAGATCGGTCACGAAATGGCTCTCGCCGCTTCAAACATCAATTCAAATTGTTGAGACGAAAACCGTTCACGTGAATTGGGTGTCAAATGAGTAATCAGATAATGCCAAGATTCACCTTTCCATTCAGGGACAACACCCCACTGGACTAGACGGTACGTCACCGGCATCGGGCGAAAGAAACCTCAACATCAATTTTAAATTGTATGACTATATTCCAGAACTCACATTGGCCCTGTCACTCATCGCAAAGGTGCTAATTAATCTACTAGTGTCGCTTTACCTGGAGCTAATACACCAAGATGTCGGTGGAGACTATTACAACAATCTCGCCCATCACCAACCAGCCAATCCTGAAACGCAATGGCCTTTCAGATGCCGATCTTGTTTCTATTCCAGAGACGGCCATGCGCGCCTTTAACGAGTTCCGTCGAACTTCTCTCTCAGAAAGGCAGCAGATTGTCAAAAAAGCGCTGAAATTGCTAGGGGAACGCCAAGATGCCCTGGGGAAAGAACTCACTGAACAAATGGGTCGTCCCATCGCATACACCCCAAAGGAAGTCACTACTGCTGTCATGCGGGGTGAATATATGCTTAAGATCAGCGAAGAAGCTTTAAAGGACACTGAGGGCGAAGCTGAAAAGGGCTTTAAGCGTTATATCAGAAAGGTCCCCATTGGGCCGATCCTGATCCTATTCCCTTGGAATGTTCGTGGACTCTCCAGATTAATTCATTGAGAGTGGCTAATTATATACCCAGTATCCATACTTGACCCTGGTGAACTCTCTCATCCCAGCGCTGCTTGCTGGCAATTCTGTGATCATCAAGCCTTCCCCGCAAACTCCAACGAGTGCCGAGCAGATCCAGGAGATCTTCAGCGATGCCGGGCTGCCCGATGGGGTTCTTCAAGTTTTCCATAGTGGATCCATTTCCCAAATTGAGACCATAGCACGATCGCCACAGGTCCAATTGGTCTGCTTCACCGGCTCTGTAGCCAATGGTCTCGCCGTTCAAGGCGCCGCAAGCGACCGTGTGCCCATTCGCGTCGGTCTTGAACTTGGTGGCAAAGATCCTGCCTACATCAGGTCTGACGTCGACATCAAGTGGGCCGCGGAAGAAATCGTAGATGGTGCCATATTCAACTCCGGCCAGAGTTGTTGCAGTGTCGAACGCGTCTATGTTGACGAAAAGATCTACGATGACTTTATTTCTGCGGTACAGGATGTCCTGAAGGGCTACAAACTCGGTGATCCCATGCAGAAAGATACTCAAATTGGCCCTGTCGTTTCCAAGCGCTCTGTTGAAACCATCCAGGCCCATATCAAAGACGCGCTTGAGAAAGGTGCAACAAATGCAACGCCGGACAACGAATCATTCAAATCACCTCCCTCCGAAGGCAACTTTGTTGCACCTACTCTCTTGACGAACGTCAATCACGATATGGCTGTAATGACTGAAGAGACTTTCGGTCCCGTGATCCCTGTGATGAAAGTTAAGGATGACGCAGAGGCCATTAAACTCATGAACGACAGCCAGTTTGGTTTGACAGCCAGCGTGTGGACCAAGGACACAAACAAAGGTCACGAGCTCATCGACGATATCGAAGCTGGAACTGTCTTTGTCAATCGATGCGATTATCCTGCACCTGTAAGTTATGATGCAATTTTTTCCTCACGGATGCGTAAGTTGACGTATATCAGGATCTTGCTTGGGTCGGCTGGAAAGACTCTGGTAAAGGTCAGACGCTTTCTAAGTTCGGCTTTGATCAATTTGTCAAGCTCAAGAGCTACCACGTCAAAGATTATCCGAAATAGAAGAAGACTGAGCTACGCCGTCGGTACCGCCAAACCTGCGCCTCATAGACATCTTTGCTTCTCAGTTTACTGTCTTTATGCCTGCTCATCCATTAGCCAGGATTCTGCTTTCATGTGAATTTCTTCGTTAGAATACATACAGAGATGAATTGATTGACGACTTTTGTGGCTCTCGATCCTTTAGCATTTCATTCCAAGTCGTTGCCCTTCGGTGGTGGGACCACCTGTCTCATAAATGCAGGTTCAAAATTACCTCTGCTGAATTGGGAAGCGCCCTGTCGCGTCTCGGCGCGCGATATGGTTGTCTGACTAACAAGATATACATGTTATGCAAGGTGGTAGTACAGCAACATATCCCCAATTGGTAACTCACAAACAAAGTCTCACCCTAAAGCGATTGAGGAAGCCATGTTTCAGTCATGTTCGTGTGAATATTTTTGTTCACTCGCAATATATTGTTCGAATACTCATTCAAATAATATATATTTTGTGGTCCTGCTTCGACCGTGTGCCATAAAACCCGATATACCGAACATTCCTCGGAACCAAAAGGTCTGGAATGTGAAACCTTAGCATTGTCTACACGGAATACGGAATCCCCTTCCTACGCTTTGTCGCGTGGCATCAACGAAAATTTAATCGCTTAGGAAACGCTCAGCTCAATGTCCTCCCTTTAAAACCCTTCGGTTGCCCTCCAAGTTTCTTTTTCGGACAGCTGTCAAACCATCGTATCCTTCGATGATTCACACTCCATCCACCAGTGTATCTCCCCTCCCCTCCTGTTTCTCGTTTCAGTAGCTTTCTGTACCCCATTCACACTCCTTCTTTTAGATCTGTTCCAGCGGCTCTTTTTCGTGCTTGTTATTACTTGATACCCGTCGCATTCTCCAGTGTTTCATTTCTACAAGCAAAGAAAAAAAAAGATATATTCCCGCTTTCTGTCCCAAAGTCCTCGAGAACATGGCTTTCAGAGGTATCATGAAAAGGATTCGACGAGTGATTCTGTGTGGCAAGGGTGAAGAAGCCAAAAAGCCACTTGAGATTGTCAGTCCCCGTTCAAGTCGATTGGCAAAAAACGTATCCAAGCTAATGTGGATCTTAGGGGTCTCCCACTGATGTACGGCGAATGGATTTCAGCGAAGCCTTGCCAGGTCTGACCGAGGCAGAGTAAGTTCTCTTTCCCTCAACAAATCTTCTGGTGCAGTTTCGGGACGACCGATCTACCGTATCCTTCGCGGTTTCCCAAATATCTATCCCCCACCTTCCCCTATCTCCAGCTCCATCTATTTCCCCTAAACCTAAATCATCTAATTCTATGGCAAACATCCTCCTCAAGAAAAAAAAGAAAAAAGAAAGAAAAACACCTGGTCAAAGCTAACACACCATCCCCATCTCCACAGCAGTAAATTCATCCGCGAAAAGACCGCCAACGACGACATCCACCTCATAACCTTCCAACCACACGCCCCAACCGAACCCCGTACGCCCCCACGCACCTCCTCCCCTACCCCATCCCAATCCACAACCTCCGCCTCCGCCTCCACCTCTGCACTTCCCCACGAAACGACACCCTCCTACCCGCTCCTCAACGCAGCCTCTTCCAACCTTCCTTCCACCTTACCCACCCCGCCCCGTCGCCAGCACACCGACACACCACCACCCGCATCTCGCATGAAAAGCATGTGGGAGCGTACGCAGCGTCTCTCGTCGAGCCATCGATCCAGCGTCGGGTACCACGAGCTCGACGCCGTCAACAGCGTCGTCGATGTGAATGTAGGTGTTGTTGATAACAACAAACGAGATGACACCGACCGCGAGGTTCACATCGACGGTGACGAAGATAGTAAAGAAGGGGCGTTGTTGACACTCGATATTGATCTCGACTTCAAAGATGACGCGGAGTTGAGGTTTGATTCGCATTCTGCGTCGTCGTCGTTGTCGTCGTCGAGCAGTGAACATCATCATGACGGCGGGAATGGGGGTGGTTTCGAAGAGCAGTCTACCTTCGGGGGTGGTACTTCTCCTACCTCCACGGTTGGTATGGAGGGAAGCCGTGGTGGGGACGATGGTTGTGGTGATGCATCGCCTTTGACGATGAAGGGTCCGCTTGAGAAGATCCCGAAGATC
Organism: Periconia macrospinosa; assembly: GCA_003073855.1. Classification (NCBI taxonomy): domain Eukaryota; kingdom Fungi; phylum Ascomycota; class Dothideomycetes; order Pleosporales; family Periconiaceae; genus Periconia; species Periconia macrospinosa. The sequence continues at coordinate 107,247 of KZ805342.1, read as the reverse complement.
GCGGGGGTGATTCGGGATACGGATATTGGGGACAGCAGCGAGAGCGAGAATGAGGAGGGGATGGCGTTGATTTATTGACGTGGGATTTTCAGCTCAAGGTTTTTTTAGGACGAGAAATTCAGAGGGTTATTAAAATTGGTTCATCTTTTCTTTTTTTCCCCCGTTTACGGATAGGTTTGCTATATAAGGGTGTGTGTAGTCATCTCATCCCCCCCTCAAAGCAACAAGATGGGTTTGTGCAAGAGATTTTTTTAGTTGTTTTCGAGCTGGGTGGGGAACGAGAGGATGTCGGGAGATTTTGGTGTGTATTTTGTACGAAAAAGCTCGTGGGAAGTGGAATATGGGTAATTAATTTGATGACGTTTAGTGGTGGGAGATGTTGTATAGGAGGTAAATTGATTCTGTTTGCGTTCTTTGTATTTTTATGTACACTGTGTTGTGTTTTTTTTTTCTGGAGATGGTGGTAGGTTGTTGGTGTGGATTTTCCCAGCAGATAGCGAATAAAGCGTTGGAAATGGATGTTTTTATCAAGACGATATGAATTGGTGATGACCATTCATTCGCTGGGTTATGGATTCTAGTCCGAACAACCGTAAACTACATTTATGACGACGACGATAATTCCACTCATTTCCAATCACGTATACGATTCAGCTTAAAAACCACAAGTAAAAGGCCCTTGGGTTTGTTTTTCCTTTTGATACTTTATGCAGAACATTCTCCTAGTTAGACACGTCGTTCCCTCTCACCTACCAAACTCGCCCAATTTACCCATCAAAAGCGCCTCAACCTTCTCCCCTTTCTTCACTACGTCTTCTCCAGCACCCACACACAACAACGCATTCGCCCCCTTGAAACTGCCAATCCTCGAACTCCGCTGGCCACCCGTCGAGCTCGCATACAGTAATCCGTCGCGCTTGACCCCGACGATGGCACGGTGATACTCCAATCGTCCGCGATCCCGTCGCACATCTTCCTCCAGCACAACCGTCACACGGGGCAAGCCAGCCGGAGAAACGCCGCTTTGCTGGTGTAAGCTAGGTAGCACAAAGACATGGAACGTAACGACCGCTGAAGCGGGGTTCCCTGGGAGAGAGAATATGGTCTTTTGTGTGCGGGTCGATGCGTCGGGGGAGGAGTGTTTGGTGGGGATTGTGGCGAAGGTGGTGGGTTTGCCTGGTTTCATGTTCACGCGTCCAAAGTGGATGGTGCCGCCTAGAGAGCGCTCGATGGTGGGTTTGAGGAGGTCGAGCTCGCCCATGGATACGCCGCCTGAGGTGATGATGACGTCGACTTTGAGGAGGGCCATGCGGAGGGTTTCTTCGAGGGCACCGGGTCTGCAATTGTCAGGACTTTTCAATGGATTGAAATGTGCGGGGGTGGGGCTACACATACTTGTCAGACACGATCCCCAGATCGACTGCTTCAAACCCTTGGGCTCGGATTGCAGTGAGAAGAGTCGGTCGGTTTGTGTCTCGCACTTCGCCCAGCCTCAACGGGCCAGGCCGGTTATGCTCGATGATTTCGTCTCCAGTGCTCAAGACACCGACTACTGGTCGTTTATACACGGACATCTTTTGTGTCCCGACGGATGCGAGAAGACCGAACTCGCCCCCTACGGCAGTGATGCCTTCTCCCTTTCTCAAAATAACGTCATCTTTCTTGACATCGCTTCCCACCTCACGGACATTCTCGCCCGCTTGGATTTCATCTGTCAAGATCTCAATTTCTTTTTCCTCTTTCCCATCGTCGGTTTGGGATTTGAGGACGGTGTCTTCTACCATGACGACGGCATCCGCACCTGGTGGCAATGGTGCTCCAGTAGTAATGCGTGCAATCTGACCTTCTTTGAGTTCTTGGACGTCGCCTGCTTGTGCGTGAGATACAAGTGCTACAGGATATATGCCTTTCTCAAATTTCCCAGACGCAGGGATTTTGACGGCATAGCCATCGACAATGCTAGCACGAAACGCAGGCACAGATTCGGTGGCTTTCACATCCTCTGCTAATACTGATCCGACCAAGGAGACGTTTGAAGTCACTTCTTCGACGATGGGAGCAGGAGTCTGCTCGGCAATAATTTGCAAAGCCTCTTCGACCGCAAGCATGGGATATGGAGAGGATCTGTACCGGCGCGTTGGTCCTGCGCTGGGATCATTCGACTGCGGCCGCTCTTCCGGTTTGGTGTGGGCTCGTGGAACTGCATGCCCGCCATGTCCGTGAGAGTGGTCGTGTCCATGGTGATGGTGGTGGTGGTGGTGTCCACCTGCTAGTTGGGAGGTCAGCGCTTCTGAAAAACGAAGTACAAATTTCTTCAACATATGCTTACCAGCTGGTACTTTCTCAGACGAGACGCCGGCTTCTGCTTCGAGTTTCTTGACTCCGCCTTCATGCAGTGGTCTGGACGCAGCACCAGCAGCTTGCACGCAAGCATGAGGAAGTAATTTAAGCACTGCCTCCAGATTTTCTTTGGCGCCTTTGGGTGATCCGGGAAGGGTCAGAATGAGTGTTTTTTTCCGAATGCCCGCGACGGGTCTTGCCATCAATGCAACTATGATTTGTCAGTACATGGGATTGTTGCATCGAGATACGTTCCATACAAGGTGTAATTGCATAGGAAGTTGAAAGCATGCCGTGACTGCCCGAGATCAGTCTCGAATTCACAGAAGATGTCTTTCTTTTCACTCATACTCACACAAGACCCGGAGCTTGTCTGTGCAGCAGTGGAGTCACAGCCTTGTGTAGAATTAGCATCTACTTGAATTTCGATCAACTGGTTATTTTTTTTTTACCTCCGGCGTAACATCTTTGGTTGCAAATCCTGTGCCTCCGCTCGTAATAACCAAGTTCATGTACTCTTCTCCATCTGTCCAATTGCATATGCTTCTCTGGATGTCCATCAAGCTATCCGTAATGATTTCGGTAGAGCTAACCACCCATTGGTCATTGCCGAAATCAGCAAAAACAGATTGAAGAGCGGGAATGCATTTGTCGGTGGAAGGGTCTTTTGATGCCGTTTCTGATATTATCAGGATGGCAGCTTTTAACTTGGAGTTACTCATGGTGGCAACGAGAGCGTGTGGAACGTTCAATGGTCAGAGTGGGGTGTCCCGCATTGATTGATGGTCGCGATTTTGGAGGAAAGCTTGGGCCACTTAATTCGAACTACATCATCAGTAAGCATTATACTAACTACCCCTTGAACGATGGATGAGAATATTTTACTGTAGGGTTTTATCGAAAGTATTTCAGTCATGATTGCCGAGCACTCTAGTTGTACTTAGCTACATGATAGAGATTGCGCGAATTACAAAAACAAAACGATGCTTTGACATCTGAACCATGTTCGCTCTTAAATAACGCCGATGTTACATGCATTATACAAGTTCTCCCGTTCCTTTCTACATACACCTACTCCATGCGCAACATGAAGCTTCCAAAAATGCTTCTCCCGCATCTTTCGGTCATGCGCTTCGTCAGATTTCATACATTGACCCTTTTCAGCGTCATTCCATTCGACAGACACCATTGAGCTCGCAACTTGAATATATGGTTACAGGGCACCTCTTTATTCGAATTCAGGGGCATTGCTCTGCACGAGAAGTCCGATAATGAGACCAAATAGGCCAAGAATAGAACTGAAAATTTCGATGACAAGGATTTTGACGAATCTAGGACTTAATCAGTTTCATGTCAAACCTTCCGGTGAATTCTTTGACTTACAGAGACGGGTCCGCTGCATCTGCCAACGCGGCACTGCTACCGTTGATTCCAACCGAGACACCGCAAATCAAATTGCACATGCCGACTGTTAACCCAGCCCAAAACAGGGCAAATCCGGTGTAGTAGTTGTTGGGTGTATGTAGCAACTCCGCATCCACAAAAGCGAGTTTAGACGAGAAAATGATCGCCATGATCACACCGTAGATGGCGACAACCTCGCAAAAGATGATCGAGATCAAGTTTTTGGTTCGTATCCTAGGGGCTTTGACACCGCCACCCACGATAGACGCTCCGGTCGTGAATATTCCCCTGGTTTTTTGTCAGCCAGGATTCCCACTCCCTAATGTATCAACACACCATGCCGACCCAACCACGGAGAGACCTATGCATAGACCGATGCCCAGAGTTGCCCATGTGTAAGGATTTACGCTTTCGAGGAATTGTCCGACCTATCACGTACGATTAGCTCTCTCCAGTGGCAGATGATCCATCGCGACGCATACGTTGAAAGCTTCACCCTCGCCGTTGAAAAGCATGTCTAGAGTAGGGTAACATTAGCTACAGCCTGCGCTCAATCCGTAGCACTACGTACATAGGCCGACGACGCCTAGAGCCGCCGTAGAGCCGCCCAGTCCATAGGTGAGTGACATGGTGACAGCAGGTGATGTGCTGAAATGTAAAAGTGTGTATGTGGGCTGCCTGGAGCTCTTCTTGATGATGAGAAGCACGCCGACCTGACGGTTGACGATGATGGCGTTGCGCGGAGAATGCCGCTAGCGCCTTGCTTAGTCACCACTTACTGCCGTGCGGCTCTTGACGGTTGATCCCGGCCACCTCTCCTCCACATCCATTCACCTACCCACCCAACTGCGCTCAACCTACAGTTAGCCCGTCTTCACCATGGCTGCCGCTACCAGCACAGATTCCAAGTACTATGAGCTGTACCGTCGAAGCAGGTATGTAACTACCTGGAGTTTTGCTTTGGGTGACCTGGACTGATAAGAGGCAGTGTCGGCGGTGCCCTTACAGATACGCTTGACAACCTGATCACGGAGCGCCGGATCGAGCCGCAACTTGCCATGAAGATTCTGGCTAATTTCGACAAGGCTGTTGCAGACGTGCTAGCAGACAAGGTTAAATCGCGACTCACATTCAAGGTGGGTTGGGAAGCTGCTTATGGCAAACTCAGTTGCTAATCGCAGTTTTTGTAGGGACACCTTGATACGTACCGCTTCTGCGACGACGTCTGGACTTTTATTATCAAAGACATCAACTTCAAACTCGAAACCCAAGGCCAGGTTCACGCCGACCGAGTCAAGATTGTCAGCTGCAACACTAAACGACCTGGTGAGGCTTAAGCAAATACCGGATTTTGTATTTCTATTGGCTGCATCTATATCTGATCTATGGCGACAATACCGATATCTTATCTCTTGGCGGAGCATGTCTGCTAATAGGCGTCAAGGGTCGCCGTTGTCGGGGGTGAAGATGGAGCCCCAGCACAAGATGGAGCCTAAGGTCAAAAAAGAGCCCAAGGTCAAAAAAAAGCCCAAGGTTAAAAAAGAGCCCAAGGTTAAAACGGAGCCCAAGTTGGAACCGGAGTGGCCATAAAGTTCGGTACATATTCGCCGAGCCTGGGACGAAGCGTCTGAATTGAAAAACTGGGAGAGTGGCATGAACATCATCAGTTCTACGGTTATATCTTTGGAAGTATGGTTTCTAAGGCGTTATAGGGTCCGGGATCGATACCTTGGTCATGGGAGAAAGGCGTTCAGAATAGGCATGCCTGCAACTTCATTTTTCACTCAATGAGACTGACCATGATAAATCTGTCAATGTGCTGCATGCTTTGTGAAAATAGACAACAATCACCTCTATATGTATTCTTCTCTATTCAACTTCAGCAAGTTGCCTGTTCCAAAAGACGATGTCATTCTTTAAAGTACCTACGAACACCTCGAATTTTGAACATACCATTTTCGTAGATTTTTTGGAACCACCGAGCAACAGTTCATGTTCTCCAGATTGGCAACCTTCAAATCACTAGTGGTCCAGCTTAGAGCGCAAACCATATTTGTAGGATTTAACATAAACGTTGACTAAGCTATTATTCCCATAAAACATCCCTGCATCTCCCACCGCAACCATCATTGCTTCCAATCCTTCTTCTCCACATTGCACCCTCCGACACGACAATGACTAACACGCGATTTTCCTCCTGGCTGATCTTGGCCATCGCAAGCGGTGCTTGCGCAGCCTGTAATGGCGTTTTTGCGAAGCTGTATGGTTTTGCCCCCTCGTTTTCATATGGTTGACCGTCCGAATGTTCTGACTTTGAATTACATACATGTAGTACCACCACGGAATTGACAACCTCATGGTCGCACTCGATATCAGAAACGTTCCGCCTCAATCCATCGAATAAGCTTGTTGAGTATGGGATTCGTGGGGTAGGAATTTACATTTCTTTTGTTCCCATTGAGTGTGATTTCTCACCCCGTCGGCAGTCGACCACCAATTTCAAATATTTGAAATCTCCAAAAATAATCTCTCAAACACCCAAATAATTGATCCTTATATATAGACTGACCCTCAAATAGTTATTTTTCACCCTCAATCTGATCTTCAACGGAATAATGTGGGGCCTCTTCACACGCGCCCTAACACTAGCTTCATCCACAGTCAGGGTCAGTGTGATCAACACATCTTCAAACTTCATGATCACCGCCTTGCTCGGCTCTATGATCTTCTCCGAATCACTGCCGGGTCTTTGGTGGCTTGGTGCCGCGATGCTGGTGGCCGGGAGTGTGATCATTGGGAGGAGGGACGAGGGGACCGCGGCCAAGAGCCAGAGTGCAAATGCAGCCGCAGAGGGAAGTGAGGGGGAAAGAGCGAGGTTTTTAGATGAGGATGGCACAGAGGAAGTTGATGATGAACTGGAGTTGGGAAGTGTTAAAGGGGATGATGATGAGGAAGAAGCGGGGAGTAGCGGGGACGATGATGGGGTGTTGAAATAAGCATCTGAACTTGAAGGTTCATTTGGGTTGATACAGGAAGTTATATCTAAATCACGGGTACAATATCAGTAGAATACAAGCATGGAGGTTTCAGTAAATCATCAGTGTCTCAATACGCCACATCACGTGGTGTCTCGACGACAGAGGAAATTGCTTGTTGTGTAAAGTTAGTGAGTGTCCTTATTGTATTGATTAACACAATAACAGTGACGGAAGAGCCGTCACAACTCGCTATTGGTCATCTTTCTTATTCTGTGTTGACATTCTATGATATAATACGCACAGACAAACAGGCTACTGTAAGTATATATAGGTAAACAAGGACGTTTTTTTGGAGCGTTCCTCTCTCTACTACAGAAACAATCTCTAACTGACCACAATTTCAGATAAACTATCACAACACGCAAATATGCAAGACAACCCTGGCGACACTCACCGAGATCAAGCCGCCCGCAACACGGCTGGTACCCCGTCGTCATCAACGCTGAACCCTTGCTTGCCGATATTCAACCCAGCAGCTCGGAATATCTCTTCTGGCCCGCAGGAGCGAACTTTCCAAAGCTCCCAGAATTTGGCGTACAATCCGGAGCCTTTCGCCGTGCAGTTGCAAGAGGTACAGCGAGCACGTGAGGAGTTGCAACGTGCAGGTTTTCAAGTCGCAAGACCGTCTACCCAAGCACTGCAGAACTGGCAAGCTGTCAGAAACCATCATCAAGTCACATACCCCGCCACCCAGAACCCCGATTCCAGATATCTGCCTGTCCATCGAGCAACTCCATCGGCGGCGTATCCAGGCCACAGTACAAGCCAATATATAGGACGCGGCGGCCAAGGCCTAGGAGGAACCAACAAAGGCATTTACAGAAAATGAAGTCTTCCTCGTGGTCAGCTTGGACGGGTATATCAGGGTAAATGGATTTTCAATTATGGAATGGAATTGGCGCTCCGGTTGATGGATTGGTTGTGATTTTGCAAGCCAATTATTTAAGAGGCAAACAAAGATAAGCAACGAGGGAAATAGTCGAGCGAAACGTGTCACAGAGTAACATTGAAACGTGGACACGCATGTGAATTGTTTGGTGTAAGAGAATAGAGCTTGTGTAACTATACATCAATATGAAATCGCGCCTGCCAGCCTGGGGAACATGTATAAATGCCCCGCGCTAGCGCTACCCACGGATTGGACAACAAGACAGCCGCCCCCACCTCCAACCAACAATAGCATAGCCACGCTCACACTCAACAATCTATTCCATTGCTAGACACTATCGAGATCATAGGGGAGTTGCAGAGACAGAGGGCCCGTCAGAATGTTTGCTTCCAAGAGGCTTGGGAAGGTTTGTTTGGCAACCGCATTTCCTTTTCGCGCGCAAGCTAACAACAACTTTGTAGGAGTTGACCAAGGTACACAATAGCTCACAACGAGCTCATATACTACGCCGCACGATCGAGACCCGGAAATACTAACACATGGCATAGTTGCACGAGAAGCTGCCACCAGGCATAGCGCTGGTCAAGGCTGACGACTTCAAAGAATGGCTCATGGACATCCAAGTCATGGATGAGAACCCCATATACAAAGGGGAGATCTATCGGCTCAAATTCATGTTCAGTCAAAGCTACCCGATAGAAGTACGTGTGTCACAAAGCTAAAGGCCTATGCATCCCCCAACTGACAAATACTCACCATCGTGGTAGGCACCTGAAGTCGTCTTTGTCCAATCCAGCGATCCCCCACGTCCAATCCCGTTCCACCCCCACATTTACTCCAACGGCATCATCTGCCTTGACCTCCTCGACCGTCAGGGCTGGTCACCCGTGCACAACGTCGAGAGCGTATGCGTCAGCCTGCAGAGCATGCTCACGAGCAACACCGTAAAGGAACGGCCACAGGGTGACGAGAACTTTGTGCGTTACAATAAACAACGGCCGAGGGACATCAACTTCGTGTTCCACGATGAAAAGGTTTAGGAGCGGAGAAGTGGATCATTCGTTCTGACGACCCTGGTCTTCTGCGAGACTGGTTTGGATTCTATTAGGTATTGATGCATCATGAGGTCTTTGGGATAATGCATAGCTGGAGGATCAAGGCGTTGAAGTATCCGTGTCTGACATGTCAAGGAAACAAGGTCTACTGGTAGCATATCGTGGACGTTGGGTCTGGTAGGTTCATTAGGCGTTACCGGTACAAAGCACTTGCCGATGGGATTGTACAAGTATTGTTAACTATGTATGAAGCTTTGGAGTGGTACTGGAAGTTCCGACTTGTGTACTAGCGTCCATGGATGGATTTCGGCCAATGTGCTAATTAGATTTTTTTCCCTTGCCATAACCTATGAAGTGACAAAGCATGCATGGGTATTGGGTGATTTTGTACATGTATCCACATGGCAGCAACATCTCCATAATGCCAAACTTGTTCGATTTCGTCTATCTTGCCTGTTTAGATTGGAAAATGTAGACGATGTCCTCTGCCAAGATCTCAAAGCGCTCTTAGGGGAAGACATACACGGTAGACATGTTCAAAGCTTTGGAAAGAAAATTTCGACCCTCCCGATCCATGGAGGCCTCTGCCAGAGGCATTGTTCCACGGGGCAAAAGGCCGGAATTTACTGGGTCTCTCAACCAACTTGGCCAGCAAACGAGTTGTCCAAAGGCAAAATTCGGCGCATCTGGCGGCGGAACCCTGGTCTCGGTATCGATTGGCGGGTTTTTGCGCTAAGCTCCAATTTCTTTAGCCTCTCACTGAAAAAGCGAAAAAGTTCACCTCCACCGCCTTCGCACCACAACCTCTCCACCCCACTCTCTTCACCTCTATACCCGAGAAAAAAAATTCACAAGATGGCCGACGAAGTCTACGAGGGTGCCATTGGCATTGATCTTGGTATGTTCACCCTCTGGCACATTTCCACAGCCCGCCGGCGCGGGGTTATGCCAGCTCTATTTTGCGCGCACACAAAAATGCTAATGTACACCGCTAGGCACGACCTACTCCTGCGTCGCCAACTACGAGGGCACCAATGTCGAGATCAGTACGTACCGCGCTCCAGTACCCACGAAGAGAATATCGTTTAACATACTTTTCCAGTCGCCAACGAGCAGGGTAGCTTCACCACCCCATCTTTTGTTTCCTTCACAAGCGAGGAGCGTTTGATTGGTGAGGCCGCAAAGAACCAGGCTGCCATGAACCCCGCCAACACTGTCTTCGATGTCAAGTAAGAAATCTCATTGGAATAGCGTACATTGTACTGCGAGACTGACTTTTTGACAGGCGTTTGATCGGTCGCCGATTCGAGGATGAGACCGTCACCAAGGACATCAAGTCCTGGCCCTTCAAGGTCATCGACCAGGGCGGCAGCCCCATGGTCCAGGTTGAGTACTTGGGCGAGGAGAAGACCTTCTCTCCCCAGGAAATCTCCGCCATGGTCCTCGGAAAGGTAGACTTTCTCGCCTCGCGTGTGTAACCGGAACAGATTTGCTAAAACCCACGCAGATGAAGGAGGTCGCTGAGACCAAGCTCGGCAAGAAGGTTGAGAAGGCCGTCATCACTGTGCCTGCTTACTTCAACGACAACCAGCGTCAGGCCACCAAGGACGCCGGTGCCATCGCTGGCCTGAACGTTCTCCGTATCATCAACGAGCCTACCGCCGCCGCTATCGCCTACGGTCTCGGATCCGGTCGCTCAGAGAAGGAGAGGAACGTCCTCATCTACGATTTGGGTGGTGGTACTTTCGATGTTTCCCTTCTGCACATTCAAGGTGGTGTCTTCACCGTCAAGGCCACCGCTGGAGAGTACGTATATCCTGTCACTAGAAACAACATTTAGACTTTGCTAACTCATTTCTACAGTACCCACTTGGGTGGACAAGTTGGTCTTCCTTCCCCTCAAAACCCCGGAGGAAAACTAACATCTTTTTAGGATTTCGATACCAACCTCCTTGAGCACTTCAAGAAGGAGTTCACCAAGAAGACCAAGAAGGTGAGTCAAAACCCCATCAGACCATTTGATTTAAGCGATGCTAACATTCAGTGCAGGGTAAGTCGATTTTTTTCCGCATTGTTTGCTTATCCTTTGCTCCATCCGCACTGCACAGAAAGGTTTGTACACGAAAAGGTTTGCACACGAAAACTCTGCACTGCTGCTACACTCCATGACTGCCTCACATTCTTCACATGAAGAGGCAGAGGATCATAAACCAACGGCATGATCGGGACAGAGGTCGTGCACCGCACACCTTTCCAGAATGCGTCCAGACGTGTCTTACGATCGTTCCTCCCATCTCCACCTGCTCAGTCGTCCACCCAATCCGGCCTGTCGTTCCGTACGCCGCTCATTTCCTGGAGGGGTTTACACTTTTCCATTGACTTTTTCGATTCCCCACGTGCGTATAACGCATCCAGACTTCCCACAGTCTGCTGAAACATGGACCTCATGTGGCTCCTGACGTTATCGTGGTGTCTGCCGATGACACTGAGGACGATACCAGTGACAATGAGTCATCCGGAGATGAGGCAATATTCTGATAGCCTCCTCGACGATGCCCCTCCTGATGGCAAGACCCCTCTTACCGATAGTGAAGATCTCTTGCTTCGTATCGCTTGGAACCTCACCAGCAAATGTCCCTTCAGCCCATGCTTCAAGGCCATATTCCCAATGAGAGCCTACACATGTGTGAGGGCACTCAGGTATGAGCGAAACTGGTAAACGGCAATCTGACAGTGTACAACGTGGTGAGAAAGACTTTATCTGCGTACACTGGAGGCGCTCGATACGTAACGTCGCTCATTGGAAACGTCATACACATGGACCGAAGCACATCAAGAACACTGAGCCCGGAAACATCAAGGGTGTGAAAAAGGCTGGCGAAAAGTTCTCCTGCCAACCGTCGAACTTCTCGTCTGCGCGACCAACCGGGTTCCGACTGCATATCCACTCAGCCAAATACCCCAGGAACAGTGATCCCAACTATATCCAGAGTGCTCCGCAGCAGGGCAAAACCTTTTCGTGTACTCCTTGCAACTATTTGACATCCAACGAGTCTTTTTACAAAGATCACAACGTTACACGAAAGCATATTGTCAACATGTCTCGCTAACCTCCTTCAAGATCTAGGCAATGATGCTCGTGCCCTCCGTCGTCTCCGCACTGCTTGCGAGCGCGCTAAGCGAACCTTATCCAATGCATCAAGCACAACCAGTACGTTCTCTCCATCCTCCCTCCTTAAACGAAACTAACTTTGTAAACAGTTGAGATTGATTCCTTGTTTGACGGAGAGGACTTCGAGGCTTCAATCACCCGTGCCCGTTTCGAAGACCTCAATTCCAAGGCTTTCAGCGGCACCCTTCAGCCTGTAGAGCAGGTTCTCAAGGACGCCAGCATCGCCAAGGACAAGGTTGACGAGATCGTACTTGTCGGTGGTTCTACCCGTATTCCCAAGATTCAAAAACTCCTCAGCGACTTCTTCGGTGGCAAGAAGCTCGAGAAGAGCATCAACCCCGATGAGGCCGTTGCCTACGGTGCCGCCGTCCAGGCCGGTATTCTCTCTGGAAAGGCCACCTCTGCCGACACTGCCGACCTTCTCCTCCTCGATGTTGTTCCTCTTTCTCTCGGTGTTGCTATGGAGGGTAACATCTTCGCCCCCGTTGTGCCCCGTGGACAGACTGTTCCTACCATCAAGAAGCGGACATTCACCACCGTTGCTGACAAGTACGTACCGATAGTTTGTTTGAGACATTTTGCTGAACTTCGCTGACATATCTAAAGCCAGCAAACTGTGCAGTTCCCCGTTTTCCAGGGTGAGCGTGTCAACTGCGAGGACAACACCTCGCTCGGTGAGTTCACATTGGCCCCCATTCCTCCTATGAGGGCTGGTGATGCCGTTCTCGAGGTCGTCTTCGAAGTCGACGTCAACGGTATCCTCAAGGTCACCGCCACTGAGAAGACCTCCGGTCGCTCTGCCAACATCACCATCTCCAACGCCGTTGGAAAGTTGAGCTCCTCTGAGATCGAGAACATGATCAGCGGTAAGTGTCTTGATAATCTGGCTTGTTTGAACCAAACTGACAATCTTCAGATGCTGCCAAATTCAAGACCAGCGACGAGGCCTTCAGCAAGAAGTTCGAATCCAGGCAACAACTCGAGTCCTACATCTCCCGTGTTGAGGAGATGGTTTCCGACCCGTCAAGCTCTCTCCGCCTCAAGCGTGGCCAGAAGGAGAAGATCGAGTCTGCTCTCAGCGACGCCATGGCTCAGCTCGAGATCGAGGATGCCTCCGGTGAGGACCTGAAGAAGAAGGAGCTCGCATTGAAGCGCGTCGTCACCAAGGCTTTCTCTACCCGCTAGACGATGGCTCAAAGGTGTGGACGTGGAGGAGACGAAAAGCCGCAGGTGCAGCACTCGACTGCTGCAACGTGCGGATGGAGCTGCGAAACAAAATATCCCCCCTTTTGCGGCTTTGGCATCTTGATAGACTGGTGTTCCGACTCTTTTGCCCGACACTACACTACCCTTACCTCTCTTTTCCTAATGGTTTTCTTTCTTCGGCATATGTGATTGGGGGATGGAAAAAAGTAACTGCGTGTGTATTCGGTACTTTTATGACGAAATGCAACTGACATATATGACCGATATGCGTGTGCTCGGGAGGTTCCTCTGAACGTTCTCAAATCATGGGTCTTTGTGGAGTCTCTTGCTGCGTACGACTAGAACCAAATGTGGAGGGCGAACATTAGGCGAACGAAAGCAAAAATTGAGATATCATGACACTTATCCATGTTTCACTAAAGTGCCCCGTACCATTGCCAATTATGAAATTCGGATCATCTGTGATATGCAAGTTCGTACCCGACATCTCAGACTAAGTTGGACGTGTTCTGCGTTCGTAATCAATCACAGAATCCGCATGTGTTCAGTTGTGAATCTTCCGCGTTCACATGCCGTTCACATGTTATCATAGTTCTAAAGGGCACGAGCACGTTATTTGTACTTGTCAGACGTCGGGAAGAACTAGGCTGTTTGTCGAATGTCACGGATACTACCTGGTCCTACATATGATAGCTTGTAAGTCCAGAGTCGCCTGTTACATACTTCTAAGTACACTGTGAAAATCTTGATTTCAAGGATGGTATCGCTATGCAGCTTCATAGAGGTCGCTTCATGAGGAATATGGAGTATTTTTTTTAGGAACGGCTCACTATGTCGCCGATGTGCGACCCCATAGCGTACATAGGTAGTTCGTTCAATGAGACACATACACCACTCAAAGCAATACGATAAACCCACGAGCAGCCACAATTTATAAAATAACGGGTTATCATAATTCACTACTGTATCGCTTCAATTCTGCATATGATATACACTACGGTACAAAGATTCCAAAGAGATACCCAGGGGGGGTTTTACGAAAAACCAAATGTTTCTTACACTTGTGCAAGTTGACTGACTATCGAAAAAAACCTTAAAGTTCGCCGTGCTCAGGAGTTTCCTGCTTCTTCTCACCACCGCCCAACAGCGACTCTGGGAGCTTCTTCTTCTCTCCTTCTCCCATGCGGATTGCGTCGACCCATTGCTCGACACTGGTGGCATCGAAGGCTTCACCGGAGTATTTTTTGTACCATGCACGTTTGCCGTGGACGGCGATGAGGTGGACTTGCTCGGCGCTGCCCAAAGAGAGCTCGCTGACGATGGTCGCGGCGAGAGGGTTGGATGCAGGGACTGAGAAGAAGGGGAATAGTTTGGTCTTGAGGGCATCGTGCTTCTTGTGGATAGAGGCCAGAGATGCAACGGCATTGGCGGCGGCTTCCGACGTTTCGTCCTTGGGTAGAATGGCGAGGATGCAAGTTGTGCTCTTTTTATTCAGGCATGAAGCTTGGAGATCGGCGGATTCTGCCAAAGAGCGAAGAGTTGGTTTTGCGGGGACTTCATCCTCAAGGATTGGTTCGACCGCAGGCGTTTCTGGGGTTGGCGATTCGGTGGGTTTGCTGGCCTCTTCCAATGTTTCGTGCATAGCTGACGTGGCGGCGGAGGATGCGTCGGCTGATTTATGGGCAGCAGATGCTTTGGAGAACTTGGAAGACGACTTAGATTCCTTTTTAGCATCGTCTTTCTTGGCCTTTGGCTTCTTCGCCTTCGGTTCGGGGCAGTCAGGATTAGGCGGCGCAATCTGTGACAGGAACTGAACCATGGCGTCCTTGCTCACTTCGCCTTCGTGCTTGATGGGATCAGCAGAGCCGGCGGGAATGAGGATTAGTGAGGGAAATTTGGTGATGCCATATTTCTCCACCGCAGCCGCCTCACTCTTCCTGATTTGTGCAATGTTGACGATGCCGGCAAAGTCAATAGCCAGCGTCCTCAAGGTAGCGCTAACCAGCCCTTTATCACTGAAAAGTATAGCCTTGGCAGTGTCCTTATTCTCTTCTAACCATTCGTCCAGCTTCGGGTCGGTTATTCTCTTGACGATGTTCGGAATCTTGTCCTTGACTGTGTCGACGATAGCTTTTGCCTGTCGCTGACCTTGGTAATCTTCCACGGTAGGTTTCCCAGGCTTCTTGCTCGGCCGTACAATCTTCAATGTAGGGAATCCCTGGACGCCCATCTTGCCGCAAAACGGCTTGTTGATTTCGTCATCACAGTTCACGGCAGCTACTTTGGCAATCCCGGCGAGGGATTTGGCAGCCTTCTCGTACTGAGGTTGAAGGTTCTTGCAGTGGCCACACCATGGTGCATAAAATCTAGCAGGCATTAGAGGGTGCGATTACGTGCGATGAGTAAAGGTCAAGAGGCATACTCAACAATCTATTTGCAATTAGCAGCAGTCGGAGAAGGACGCAACCTAGCAACTCACCGAAGTGTAGTTTGACTTTGCGATGACGCGGTCATAGTCTGCGCCTGTGATCTGAAGGACGGCCGATTTCTTCGAGTACAAGCTCTCGGCGTGTGCATTGAGGGCGAGGGCAGCTGCAGCTGCTACGAGCGTGGTGGAACGCACCATGGTGGTTGAAGTGTGAGTGTTTGGATGGAGGTGGGTCGATTACAGTGGGAAAAGCGAAAGTGGAGGCAATTAGGGCAAGACAGGAAGTTTAAGTAGTGCAGGCCACTGTCACATCATTAAAGGGGCGCAGTGAGATGAGGTTGAGGCAATGTTGCTCGTATGATGTTGCCAGGTTGTCCTTTGTGAAGCTCTCTTAGAAATTGGTTTAAGCTGCCCTGTCGAGGATTATGCGGGGTTGACCAGGGTCCCGCATCCGTGTCCGTGCCTAGCTTAGCAGTAGTTACCTAGGTACTTACCTATCGGTAGCTGAGAGCTCTGACTTCATCCCACCCCCACAATCCATCTTCTTCCTTCTCCTTCCCATTACCACCCACCACAACCGCTCTCTACTGTGTACCTCCTCCTCCACCCTCGAACCCACTCACAATGGCGGACAACATACCAGCAAAGCTGAAGCCCGCGCAAATTGGCCCCTTTGTCAAGCGGGCAAACCAGCTAGAGAAATTCAAACCCATCATAACCTACTGGTTACGCTTCTACGTTGTTCAGAAAATCATCAGTGCAAACCTTCACTCCGCCGACAACGACTGCAGCGCCTTCACGACCGATCTGATGGAGAAGCTGGAGCACACCAAAGCCCAGAACCCCACCGAAGAGGCCTACGTGGACGAGGAAGTTGCTGCTGCCTACTGTGAGCAGTTTGCTCTGCAGACCTTCGCAAAGGGAGACAAGGACATGACGGCAAACTCTGTTACAAAAAACACCGCTGATACACTTCTCGCTGCTTCCACATTTCTCGAGATGCTGGCAATATGGAAAGGAGACACAGATCCCGAAATCAAGTCGAAGCAGACTTTTGCAAAGTATCACGCCCTGCGCATACTGAAAGCCTTCCACGCCGGCGAAGATCCCAACCTCACAAATCCTGTTCACGACCCTCCACCGCAGGCAGCTTCGCCTTCTGCCTTGGATCCCAACGACCCCGAAGTACAGAACATAAACCAGAGCGCCGCTGGGAATCCGCCCACACAAAACCCATATCAGCCATATGTTGAGACGGTTCCAAACACTTCAGCTCAACCCTCACCCACATTCTCTGCTCCAAAGTTATCCCCGCCCCCTACTCACTTTACCTCTTCTTCAGACGCATATCGAGACGTATCCCCCATTTCACAACCCTCGACATCTCGCCGCGGCTCTACAACCTCAGCTGGTGGAGGTTATTTCCCCAGAGTCGATGTTCCCACATTTACAGCTGATGCTACAGCTCCTAGCTTGCCAACTGCATCGACAATGCCAGACCAACCCATGGCTAGCCCACTCGGTAGCTCCTCGTTACCCACTGGATCTCAGGTGCCTCAAGCACCTCAAGCTCCTACCCCACAAAACTTCTATCAAAACACAGTATCATCCCCGCCGGCACCCCAATTCCCCCAGCAACAACCGCCGCCTCCACAAAATGTGTTCCAAACACCTTCCCAGCAGGCGCCCTTTGCCACCCCACATCTGCAACAGCCTCAACAACAGGCGCCATTTCAGCATTCCCCACAACAAAATTTCTCTGCGCCTCCCCAACAGTATATACAACAACCATCAGTGCCACCTCAATCCCTCCATCAAGGTCCGTTCAGGACAGACGAAGACTCTCAAGCGGAGGCTATTCGACATGCAAAATTTGCGCAATCAGCCTTGAATTTTGAGGATGTTCCTACGGCTGTCAAAGAGCTTAGATTGGCTTTGGCAGCATTGGGGGCAAACTAACACCTGGTTTGCAAAAAAGTGCAGTAACGACCAATCGAGAGTGTACTGTGTTGGTTGAATTGTATCTTGCCTTAACCTGAAACGATAATGTAGAATACGGCCGGATGAATGATGGAGCCTCTAGCATGTTTTATAGGCGAGGCTCGCTATATACCCCAGATGAGACTTTGAATATCATAATATATGGACACATTAACTTCAATACTCATGCATCTTGTAGTGCGGAATATGGTGACGAACATTTGAAACATAGGATTCGTCTTTCGACCTTCATATTTGAACTTTGCAAGAACGAGCAAAATTACGTGCATAGCAAGTTTTCAATCTCTATTGAAAAGGCTACGGTATCCATCAATTTGATGGTTAGAGTGCTGGTAGTTGATGACTAATCTCTATGCACGTGCCATCTCCTTTGCCCGCCCTGCCACACTTTAAGCACAGCTCACGACCTGCACCAAGGCAGTAGTAGCGTCTTCGTCATCATGCTACCACGCCTAACAGTGCCTATATACATTGCTTGAAAGACCTGGATAATGGCTCCCATAGCGCCGTTCAACGCGTCGGAAATCACCGAAAAGGCCCGCCGCGATCTATTGCGGCTACTTGAAGGTGTAAGGTAATTCCAGCAATCACGCATAGGCGACCGTTAACTGATGGTTTCAGATAAGAGGAAAGAAGAACCTGGTCCTTGAGAAGGCTCTTGCCGGTCCGCTGAACCTGCTCGTCAAGTTCTCCACGCTACAAGAATACGGTGTTGATAAACCGTTTTTCTTGGAGAATGACAATGTCGATTCTTCACAGCGAAATATCGTCTTCCTTGTAAGAGGGGAGAAGTCGACTGTTATATCGGCTGTTGCCGGTGCGTCTCACAATTTTAGAATGCATGTTGCTGGCGATCTTATATTGTTGACAGTCTACAGATCAAATTAAACGTGTTCGCCGGGATAGCCAAATTGAACATGAATTTTCCATTTTCTGGGTGCCTCGACGCACCACCGTCTCAGACCAGATTTTGGAAGAAGCAGGCGTACTTGGTGAAGCTAGCGTGAGCGAATGGCCGCTCTATTTCGTACCTCTCGCAGACGATGTGATGTCATTAGAACTAGAAGATGCAGTAGAGGATCTGTATCTGGTATGTTCGAATCGATGGTTTGAGATGTCATCTAACGGTATATAGCGTAAAGACCCGACCCCAGTATACCTCTCGGCCAAGGCTCTTATGCTTCAGCAACAAAAATATGGACTCTTTCCAAGAATCATCGGGAAAGGTGATCATGGCAAACGTCTTGCTGATCTTCTTATTCGCATGCGCACTGAAGTAGCTGCAGGGGAGGCTCCTAGTAACACCGGACCTTCATTTCTAGGATTGACACCTAGCTCAATGATTGACAGCCTCATTATCATCGACCGGGATGTTGACTTTCCAACTGCGCTTCTTACTCAATTGACCTACGAGGGTCTTATAGACGAAGTCTTCAATATTTCGGCCAATCAAACCGAGGTTGATTCTTCCATTGTCGGGGCCGCTCCACAACCTGGACAAACAGGGTCGGCTTCTACGAGTATGAAGCGCAAGATTGTGATTGACCAAAAAGATGAACTGTACTCTACACTTAGTGATGTGAACTTTGCTATAGTTGGTAACATGCTCAATAAAGCAGCGAGACGTCTCCAAAGCAGTACGGAGCGCAACCAACTCGCAGCAAAAACTACTTCCGAGCTCAGAGACTTTGTGGCGAAACTTCCAGGTTATCAGGCCGAACAAGCCAGTTTGAAGCTTCACACTTCTCTCGCAGAAGAAATCATCAAATTCACGCACAGCGATGTCTTTACGCGGTCCTTAGAAGTTCAGCAGAATATCATGTCTGGAACCGATCCGACCACCCAACACGAAACCATCACAGAGCTCATTAATCGCGACGTGCCACTCTCTGCCATCCTCCGCCTCCTCTGCCTAGAAAGCACCACCAACGCAGGAATGAGACACAAGGACCTGGAAGCCTTCAAACGGACTGTGATTCAAGCCTACGGTCCCCAGCATATCCTCACTCTATCCTCGCTCGAAAAAATGAACCTTCTTCAACCTCGCGGGGGCTCTGGCCTAGGCGTCACACCTGCCGCAAAACCGGGCTCCGTCACAAACTACACGCCGCTGCGGAAATCGCTACGACTCTGGGACGACGAAGTCAACGAGGTGGATCCGAACGACATCTCGTATGCTTTCTCAGGCTATGCTCCCTTGTCAGTGCGCCTCATTCAATCCATTATCCAGAAGCAGACTCTCGCAAATATCATCAAACCACCCTCAGATCCGCGCGCTGCCGCACAAGCGAACCCTCTCGCGCAAGGCCTCCGCGTCTTCGATGATGCGACAAAATATGTACGTGGCGCAACGTTTGACCAACGGCAGACGGGCGAGGAGAAGGCAGTCAAGGCCCGGAGCATGTTGAACGGAAACCACAATGACGCGATGAAAACGATAGTGGTCTTCTTTGTTGGTGGTGTGACGAGAGCAGAGATTGCAGCACTCAGATTTATTGGCAATAAACTAAAGGAGGTTGGTGGTGAGGGGAGGGGAAGTAGGATTGTGATTTGTTGTACGAATGTTATCACTGGAGGAAGTCTTGTTGGGAGTGCTGTAGAGAAGGGCCGCTTTAGAGCATAGATGGATCCAACTTTGAGGAACTTATTGTGTCTAATTGAATGCAATTACAAAGGAATAGACTCGATATGATCAAAACCAACGGTGCGTGATTACTATATTGCGGTCCCTAATTTACTTAGTGACTGAGGATACGGCCGCACTCCCCACGCCAACTTTTTCCAAGGTAAGAACTCTTTCCAAATAGAAGGATGCTAAAAAAGCCCGTCGGGATTTCTCCGTTTCGGAAAATTCATACACTCCGTCTAAACGAAACCGTTCATTCCTATCTCTTCCAATAGCAGTGATGCCCAGTCCAAACTGCTGCGCCGCCCTCAGATTCGTTTCGTATATTTCCCCCCACGTCAACGTCCGCAGAACCTTATCGACAATCCACACCCTATCACACACCCTTATTAATAATTATCTATGAACTATATGTTCCCATAAACGAAACTTTACAGTTCCCAAGCGCGCTTGCTATGCACGCGCGTAAGGAGAAATGTGATAGAGCTAACGAGCATGCATCTACATCGAAGCATCTTTACGACGACTGGATATCCACAGTTACAACACGTACTTACAAACAGAACATCACCCGTTCTCTAGCTTACCGCGCGCGAGTCAACACTGCATCAAGAATACACGAGGTTGGGGTTTTGCCGCAGGCATTTCCTCTTTATTTGGGGGCTGAGTTTGGGGTGTAATTCAGGGACGGGACGTTCAAGACGTTTCGATGCAACGCCACCTGTCCGGGCACGTCCATGCATTAATACGGGATTTCACTCCTAGCAGTTCAGGCCGTGTATACCGTTGGCGAATGAGATGCGGTGGTTTAGTCGCGGGTCGTCGAATAGGGAAGTGAATTGGGGGCGCTTTTTTTTCGACTTCACCACCCGTTGAACTTTGCGTTTGTGCGTTCGTTGGACTGGGTCTTGAGACTCTTGGATATGGTCCGGGATGGGGTATTCGTTCCGTATACTCAAACGTTTCTTGTAGCGTTGTCATGCAGGTATCTGTCGATGGGGAGATGGGGAGATATTGGTGCTTGGAGGAGGAGAGACAATATAAAAGGGTATATTTTGGTGTGTTAAGAGCAATCAGAATCTCAAGTTCATTACCATTTCAATCTACTATTCAATATATGTTTAAGACATCTTGCTAGATATCAAATTACTTTCATCATATCCTTATCCTCGCATCATGGCATCTAATACGACCGAGAGCAATTTCCTCGACCAACTCCAGTCACCAGAGCAGATCCAACTCCTTGACACCATCGACAAACTCCGCAACCAGGGTCTTAGAGACCACAACATTAGTCTTCCGCAACTGATAGTCTGCGGGGATCAATCCTCCGGCAAAAGTTCCGTGCTCGAGGGAGTCACCCGTCTGCGCTTTCCTACCAAAGAAGGCACCTGCACTACATTTGCCACGGAGCTGATCCTGCGAAAGAATTCCGTTGTTTCCATCTTCTGCACCATCACCCCTTCCAAAAACCGCAACGCAGCTCAGAAAGAGCAGCTTACTACCTTTCAACGAACCTACTCCTCTCCTGATGCCTTCGACTTCCCGGCACTTATCGACGATGCTAGAGAGTGCATGGCAAGTAGCTCAGGGGCAAAAGGAAACACGTTCTTCGAAGATGTACTGCAAATTAAATATTCGGGACCGGATCTTCCATCCTTGACCATCGTCGATTTGCCCGGTATCATCCATAGCCATCCGACGGAACCGCAGGCGCCAAGGATCATTCGCAATCTGGTTCAGCGCTACATGCAAGATGAAAAGTCGATAATACTGGCAGTCATCAACGCCACAGCGGACCAGGAAAATCAGAGTGTGCTCCAATACGTGCAGAAACATGATTCTTCCAAATCGCGCACCTTGGGGATCATCACGAAACCTGATAAAATTGAAGAAGGATCAGAGGATGAGCAGAAGTTTTTGCAACTATCTCGGAACGAGAGAACGGTGTATCGTTTGGGGTGGCATGTGGTTAGGAACAGAGGGTACAAGGAGCGCGAGCAGACTGACGACGAACGAGATGAATCAGAACGACAGTTCTTCAAAACTGGCGTCTGGGCATCCTTGCCCCGCAATAATGTCGGCATCGAAAAACTGAGAGAGAAATTATCTAATCTGCTGCTTCAACACATCAGAAGCGAACTACCATCACTCACTGGTGCTATTCATAACGCAATCACCACAACCGAGACCTCCCTCAAAGTCCTCGGAAACCCGCGAGACGAACCACATCAGCAACGTATATTCCTCGTGAACAAAGCGGGGAAGTTCAAAAAGCTCACTGACGACGCACTGCGAGGCATATACACCGACCCCTTCTTCGCCCCGACATCCTCCGACCGCGTGCCACCCGCACGCCTGCGCACTGAAGTCCAGAACCTCAACCTCGCCTTCTCTCACGCCATGTACAACAAAGGCCACCAATACCAAATCCTCGAAGAAGCAGGTTTCGTTGGCAACGACGATTTCGACATGCAGTTCTTTTCCACGAGCGCAAAGGACAACTTCGAAGAATTCCCCAGCCCTACGGAAATCAAACGAAGCAGGTTCCTCAAACACATAGAGGAGCAGATCAAAACAAGCCGACAGTCCGGCCTCCTCTACCTCGTCAATAACGGTGTAATTGGCCACGTCTTCCGGCAGCAGTCCAAGCCCTGGGAAGCCATAGCACAAAAGCACTTGCAGGATGTATGTGACGCCGTGAACCTGTATATCCAGGAGTGTCTAAGCAGCACCATGGACGAGAACACATATCACGGGCTCATGCGGGAGCTCATTCAGCCGGAGTTGGAGAGACGGCAGAAACGACTGGACGAGAAACTCCAGGAACTCCTGGTGCCGTATAAGTGCAGGGAGCCCATCAGTTATGATCCGACTTTCAGTCAGGACTTGTATCAGTTGAGGATAAAGCGGCATTTGAAGGGGGCGCAGCAGAACGGCGGTGTGAATGGCGCTACCATGAAGGGTAGCAGTTTATCGCAGTTGTTGACGAAATCGACGGACGATGACTATACAAGCAACGAGATACTCGATATGATGGACACTTACTACAGGGTACGATAGTCCCCTTTTCCAAAACACATGAAAGAAAATCCGCTAACTAACCCCCTAGAAATCAATCTCGGTATACATCAGCAACGTCACGGTTCTAGCAATCGAAAACTGCCTCATAACGGACCTCCCATCCCTTCTGAACCCGGAGCTCGTGCTCGAGATGAACGAAGATACTCTCGCCGCCATTGCCGCGGAGTCTACGGAGGTTCGCGATGAGCGTGCGGAGTTGAAGAGCAGGTTGGAAGTCTTGCAGGCCGGGAAGAGGACTCTGGATGAGCAGGTGAGAAAATCGGGAAAGAGTACGCACGCACATTCGCCCCCTCATCGTACTTTCTCTTGTTGATGGGGATTCATTGCCGCTGACAATACCGTGGTGTTAGATGTCTATAGCAAAACCTCGCGTCCGCAGCGGAGATCATCATCCCCTAGTACACCGGAAGCTATGAGACCACGGACGCCGGTGTCAGTTCACGTAACTTCTGAAGATGAAGGTAAGTCTCTAGACCATTGAAATTTCTCGCACGCACGCACGCGCGTATGTAATGCAAGCTCCCATGCTGACGGGGTTTTTAGTCGATAACCTTTCATCGAGCTTCCACAAGATCAATGTGACGCCGACAACGGCGAAAATGGCGGAGAAGAATCCGTACTTGCAGCAGCAACGAATGCCTTTGACGCCTCCCAAGAGCCCTAGGAGGACGACAACGCCTCCCGGGAGCCCTAGGATGAAGACGACGCCTTCGAGAGAGAGGCTGAATTGGCCGAAGAATATGATGGCTACGGTTGAGGATGCTGCGGATTGGGAGTTGTGATGGGTTCTGGCAGAGAGTAAGGTGTGGTTAGATATATCAAGCGGCGTCTGTACATTCCTTTATTGTATACTAGTGCCTTTGGGGGGGTTTCGGTTGTGTACGTGCGGACCATAGTTCTTACGGGTATCTAAGATATGATAATGTTACCGTGTTGCGTTCACTCGGTCAATTGTCCACCCCCCTTAGTATTTATGAATTTTACTTCGTTTGCTACTCGCAACAAGAGAGTTTATGAATGTTATAGACGCAGTAACTGGCGTTGATGATGATGCATCTCACGCAGAGAAAAAAAGAAAAAAAAAAAAAAGTATGACATAGATGCGTGCAATGCTGCAAACTCAAGTTCCAAGGGAAACTTTTTATCAAATTTATATATATATATGCTGTTACTACCCATATCCATCTAATAGATCCATCAATACTCAAGATGTGTGCCAAAAGCAGCGGAGGGGGAAAAAAAAAAAAAAAAAAAAAAATTCAAGCAATCCGAACCGATTATTTCATAGATATATGTCAGAGCGCAAACCCACTTGAAGAGGTATAAAACTTTCAGACTACGCTCGAACGCAAGGAGACAAAGAGAGAAAGAGGAGAAGAAGAAGAAGGAAAAAAAAAAAAAAAAACAGCATGCGACGAGAACCAGAACAGCTGAAGATCAATATCCAAAACGCACCACCCAAAGAGAGAAAAAAAAAACCCCCCTCCGAGAAGGGGAAAAGGAAAACCCGATAAATATCCATCCAGCCTCATTATAGTCATGTCCCATCGCCAACCATTACGTTCCACCCAGAGTTTTTTTTTACCCCCTTTAATCTCCTTCAAATGAAGCTGCGTTAAATTTCCTATTTCCAAATCTGCCACTTCTTTTTCTTAGGCAGGACAAACGAATTCCGACTCGTCTTCTCGTCTCCAGTCTCGTAGCTTCTCAAGCTATCATCGTCATCGTCGTCCTCATCCTCGCTGTCTGCATAGCGCCCTTGGCCGAGGTACTTCGCACCAACGCCCGCAGAAACAGCGCGTCCAGAGTTTCCAAAATATCCGTCGCCGCTATCGTTGCGCGGCTGCACATGGCCGCGAGAATAAGGTGACCCAGGTCCTGCGCCGACGATGGCTGGATGGGGCGGGTATGAATCCCGTTTCGATCGTGCAGAGGTGTGCGTAGCTACGTGTGCATCATGTTCGAACCGCTCGCCGCGGTGCTGGTTCAAGATACCGCCCATGCTTCGCCTGTGCACCTTGGGCTCGTCATGGCCCAGCTCATCGCTCCGTGTCGGCGCTGGAAGTTGAGATTTGTGAGAGGAATTATAGTTCGGTTGCCGGTTCGAGTTGGAGCGGGATGGCAGGGCCATGGTTTGCGTCTGAAGATTGTCGTAGTTTGCCACGGGCGCGGAGCTATGTCTCTTCGCTGCAACAGATTCCCAAGCAGAAGACCGATGGTGAGGAGCTTGCACGGGTTGATGGGTGTCGATGCTTTGGCGGCGGTCTGCGGGGCCGGGTGCGCGCCCTTGTTCTATAAAAGGAGGCGGGTTAGTACCATAGTTAGGAGAGGGCTGGGACTGGGTAGAAGCGCGCTTTCGGGATGTAAAGCCTGGAAGCAATATCCTGGGCCCAACTTTATACCTTTGGCGAGCGCGCTCTTCCTCGTCCAGCTCCTCCTCACTTTCGCTCTCGTTGAGTGAATCCTCAGAATGAGAGTAGCCATCATCGCCCACTACACGACGGCGTCGACGGCCTTTCAAGGAGCCGAATATGCTCCCAATGCGTGTTTTCTGGGGCGCCTTCTCAGCAGTCTCTCCTTCTGGCGCAACAGTGGAGTCAAGTGCTGGAACAATGAGCCGGTAAGGTGCTGTTATCCCCGCGGGATCGTTCTGGGATACCTCGAGATTTAAGCATATGTCGAGACCTCCCTGCAGATTGATGTATTCCGATACGCCCCTCTTAGCCTTGAGGCTTGGCCTGCGATGGAAATTAGACGGACGCTCACTGTCATGGCTCTCTCGAGCAACTGCACTGCGAGGTTGAGGCACGCTATGTGAAGAGCTAGGCGCATCACGTTCATCCACAGAAGCCCTCCGTCGAAAGAGCGAAGATATTGAGTTGCGACGAGATTTTGCGGGGCGTTCGGGTGAAAATGATGATTGAGGGACGGTCTGTCTCTCATCCGCTTCAGCATTAGCAGGATTGTTGTAGTATGACAGAGGCGGGCCCCGTCCTCTCCTGCTACCACCTTCACTCATGCGCCGTACCAGTTTTCCAGGGGTGTAGTTTGAGAGTGTCCTTGTGAGGCTGGGTCCTTCTGGGCCAGGCGATGAAGGAGGGGTATATCCGGGTTTCCATTCTCGTAGGCTGCACCAGTTGCGTCGCTGAAGGAGGTAATTGTTGTTTCTCTTCTTGCCGTCAACATCATGAGAGAAGATGGGAATCATGTGCTCATCAGTATCGGCATCAAGGTGATGAACCTTGTTGCGTTTGTTGATTATGTCTGCCATCATTTCTGGAGGAGGCGTGTTGACGATAGCCGACGAGATCACGTTGGGCATATATCTATGGTCTCTGTCTTTTGCAATCCCGAGTTTCTTGTTGCTGTAAAACTGTCCAATGGCTGCAAGGTGTACATCACCTCCAAGAATCGTTACGCGCACTGATTTGGTCTTTGCGATGTGTTGGAGCTCTCTTATGAGCCAGCCTCTTTCTTCTTTGTGATGTCTTGCTGTCCAGTGGTCGTCCAAATCATCCAGGATTTCGATACCCCCATCAAATTTGTTGACGAAATTACCCAATACGCCAGTACGTCCAAGTGCTCTGATGGGCTCCTGTACCACCCTGCTGGTGAGTACGTTCTCGAGAAAGTTGAGTCGGGGGTATGCAATAGGAACACCAAGCATAACGACCAAATGTTTAGTCTCGCCTTTGATAACTTCTGCCTCAATGCGGTCAAAGATGATGTCGTACGAGTCTTCGGTGATGATCTCGTCTAACCGACGCTCAGTCCGACAATCCATCCCCACGAAAGCAACTTGACGTCCAAGATGCATGAACACACTACGAGATTTTTGGTTGATATACGGCCCAGGGTGAGCGCCGATGATCCACGAAGGCTCGGTCGTCTCCGTCTCAGCTACAACAGACTGATGTTGGAAAAGAAGATAATATTTGTATGCAACAGCGCCTAAGCCTGTAAAGACTGGCGTCTGCATCCAAGCGTGTGAATATGATCCATATCCCTGTTTAGGTTAGTTAAACCAGCTTTCAACATGAAAAAAATTAGACTTACGTCAATGATATCATGATCATCCCAGATGTTGACCATTGGAATCTGGGAATTTGCCATGCCGAAGAGGCCTTGTGAGAACCACATGCAATACCGGTCTAGATAGAATTGTTCCAGCTCGTTTTGCAGCTCCGATGAAAATGGCGTCTTGGATTTTTGCACCGCATTCCTGCTTTCAGACCATTGCCTAAAGAGAGTGGTGTCCCTGGTGACGGCATCGTTGTATATCTGATCACCTCCACCAAGCATCACATGGAACGGGCGAGTCTGATGGCTGTTCAAAACATCGCGCCACATTGGGTCAGGCCCACAGAACTGTTTTGAGTCCACACTCAAAGAGAAACCATTGCAGCTATGGAACATGACGTTCATCGTTTCGCCTTTAGCTGGTACCCAGAATCCAATCGCAGGCCCACGATTGATCCTGTAGGCAATGCGCGCTTGCGAATTTCCGAGCTCGACCTCAAGGTTGAAACGCCAGAAGGTCACCCCACGTTCCATGTGAAGACGTATGCCAGGGATCTCCCGTACTTTCCCCAGCTTCTCACCATCCTTCTTACGAATCCGAGAGGTTCTTTCGACGCCAGGCCCAACTTCTGAAAACAGGCCCGAATCATTCTCAATGAGAGATATGTCTTCATTTTCGGGAATCTCGGCAATGGGTTTCGTGTACAAAGTCTTCCCCGTCCGTGAAACCTTCACTTGACCTTCGAGAGGGTCCACATAAGCTGGGTGAAGGCTGTCGTCCCTCACCTCAGCTGGAGGAGGTGGCAACAAATCCATTGGTTGTTTGAAGAGTCGTAGCACTGGTGGTTTTTGATATGATGATTGCTCATCAACAGTTACAATCATAACACTGCCACGCCAAATTTCACGCTCTTTACCAATGCGACTTGTGTCCCTGCGAAGACCGGTGTAGCGAAGAAGTGGGCCACACTTCAGATAGAGAGGTGGGTTGAACGTTGTTTGTGTGGCGGGAGGATCTGCATAGCCATCATAGGTTGGTTCAGCAAATCCCCCACTGCTTGAACGTCGCCGACGAGTTGACGTGCTTTCTTCCCACCAGGTTTTGTTCACACTGTTCGACCTCCGGGGTGTAGTATCCAGGTCTAAGTCATCTTCAACAAGTGGGATGGTTGGGGCGTTCTTCCACTCATCCAGCGTGGGAGGCGCGATATAACGTCTGTCTGGGTCACCACTATGCGAAAATATATCGGGCAAATTTCTGTCGATTTCTCTGACTCCCTCTGAACCAGCGTAGGACAGTTCGTCTGCAAACCCAACACTGCGACGGTTGGAACTGGGCGCAGATACATTAAGCTGGTCAGTTCCATTCTCACCACTAGAGAGATCCTGTTGCTGCTGTTCCAGTTGTTTTTGCGCGACCAGAATACCTCGACTATCCCTTTTGCTATCGACACTCGAACCATTTTTGGGCGCTGATGTCATATCTTTGGAAGACAATCCGTCCTGATATTGAGGGTTTCGCGATGCGCCAGGGGTATCGACTCCATACAATCCTAGTCCAGCGGGCACAGGTACAGGATTGTGCTCACCCCTTTCACGGGGCTGGTCTGCCGCAGTCCTGTCACGGAAACTCCCTGATCCTCGTGCAACCCCGATAGCCTCTTTTGCTTTGACGCTCGATTGACGCGCTACATTGGGATCAGCATGGTGTAGATTGTGTTTTTGTTGCTGAGAGCCATGTGGAGGACGTTTGTGTTGAGATGGTACTCGATGAGGACCCGTGGGTGGTTTGTTCCTCGATGGGTCCCAAGGATCGCTCAAGTCATATGAGACCTCATCGTCGCTATCACTTAGGGTGTCACTGTCAGGCAGGGACTTGCGTGCGGGCACAGATACATGGCGTTTGTTGCTTGCTGTTCTGGTGGGAGCTTGCGCAATTGGAATGGGTCCAGAGGTAACGCGCTGTTGTTTTGCAGCGGCTTCTCGCGCCCGACGAGCAGCACGCATCTCTGCTTCAGCCCTCTCTTGGGCAGCCAGTTCAATCTCAAGTATTCTTGCTCGTCTCTCCTCTTTACTAATATCATCAAGTTTACCCTCGAGTTTCTGGAGCGGCGATCGATCTGGGACGGAAGGTCTCCGCATTGGATCTCGTTTTGCTGAAGATTCTACTGTACCCGAAAGAGGTTCCACGGGCTGGTATGGAGGAGACCGCAAATGCTGCAATCTCTCGGCAGGTATGGTGAGATTGGGTTGCTGCCTTGCTATCGTGTGTATAGTAGGATCGCGGGAGCGGCCAGAGTGGGAGCGAGTAGGGACTCTGGAACTGCCTTTGGGCGCATATGGGTCCCGATAGGAGGAGGGTGGAGGTCCTCGAGGGACATCTGGGGCGGCGGGCAGCGGATCGGCAGCTGGACCACCATTAGGTGCAGAGGCTATCTGTTGGCTCTGTCGCCGGCGATGGGAAGTTCGCGGAACACCATTGCTAGCAGGCGCGGTAGCGATGGGCCGGGCAGAATTGCTGGGTATAGGGTTTGAAGATTGGACTGGTAGCGGTGGACCCTGGCCTTGAGCTTGAACTTGACCCTGAGCATATGCAGGAGCAGGTTGAGCATCCATGGGGCGTCTGTAGCTAGCACCTTTCTTCGAGTAGCCGTCGGGAAGTGGTTGGGCAAGGTTGGCGGTGCGCGAGACTTCCATGCTACCACCAGCTCATAAGCTTCTGAGGCTCGCGGTCGACAGCGACTAAACGGGAGAGGTCGTCAATGAGCGCGGAGAATGTGCAATGCGATGCGATGCGATGCGATGCGAGGTCACACTAGCGGGGCTGTCGAGGTGATGGTATTATCGCATTGGAGAGGAATCACGTCTGTGAGAGGGTTGGTGTGCTTGTGGTGCGCGCGGGGCTGAAATGGGATGAAAGCAGTCTATGTGCGATTGCGATTTGCGGTAGGATGGGCGATTGGGAGGGAGAGGGCGACGATGGGACAAGGTTTGCAAAAAAGTAGATTTGGAGTTCAAGAGTAGATAGATATACATGTACACAGCGCATGCAGGGAGCAGGGAGGCGAGGAGTAAAGAAGTAGGTAGGTAGGCAAGTAAAAGGATTGGAAGGTATTGGTACATGTACATATTGGGGCCAGCGCCAGCGCATCACCGAAGCTTTTGGTGGAGAAATGATGGAGGCAGGAACGAACCAGCCACCCAGACAAGGCGTCCCTGTCAAGCGGGTAGCTACTGCTGGTAACTCCAGTCCATCCACTTTAAGACGTTTAGATCACAACTCACCGCTGCTTTGGGTTTTTTCTTCACTGATTGTCCCGCAAGATGGTGGGCAGCTTTACGGTACCGTCGATGCAGGCATGGAGCGGTGCAGATTTAAAGGTTCTGGATTCTGGACCATTCGACTGGTCAAGTCACGGATGGAATGATGGCTGTCAGCATGCGGCTGGTGACATGACTAATCTGCGCATTAACGTCTACTCATGTATTACTGTGCTTGTACTGTGCTGTACCTATACGCGTTAGCGCTTTCCGCTTTCCGATTCCCGTCAAAAGCGGACCCTTTGAATCTTCAGCAAGGTGGCCCTTCCCGCCTGCGAACATCAACAACCCCGTACAAGTACAACCTTCTTTGGATGCATCTGTATTCATACATATGTGGATATTTTCCTGGCCTGATTCACATCTAATAATTCCCTCCTTCTTCAAGATACAAGTCCATCTAGGTTATCATTTAAGGTGGCTTGCTCTTATACGCCACCGAGCCTCAAGCTCGACTCGACCATACGCAGGAACAAAGCGTGTTTCACTCGCCCTCAAATCCCGCGTCCTTCTCAATAGATAATCCCGCCAATACCACACATATTTTACCTCTTCGTTATTTTTTTCCCACCCTTTTTTACATAGTCGACATCGCAGCTCTTGGTGCAAAGAAAGCCCGTCGGATTGTTCACGTACGAGGCCAACCCCAGCTTACGACTAGCTGGCTGGCCCATCCCCGAGACCCTTGCTCCTACAACCTAGGAACCTTTTCTCTCTACCCCGTCTTTCTCCTCTCTCGACAACCACAACGTGCCCACATCCTCTTCGCATCTTCCTCGCCCCAGGCACACCATCGTTCCTTCACCCCTTCATCACTCCTTCACACTCCTACCTGTCTTCCTTTGCCTCGTGCGTAATTTGTCGGCGCATGCTTCGATAACGGTCCGGTACCCTCACTTCAGCACCATGCGCCTCCTTGGATTCTGGCGCTTGCTTTCAGTAGCCACGCTGGCGTCGGCAGCTCATCTTCCGCCACGAAACTACACTTCTCATGATTACTACGCCGTCCACCTTTCCCCGTCCACGTCGCCCGAAGAGCTGGCCACCCACTTAGGCCTGACGTATGATGGCCCCTTGAGTGCGATCCAAGACCACCACGTGTTCAAAGCCCCGAAGCACCAAAACGATATCGTAGACGATGCTGTACAGGAGCTCAAACGGAGGCGAAGGAAGCGAGAAGTAGGAGGGGACTTCCACGTCCTGGACAGCATTCACTTCACACAAAAACAAAAGCTGAAGCCGAGGCATTGGAAACGAGGCATCATACCGGAGCCACCAGCTGGCCACACCCTCCGTCAAAATATCGCTGTGCATGGCAATCAAGAAGCCGTCAAAACGCAGCAAAAGATTGCCAGTACCTTGGACATCAAGGATCCCATTTTCAACGAACAGTGGCACATTTTCAACACGAAGACCCCCGGAAATGATGTCAATGTTACCGACATATGGATGCAGGGTATCACGGGCAAGAACGTCACTGCCTGCATTGTCGACGATGGTTTGGATATGGATAGCAGAGATCTCAAAGACAACTTTTTTGCCGAGGGTTCCTACGACTTCAATGATCATGTTCCGCTTCCAAAGCCTCAACTCTCCGACGATCGACATGGGACGCGATGTGCTGGTGAAGTCTCCGCTGGTCGAAACGACGCTTGTGGAGTTGGATTGGCGTACGATTCAAAGATATC
This sequence comes from Periconia macrospinosa, assembly GCA_003073855.1. NCBI lineage: Eukaryota > Fungi > Ascomycota > Dothideomycetes > Pleosporales > Periconiaceae > Periconia > Periconia macrospinosa. The sequence continues at coordinate 74,975 of KZ805342.1, read as the reverse complement.
GGGCGTGCGCATTCTTTCGGGCGATATTTCGGACATGGATGAAGCGCTTGCCATCAATTACAAGCTCCAAGACAATCACATATATTCCTGTTCCTGGGGTCCGCCTGACGATGGCAAGACCATGCAAGCACCGGGTATCTTAATCACAAAGGCCATGGTTACCGCTGTCCAACAAGGCCGCGGTGGCAAAGGCTCCATTTACGTGTTCGCCGCAGGTAATGGTGCAAACAACGACGATAACTGTAACTTCGATGGTTACACAAACAGTATCTATAGCATCACAGTCGGTGCCATCGACCAGAACAACCAGCACCCTTACTACTCCGAAGCCTGCTCGGCCCAACTTGTTGTAACCTACAGTAGCGGAGGTGGCGAATCCATCCATACAACCGATGTTGGCGCCAACCAGTGTACTTCGTCTCACGGTGGTACCTCTGCCGCTGGTCCCATAGCCGTTGGTGTATACGCTCTTGTCCTGTCTGCCCGTCCAGAGTTGACCTGGCGTGATTTGCAATGGCTCACTGTCATGACCGCCGTGCCTTTCGATCAACCCAGTGACTGGACAAAAACCCCGGGTATGGGCCGCAATTTTAGCCATCAATTTGGCTACGGCAAGCTGGATGCATATGCAATCGTCGAAGCAGCCAAGACATGGAAATTGGTCAAACCACAGGCATGGTTCTACTCTCCATGGATGCACGTCAATCAGGCCATCCCACAAGGCGAAAAAGGGCTTGCTAGCTCTTTTGAGGTCACAGAGCAAATGCTTAAAGATGCCAATCTCGAGCGTGTCGAACATATTACTGTGACGATGAATGTGAAACACCAGCGACGCGGAGATCTCAGCGTCGAGTTGAAAAGCCCGGAGGGTATGATCAGCCATCTTGCTACCGCCCGTCGCGATGACGAGGACATCCGCGGCTATGAAGACTGGACATTCATGAGCGTGGCGCATTGGGGTGAGAAGGGTGTCGGCAAGTGGACCGTTATTCTCAAGGATACCAAAGTCAACGAGAAAACGGGAACTTTCACTGATTGGAAATTGAGACTGTGGGGTGAAAGTATCGATGCATCCAAGTCGAAACTGCTGCCCTTGCCTGACGCACACGACGATGATGACCACGATGTTATTGATGACCATCCAGCTCATACCACCTCTGTCAACGTGCCTACTGGCACTCCGGTCTCCTCTGTCAACCCCTCCGACCTGCCTACTCGCCCTGTAAACCAAAAGCCTACTAATGGGGCACAAACAGAACCGACTGCATCTGCGACGTCGGCTGCCGCATCTGCCACTGCGTCTCCAGATAACTTTTTGCCCTCCATTTTCCCTACTTTTGGTGTTTCCAAGCGCACACAGATATGGATCTACGGAAGCATTGGACTCATTCTCGTCTTCTTTGCGGGCTTGGGCACTTATTTCTATCTCGCACGACGAAAACGGCTCCAGTCTAGCCGCGACAACTACGAATTCGAGATTCTGGATGAGGCGGAAGATGATGAAGGTGGTGCGCGAACGGGTATGCTTGCTGGGGCTGGCGCGCGCTCAGGCAGGCGAGCGAAGAGAGGCGGCGAACTCTACGATGCGTTTGCCGGGGAGAGTGATGAGGATCTTTTGAGCGAGAGCGAAGACGGCGATGGGCCGTATAGAGATCGCGACGAAAGTCCTTACGATGAAAAGGCGCACCTGGCTGACGGAAGTGACGCTGGAGGGAGCAATGCAAGCGGCGGTTCTGCAGGGAAGAGGCAATGATTGGACGCGTAATTTGTATTCATTAACATTGGGCGGCGTTTAAATAGATACTTTTGTGTTTTTTGTTGGGTACTTTGATTCGGTCAATATTCAACTTGAGCAAGCTACGATGTACATAGTTTCCTTGTGCTTGTGGGTAGCCGGAGAATCAACCACAGCGAATTCGGAGGATTTAAATATTGTTTTGGTTTGGTGAACTATATGTCAACTTTTTGTGTTTCTGAACGACAGCTGCTTGGAGGTTCTGTTGGTGGTCGGAGCTACTTGATAGTATGGAGGAGCGGAGCCTTTGTGGTGGCGGGGCGGTGAGCCACTAGCGTGGCAGAAAAAGTTCCCTTCCACTTTCTTCGAGGATGCACTTTGTTCAGAACACTGAAAATTGTCTTCTCAATCCTTCCACCCTGGACACACATTCGCCATGTCAGACGAAACGGTTCAACCGCTGCTACAATTTTCGGGTCACCGTCACCTTACAACGCGCCTTCTTCTCTCCACCCTCACCGGCCGCCCAGTCCGCATTTCCAAGATTCGTCCTTCATCCACTCGGCCTGGTCTTACTCCCTACGAAACCAACTTTATACGTCTCCTCGACTCCGTTACCAATGGCGCGCAAATTCAGTTTTCAATGACGGGTACAACGCTTGTGTATCGACCGGGTCTCATCACCGGGTGTGCCGAAGGCCTCGGTGCCATAGGTGGTGTAGTGAGACACGAAATACCGCGAGAATGTACGAGAAGAGGCGTCAGTTGGTGGTTGATTCCGTTGGCAATTTTGGCTCCCTTCAGCAAAGGTCCCGTCAATGTCACAATCTGGGGCGATGGTTGCATCACATCTTCCACAACCCACGGAGACATCTCTGTGGATTCCGTGCGCACTTGCATTCTCCCGCTTTTTAGGAACTTTGGTATCGAGAGGAACATTGAACTTCGGGTGCTAAAGAGGAGTTTTGCGCCGTCTCAAGGGAAAGGTGCGGGTGGAGAGGTTCAGTTGGTGTTTGGCCACCAAGTCAGGTTACCCAAGACCTTGCACTTGATGAACAAAGGACGAGTGAAGCGAATCAGAGGTGTCGCGTACGCGGTCGGGGTTTCTGGCTCAAACAATGCGCGCATGATTGAAGTCGCAAGAGGAATTCTCAACAAATTCGTCCCGGATACCTACATATTTTCAGACGTCTCTCCGGCGCCGCTTATTCCCACGTATTCGAAAGCGGACCCGAACGGCAAGACCAAGGGAGCTGTGGGATTCGGATTATCCCTCGTGGCGGAGTCGAGCACCAACTGCTTGTACTCGGCCGACGCAGCAAGTCCACCTCTGGGTGGCATTACACCGGAAGACATTGGGAAGCAATGCGCATATCAGTTACTCGAAAAGATCAGTCACGGTGGATGTGCGGAAATCACGTCGGTGGAGACAATGCTTCTGCTCATGTCCATGGGAAGTGAAGATGTAGGCAGGTTGTGCTTAGGAAAGGACGTACTCGGCACCGAAGAAGTTGTCCAGTTAGGTAGGGACGTGAAAGTGTTCACAGGGGCAGCATGGGGTTTGAGAGAGAAAGGTGCCAGGGATGAAAGTGAAGAGGACGAGATTGTTGTTAGCGTCGTGGGGAGAGGAGTCGGGAATGTTGGTAGAAAAGTTGGTTAAACTCTACGACTGGTTCAAGATTACTGTAGATAAATTTTATGATACCCCATTTCATATCCTGATTGCTCAAACTCAAAAGCTGTTTATACCATTTTTCCGCATATCTATCGTCATATCTAAAACTTTCCCTAGTCTGCGCTCTCAAGTGCTTGTTAAGTTGTGGCTCAGGGACGAAGTTCAAAGGTTTACAGCAAGCACGGGCATCTGGAGAAACCGATCCGAAGGCCGAGCGCGTCCCGTTCTTCAACGCGTCGTCCGCTCCCCGCAGTCGCAATACCACATATAATCGATTGACCCACCACAACCACAACCCCAGCGAGTTTGCAATTCCTCCACTGCCTATGATATTTCGATGCTAAAAACGGAAACCGCCGCCGATTGGTAGTTTATGGACCAGGGAGTCGCGAATCGCAATGCCTCTGTTAAAGCGCAATGCGCCTCGGCTGTTGAGAACGGTGGGTGGGAAGGAGCATGCGGGCCCACAGCATCATGAAGAAGAAGCCGCAAGCCAGCGTTCCGCAAAAAACAAGCAATTGACCGAAGACGAAATCAATGCAGACCCTATGTCGTCGTCAGACGAGATCGAGGCTGAGATAATTCGCCGTTCTGAACTCCGGTCGCCGCCGCCGCCCCTCGCAAGCAAAACATCGAAGAGAGCTGTGGACTCGAAGCGTATGAATAAGAAGAGCACATCTGTGAACAATGGCAGTGCAAAAACGAAGCGGACGAAGAAACAGCCGGCCAAAACTATGTCCGTGCCGAGTACTGGGCAGTATAGTGAGGGACAGAGGAACAAAAGGAAAATAAATGGGGTAGCGGATGAAGAGAAGGAAAATATCCGTGAAAGTTCCAATGGCTCGAGAGATAACTGGGAGGGCGAATTCGGTTGGGGTACACAGTCCAGCGCGTCCTCGAAGAAACAGAGGGTTTCGGGGCCAACAACATACAGTTCATCGAGTAGATCGAATACTTCAAATATACATGCTTCACAAGCGACGAATGGAAAGAAGACGACGTACAAGAAGGGCTTCCAAAGAGGTAGGCCAAGAGAGAGTATGGATATAAAGCACGAGTACTAATTACTTGCAGTGCCGGGAACATTCACGACTAAAGAGATGCAACCTACTCAAGACGACTCTGAATCCGAGGTGTCTATGGCGGATGGTAACGACGACCTTGATGCAGAACTGGATAAATTAACTACCGCGGCAGCAAAGAGAGGCATCAATATCGAAACCAAGAAGTCTCCGCCCCCCTCGCCTCCTCCCAAATCACGGCCAGATCTCTTCGCATCGCTTGGCCTATATAAACAGCCCGAGTCGTCCCCGCCAGACTCAAACCTTGACACCCCTGCCACCTCTCAAGATCCCCACGCGCTCTGCAATCTCGAAAATGAAATCGCCAACCTTCCCAGCGAAGAAGCTCTCAACTCTACATGCCCACTGTGCCATAAACCCGTGGACCCATCTCACTCCATCAGATTCTGGAAATACCATAAAAGGACGATTAGGAACCAGTCCACGTTCTGCAAAGAACATAGGGAGCGCACCGCCAAAGTCAAGTACAAGGAACGGGGGTATCCGGAAATCGTGTGGTCGAGATTACCCGCTAGGATAAGAAAGCTGCGGCCGCGGCTGGAAAGAGTCCTGCGAAACGAGGAAGGATTCGAGAGCAAGTACAGAACTAAGAACGCGGCGAAGTTAGTGAGCGGACAGGCTGCTGTGTATCGACCCAAACAGAAAAAGAGCAAGAAAAACTTTACGAGTATAGAGAATTTGGAAGATGTGGAGGATGACATGGAGCTCCTTCACAACGACTCTTCCACCTCAACGGGATACTACGGACCTCGCGGTCAGCGTCTCATGATGGAAGTCCTAACCACTGATCTCGGCGACGTGTTCCGCGAAGTCGCCGTCAGCGACCCTGTGGTTGGGAAGAGCGGGTTCGCGGAGTACATTGAGCACGTTCTCGTCCCTGAACTCACTGTCATGCTAGTCATGGACGATGTTGACGTTGGCGAGAGGGAGGCAGAAGAGGTTATTGCGCAGAGTACGGAACTTGGGACGATTCTGCACGAGGATATCGACGACGTGGTTGCGGAGCGGAGCGATGAGGAGGAGGAAGAGATGGAATTGTTGGATCTTGATGACGATGAGAAGTATGAAGAGTTGGCATAGGGTTATGACGAATAAGGAGGGATGGAATTGAAAAGTGGTTTTGGCTTTTTGAGAAATGATATACCAAAGCGCAGGAGAGGTACATGAACGGATGGGAGATATGGATTGCGCTATCTTGCATTTTTCACTCGGTATTTTGGCAATTAAGTGTGTGAGTGAGTGGCTATTCGCCTTGATGAAGTCGAACTTGCGGTTTTAGTGATCGCTCTCGATCGGGTGTTCGTAGAAGATATGATGATGATACCCTTTGAGAATAGTATAAAGCGGCGCTATCTGACCTGAAAGCTGTACTAGTCTTGCGTCCTCTGCACCACATGAACTCTTTCCACCCTCTATCACGATGCCGCTGCTTAAACTTCCCAACGAATTACTCTTCCAAATAATTGATAACTTGGGTTCAACCCAAGATATCACCTCCTGCTGCCAGATTGATAGACGTCTGAACCCTGTCGCGGAGAAACACCTCTATCGTTACGACGTGCTACAATGTGGCAGCTCGGCGCTATCATGGGCAGCTGCTAAGGGATGAACAATCTCCTTTCCTCATGGCCAACGAACACAAACCTCGTGACACTGCTGTGCCTCCAGCCTTCGGTCCCCGATACTTGAGTCTGCCCGATTCAACGCATCCCAGAAAGTACAAATGAGACACAATGATCAGTTTTTTCTGGTAACGCCAGATGGCGTACCTTACTAACCTGGTATCTCCAACTTACTCGTACCTTGCTTACCTACTTTCAGCTTACTCGTGCTCCCTGTTTACTAGCACCAAAAGGAGGACCGAAGGGAGACTGAAAAAGAGACTAACCGACCTTTTCGGGCAGCCTTCTCTTGGATTAAGACATTGGTCGCATAATCGGAATTTCACAAGCAGGTCGCAAGCCAAGTGCAAATGGCCATTCTCAACTAATAGAACACCATCATACTCAAAATGACAAGTACAAACCTATCGAACACGTTGGAAACCCATACCCGAAACTCCTGTCACGCGTGGGTGGTGTATGCAGGTGTATGGTGTGTATTGGTATAGTAGCTAGCTATCTGTGCCTAGGGCTGTGTGCCATCCATCCGTGCCAACGCACTATGCCCTATTAGGACTAGCTCCTCCATGTCCATCATATCCTCACAACTACCGTGCAGCCCAAGTCGCAAAGAATGTTCCATCCGCATATGTGTGGTCCCCTCCATGCTTTAGATCAAACTGATAGTCACAACCATCAATGATTTCCCTGAAACGTGCCTTGCATAAATCTTCAGTCAAGTAAAAAGGATTTGGGTTATTGTTGAAGAATCGATTTTTAATCACGCTTCCATCGTAGTCAATACTGTAGTCGTACCACCCTCCAAGTGGCTGCTTTACTCTGGCCAGTCGTTCGCAAATGATGGCCGCCTGGGAGTAGAATGAATACTTCAAGGCAGTCGCGCCTCCGTAGCACGTGTAACTGTCTCTCGGTAGAATCACTGTTGAGTTTGCGTTTGGATCACTTGGTACAACAGGCTCTTCCGGCATTGGCACCGCCAGTGCTGAGAGGATAATCCCGCTCATTGCACCAAAGGCGAGGAGGGTGTTTGGAATTGCAAGCATTGTCTATGTGAGTGTAAGAAACTAGCCTTAAGCAGGGTGCAAGATAAATTCCTACATCTAAGGATGGCGCGAAGAGAACTGCTAGCAACAGTGAGCGAAAATGGCGGCAAGGAGTGGTATTGGGCAAAGATTTTAATATGGAGCAGTTGATTGAGTAGTAACTCTCGTGGATATAGGTAAAAGAGCAAAGATCGCAGATGATCTGAATTGTTAGAGAACAACAGCTACCCACTTATATAGAAATTTACGCCCGTGGCAGTGCTTCTTTTATCCATCTTTACCCAGAGCTGAATACCACAAAAGACTATTGGGCCGAAATCGGGCCTAGCGAGGCGTGTATGGGGAGGGTTCGCTGATGCCAGCACTGAGTTGAAGAGTAAACAGCTCTCTGAATCCTTGCTTTATGTCAATACTAACTAGAGCAATATTTAGGCCAGGATGCTTTCGCAGCTCTGGGGATGACTCTCTACCCGCCACTTTCGTATTTATGGCTAAAAATGGTTAATAGTATGCTACTATAACTTACTTATCCTACTAGTTAGCTCTCTCTGCTACTCACCTCTCCCTACTCAGCAACACACACCCTTGAGAAGATCCTACCACGCTCACGATGCCATTATATCCGCAAAAAAAAAAAAACTAGTAAAGTAAGGAAAAAAAATCTAATCACTTTGCTTAATCGCATAGAAGAAGAAGAAGAAGCGATTTTCCGTTACCGTCGGAGACTGAATGAGTGAGTGAGCTCGCTTGGTCTAGCTAGAAAGGTACGTTACATACATTGATACACATGTAGGAAGTTCGGCTAAGCTTAAAATGTCGAAACCCCCAAGGAAACCAGGCATCCTTTCAATTGTGCAAGATGACTTATTGGGGCGCTTTGCTTTTGCTTACTTGCACACATAGGTACAGACAAATCAAGTAAAAATTATTAACTTAGATATAATTGTGTGTCTCGTCGTAAAGATTGACTTGATTCGAAAGTTTGCTGATCATTAAGGTTGTTTACTTGACTCGGGAAGTTGGCTGATCGTAAATATTTACTCGATTTGGAAGTCTTGCTGATGTTGGGGTGGTGGGGTGGCCCAAGCCGTGAACCGGCTCACACCGTGACCCACCAGGTTAATTAGCAGTCAGATAATACAGTTAAGATCTGGGATACTAGCAGCGGAGCCTGCCTGCAGACATTTAAAGGCCATACTAGTCCAGTTAGTTCGGTGACCTTCTCTTACAACGTTGTTTCTCATATACTGTTGTGATGAAACATGTACATCGCCGAAGACGTTGTATTTGATATCTATGCACACTCCACGCCTATAGGTCTAAAAACTCTTACCGTCAACAACGTAGTTCCAACACTATACACACTCACATTTACTGCGTTACAAGCTAGAGGTATTCATCCACTTCTAGAGCCGAATCACTTCTGCATTGCCGCCAACTGGTCCAAACCCGTGTCTTTCGAGACAATACGATCCTGTTCCCACGTCATAGTTAGCACCATTCCAACTTCACCAACCGAGAAAAAAAAAAGAAAGAAAAAAAGCAAACTTACAATCACCCACTGAGGGAAAACCGAAACCGCCAACCTCGCCATGACTGAGTTCGACCCCCTCCACACCTTCCCCTCCTTACCCCCCACGATATCCGTCACAACCTGCTCCGCGTACTCGACCGTCGGCATGAACTTTTCGCCGCTCATGACGGCCGAGCTCTGGAACTGCTTCTCGACGCCGCGGTACAGCGAGGTTTCGGGGAGTTTGACGTCGGTGAGCTTGGCGAGGAAGTCGGATTGGACGCCGCCGGTGACGATGGTGAGGACTTTTACGCCGAAGGGGGCGAGTTCGAGGCGCAGGGTTTCGGCGAGAAGGGTTACGGCTGCTTTGGATGTGCCGTATGTGCCTGTTTGTGTTTTTGAAAAAGGGGGGGTTTTGGTTAGTTGATGGTTCACTGTCTTTCCTTGTATTTTCGTATTATATATACACCACCCCCGGGAGTGTGCGAAGAGTATGTAGATAACAATTGAAGTCACGACCAACAAGTTGCACCAAAAACCCTTTATTAAAACAATGAAGGGGCAAGAAACAAGGGCAAACATACTCTTATACGGCCAATTCAAATAAGCCAACGACGTGGCCACCACCACGACCGTCCCCTTGGCTTTCACCACCAACCCCGCAAACCCCTGCACAACCCTCACCACGCCCCAGAAATTCGTCTCATACACCTTCTTCGCCTGCTCGACGTCGATATCCAGCACCGGCATGTCGTACCCCATGCCCGCGTTATTCACCACGTAATCGAGGCCGCCGCGGTGGTGGTGCTGCTCGTCGTCGGGGCCGTCGCCGAGGATCTTGCCCACTTGCTCGACGCAGGCTTGGATCGAGGACGCGGATGTGACGTCGAGCGCCAGGCAGTGGACGTTTGGGAGGGAGGAGAATTGGGAGAGCGAGGAGGGGTTGCGGGCTGTGGCGATGACGAGATGATTGCGCTTTTGGAAGGCAGTGACGAGGCTGGCGCCGATGCCCGTGCTGCAGCCGGTTATTAGGACGGTTTTTTGGGTCGACATTGTGGGTGATTGGGTTTGGTGGAGGGTGAATTGGTTGGGGTGGAGGTCTTGGGGAGTGAATGTTAGGGAGGGTATGGGGAATGGGATGGAAGTAAGGGAAGGAGGGTTGTTTGATCACTGGTTATATATACTTTATATATAGACTATTTACTTGTTCACAGATACACATATAAATGTATACCGACAAACTCAAACGTACGAGCAGAAAAAAAAAATAAAGAAAAAGAATACTAATCCGGGGGATCTATTATCCCATCTGTCTACCACACTCACTCATATATCCAATCAACAACGATCTGCTTCCACGGACTTAAGGGAAAATGCACATGTACAAGGAAATCTGCACGTCCCCCGCCACCTGCTACGCCTTATGAGCAAACCATTCACATTTCCCGAATTCAGAATAGTATGCGAGAAGAGCGCGTGGAGGAGGGATATACGAATGTAGTTGTTGTGGTTGGGCTTACGGATCCAGTTGAGTTTAGCGCGTCAGCTTGCATGAACGGGAAGGGCTTTTAGTTTTAGAAGAAGACTGTGGAAGTTGTTGCACTTGAACACGGACAGGCAGTATTGGTTACAATGAAGATCTTTCTAATACTCCACATAGTAAGAATGCTAGTACTTCTTAAAACATACTTTAAAAACTGTATATCATGTATTTTACAATGCTACGAGAATGCGAAAAGAAATAGAAATATAGTATCTAGAGGTCATGTAGCGTGTTAGGCGATTTTATCTTTTTTTTTCTTTCTTAAATGTAACGTTCACTGTGTCCTGAGAGACTTCCGTGGATTCTTGTTAGCGGGTTCTAGAAAGTAGTAGTGTTGGCGAATGTTTCAATTTTCATGGCTGTAATATGGGAAAGGAACTTATGGTTGCTCCGTTTTCCCGCAGGTGAAATGAACACTGGGTTTGTTTTTGCTCCGTCATCCGCACACGTGTGTGGGTTTTGGCTATCACGAAGAGAAAGCAAGCACTGTCAATTGTAGAAATCAAAGAAGAATATCACGAAGAACAAACCTCGATTATTATCAGTCGTTATCCGTTTCCGAGAGAACGACGCAAAGAAAACACCACGAGGTTGCACACATCTCTTCCCTCGATGTCTTTCTCGCCTCCGTCAGCCACATATGCCCCCGAAATCTCTACCCATCCAGTGGCTCTAGATAGCATTATAAGGGTAAGAATATGGGCGTGAACCATTTCCACTTTCGGAGTCACCGTTAGCGTTACTGTTGCTCCTAACGAGAGCTTTGGGCGACAGTGGCGGAGGCCGCCTCGACACTCCATCGCCATACATCCTGAATCCACCCTTTGTCCACCGACGCTTGTACTCCTCCTCGTCATGGACGCCAAGTCCATCCACCACTGTGGTCTTGTTCGAAGTCCTATTGGAGGTTCTAGTCGAATACTGGGTGCCAAATTCAGAGACCCGGTTTCCGAGAACACCTGCGACGACGGTTGAGGCTGAGCTTTTCCGTGCGCTGATGACACCGCTACTGCTGCCTTGCTGGTCATTGCGGTAGTTTTTCTTGCGTCGGTAGTAGAAGAAATAGACTAAGACGAACAAGAGAGCGATGGAGACCAGAGGCACTGTGACGACGATGGCGATGATGTTATTGTTGCGATGAGGTTCCCAGTGCAAGCCTGGGGAGGCGATGGAGGTTGGGGTGGCAGTTGGCGTTGAAGTTGGGCCATTAGAAGAAGAGGTCGTGATAAGCAAGTTTGGAGTACCTGTTGTCGTGACCGCCACCGCCGATGAAGGAGAAGAAGTGGAAGTCATCGAGGCGCAGAACGTGAGGACCGAGACCTTTTCATCACCGCTGTATGTCTCTGTTCGGAGAGAGCAGGGTGCTCGAGTCCAATGGGTTTCTGCGGTGTCATTGCTGGTATGGTCGATTAGGCTGACGCAGCTTGTATATGTATTCGTATAGACCCAGAGGCTTGCAGCGCTTATCACTGACTCAGTTGGGACAGGAGTGTAGCTCGGAGGGCATACAATTTGCGGGTAATCGGGAAGAGCTACAATGAGTAAGTAAATTCCTTGATCGAAGGACACGTTGATGTGTTTACCTGTAGTGGACGTCTCTTTTTGTTTTGAGCCTGAAGGGTCTTCGCGTCTGCCTGAGATTGGCTTCAGCATTTGTGTTTTTTCTCCTCTCAAATCCATCCTGGCAGCAAACTGGTCAATATTGCATGCCCAGCGATGTTCAACCGTTTTTTTCGGTGGAGTACGGCGAGACGGCAAAATTGGGTTGGTGGTTGTGTGTGCAACGAGATGAAGTTGAGGGAAGTTGACGAAAGGTCAAGGAAAGTCAAGGAAAGTTATGTGTGTTTAAAACCTTCACGGGAGTCAGCTTTGTGAAGTGGAGGTTGTGTTGTAGCGCTGGCGCCGCTAAGTAGTGGCAGTGACAAGAGTAGCAAGCCCGCTGCAAACGCAATCGACCAATAAAGTTTTGTTTGCAAAACAGTCCCAACTAACGAAGTCAACCAGAGTGCTTTATAAAAGGTGGGGCGAAGTTGGGACTGAGACACCGCCGAGGAGAGGAAGCGAGAAGTACAATAGGAAGAACGAAAGGGATACAGTGGCTGGAGGTGGTACAGCACAAATTTTATGGGCTGGAAGCTTCCACTGGAGGCAAGGACATAATGAAGCGGATCCCGGGCACCCTAGGAGCAAGTGAATCTCGGGGTGAGTGGACAACAAGAGGCGACGAAAGCTGTGGCTTGAAGGGCGTCGCCAACGGCAGTAGTCTGCTATATCAACCTCGAAAACGAGCAATTGCACATTGTGTGGACATATTGCTTAAGGTATTATCGGAACAGAGTCCCTGGTGATGCTGTCTTCCACTGTGTTGTTTGTCCTATCTCAATGGTGTCTAAGACAGTTGACGCACGCAGCCGTCCACGATGCTGATTTGCGAGCGTGATGTAATCAAATGAACAGCCAATACAATGACTACACGGTGATTGGGATATAGAATACACAATTGCTCTCAGAATAAGAAATTCGTACACGAACCTCGTGCTTTTGGGTATATCTAAGCAGTGCCTGATCCTCGTTGTTTCCTCGAGCTTCGATACTCGAAAACCATTTCGAACCTTATGGTTGGTTCCCACATATCATACGGCACATAACCTCGTTTATGGGCGTCCATCATTTCTTCGGCTGGGTGGTCGTCCTGCCATCACCCAGTCTGTAGTTTTGTATCGCCGCAATCCGGTATGTTTCAAAGCCTCACACAACTTTCTCGCTCCACTTCACTTCATTTGGCCTTGCCCTTCGCCGCCTCAGCTTCGCGCCTGGTTGCGTCCTCCAGAAGTGCGGTGTCGACAGCGCCGCTCGGTAGGTGTACGTATCGGACGACGGAGCCTCGAATGAACATGTCGCGGGTAGAGCACTAAGTTCGTGTCAGTTTTTTTTTTTTTTTTTTTTTTTTACTTTCCACCAAGACCCATTTCCCAGCCATGGTCTTAATTGCAGCATAGGGAACGAATCATACCAAATGCGGCCACCTCAATTCATCGGTTGCCTCCGCGTTGTCCAACTTGATATTCAGGTACTGGTCCACGCTCTTGAGAGTGCCGCGAATGCAGACTTCGTTTTTGAGCTCGACAGTGATTTCGTGATCGACGAGTGTCTTGAAGAAACTATGTGCAATGTTAAGTTACAGGGTTGTCTTGTTTCAAGACTGTACAATGTGGTGTTGAAGGATATGGTGGGGAAGGAAGTAGATTATTGGCGCAATCTAGATGCAGGGGATGATCAATGGGGTATACAAACCTGAAGAACAGCATGTTTGCGACGTGGGTTGTGGAGGTCAAGTGTTGAGCAGATGTTGTGGTAGGTGCCCGCTGTTGGACGGTGGTCGCGAGAGACGGACGCCATGAGCTCTTGCCAGCGGGGCACTTGCTTCCGAGGTTGCGCCGAAGGTCACGTGGACTGTCCTTCACTTTCCATGTATCATTCTGCATTACGAAATCATTCACGCTCACATGTGGTTTTATTCAACATCTGCAAGGGAGATCAAACATGGTAATTCGACTGCTAGTTTCTTATCATTTATGACAAATGAGATGCGACTATGTGGTATCAACCTTGGAACATTCCCTTCCTAACCGACCGATGCCTTGACCAGAAACACCATGCTAATATTAATGAAAAAATCCAAAATCTCCCCAGCCGACATTTCACCTTCCCATAAACATGATGTCGTAACTTCACTTTCTTGCATAACCCGTCAAGTACCTCCACCCTGACCCTTCCTTCGCGCCTTCTTCCAAAACTTGTACCACACCTTCCAGCAACTTATCCTTCTCTTTTCCCATCTCAAGTTGCAATCTCAACATCCACTTCTCCCAAAACCAACTCCCTACAATACCAGTCATCATAGCAGCGTCGACAGTGGTGCCGAAGGTAGGTGCTTCGTGAACCTCAATATTACCACCGGGACTGATGCTACGTTCTTCGCTCTTTGGCTCGGCGCCAACAGGGAGAGTTTCATTCCAATTGGCAGTTGTTTGACCCATGGGCAAAACCATCCACATGCGCTGCATGTCCCGGAAGCCAGCCTTGCGGAGGCGCGGCAGGAATGATTTTGTAGGGGCAGCATCGTAACCGCGGGTCTTGAGGTTGAATCCGAACTCTACACCCATCGCTTGTGCTTGGCGTCCTGCGTGGATGATATCGGCGTCGAGAAGTGCGAATTCAATGATGCCGCCGGTTTTGAGGCAACGGAAGCACTCTTTCAGACACAGGTCGTACTCGTCCATCGAGCGTCCGAGGGGCTTGTCTGTTTTGAGGAGCTCATGAAGAGTGCGCGCTGAAATTACGTCGAAGTGACCATTCGGGAACGGTAGTGTCCACAGATTGGGTACGCAGACGTGTTTGTGGTTCTTCGGACCCATGACATTCGAAGTGAGGTTGTTGCCTGCAGTGTAAACGGTAGTAACCGTAGCGAACGAGTGAGTGTATGCAACTTCCCACGCCCAATCGTTAGTCGGTAATCCTCCAACATCGAGAACGCGGGGGTTACTCGTTCTCGAAATGCACCTTATTGACGGCTTGCTGAGAAGCCTACCCCCGTTGAGTTGCTTCATTGCTTGCAAGACCCAGGTTGTTGGGGTGATCTGGTCAAGTGCTTGCCTTTCCATTTGAGCACGTGCAATGCGCTCTTTCAACACAGTAGGGTCGTTTACGTAGAACTCTGACACGGGCCGGGGTGGAGATGGTCGCACGGGATTGGTAAGCTCAAACTTGCCGAGAAGTTGGTCTCGGTGGGATTGAGGATTGCATTTGCGATGAATGTGCATGGCCTCGGCGCGTGTTTGGCGGTGGATGAATACATCTTGCCTTTTTGAACGCTCTCGAATAAACTCGAAGGCTTGTACGTAAGTCACAATCTTCTTAGGCTTCTCCTCCTCTTCACTCTCCAGCTCATCCGGCTGTTCGGCAAATTTCACAGATTTCTTGACCACCTTGTCAATCGAATTGCCACGGCTGTGCGTTCCAGCGGAAAGGCTGGGTGAGCTCATGTCATTCATTTCGCGAAGTGCAGCCTGAAGCTCCTTTTGATCATCGAGCCAGTGCCCTGTCCTCTCCAAGTTCGCAGAAGACAGTTTTTGGAGCTCTGTGTTGTAGTTTTCATTGTATTGAAAAATTGTCTTCGCTGGGTTGATCTCTTTGATCTCGCCAGTCTCGTCAATCTCACCAAGCATGACTGGCCGTGATGTTGGCAAGCCATCCTCATAACCATCTAACGTGGAACCTTCCAGGACAGCAGCATTATCGGAGACCGTGGCACGTCGAGTGGACCACGGAAGCTGGTAGAAGTGCTCGGCAGTGGATGTGTTGGGGGTTGAGTCTTCCGGTTTTGGAATGCTCCATGTGTGGCGGGCAGAAGTATGAAGAGACGAGAAGAACCCACCAGGAGAGGGTACTGAGAGAGCAGACACTGGAGTGTTACCTGATGAGGGATTCAGAGACGTGAATGAAGGAATCCGAAGGCCAAGATGAGGTCTAGCCACCTCTTGCATTTCCCCAGCTCTCGCTCCCGCGCTGAGGGTTTGTCGATCGGGTGAGGAATCCCTCGATGAATCACGCGACCGTGCGAGACGTCGCAGCGTCTGGAGTGCTTGCGGGTCGAGCTGAACTGGTCCCCATGAGTCTGTGTTCACACTGCGTCGCTGTTGGGTCTCTGGTGTGGCTGGGCAACTTAGTTTGTCCATCTCCTCTGATGTCAAACTTCCATCAAGAGAGGGCGCGCGTGAATGTGGAGGCAGCAAGAGATTATGATTTGTGATGAGTGATAATCCTTGCTGCGAGGGGGGAAGGTACTGATGAGGGGTTTGCTCCACAGCAGAAGCGGATATGGCGCTCTTCAATTTCTCAATGGTTGGCCAAGCAGACGGTGATGGAATGATGATGGAGGGGTAACGATTCCGACTTGAGCGTGCTGTGTGCTTCACTGATGCTGAAGCGGCAAGTGGGACCTCTGCTTCATCGTCGGTGACATCGTACAGTGAATCGAAGTCGCTATCCGCGCGGCTCAACCTGTATTGAGACGGATGTGACTGAGGAAGGTTCAATCGCTGGGGCGATGGCCTCGACATGTCTATTGCCTGCTCTTTGGGGTAGGTGTAGTAGTAGTCAGAGCAGCTTCGAGGTGATATTGCACTTGGCTGGTAGGTGGATGTTGGCGAGAACCTGGGGGTGAAGTAGTAAGGTGGGATAGTAGAATCTTCGTCGATGACATTAAGGGTGTGTCTCTGATCCAGCGGAGACACGGCGTATTGAGTATCTTCGGATATGCCAAGGACTGCGTGGAATTCGGCAGTGGGTTGTATCTCTGGCATTATGGTGGATATTAAGCTGATGTGAGCTCCGCCCCGCGTGCTATTATTAAGAAAGGTATTTTGTAAATCCGAGCTTGGGGGTAAATGCGGCAGTAAGAGGCGTAGAAGGGGTGGATATGATAATCACGAAGCGAACAGGAGAAAGTTATTAATGGGCAATAACCCTGGCCGGTCGACAGCCTTGATAATAGAAATGAAGTTCTTCGGTCAACGAAGCACGGTGTAGAAATAGAAAAGCGAAAGAAGGGCAAGACAAGTCGGATGGGGGATGAAGAACTGAATACCAAAGAAAGAAGCAGAGTTGCGGCACGGGTTCAGGAAGGAGCAGTATATCATATTGCGCGTAGCCGCTTCGGTGGCTCGCTACCTGCCTGCCTACGTGACGGTGGCATTTGAAGATGCAAAAAGCAAGATGTTTACTCCAATGGCAGCGAGGCAGACTGCAGGGTGGAGAAGCGATAGCGGCTCCACGACGGCCACTACATGAAGACCGCACGTCTGGTGCTGTGGTTGGACAGACGTTGTACAGGCCATGGCCATGAGGGCATAGTGTATTCGCGCCGAACGAATTGGGAAAGAGGGCGCGTCGAGGCCAGCGCATTTGTTTGCGTGCTCTCTAAGGATTGGTGGCTGGCCATGCAATTCCATGCACTGCCACCCGAAATAGATTCCCCGGGCGCTTGGGTGGCCAATCGCGTAGCCCCACACGTTCTACCGCATTCCTGCAGTATACCTAATAGACACCTCAGTCCTACACTAAGTACGTGTTACTACTTACGTTGTAGAACCCTATAGAAGGAATTAATATCGAAAAGCTTCTGTTTGTCCATTGTGTTCGTCATGGGTAACGTCGTTGATCAAAGATAAGTCGGGCCGAACGGAGAACAAATGCAGGTACTGTACTGTAGGTGCATGTGCGTACTCGAAGCTGACTGCTGACACTGTACCCTTGCGCTTCTACACAGTACAAAGGTAGCTTCGCCAGAATTGTTTCTGTTTGTTCTGTTTGACGCATGAGGTGTTGCCGCCGCAACCAACTTTTTTCATTCGCGGCGTAATGAACATGCTGCTATTCCTGTAGATGGAGATGCAGAAACAGAAACTCGGAAACAAACCACAGATAAGATAGAAGCAGTCGGTGTTTTCGAATCACGCGATCGAAACAGCGAAATGAATTGATGCCAAACGGCCAGAAGAATTGGAAACAGGAATCCAGTGAATGAGAGAACATGTCGTTGTTTGCATAAAGAATGTCGGTAAGCGAAGCCAGGGGATACAGCAGGAGTGTGGTGTAAGAGTAGGAGTGGTGGCGGGTAGCGGCGGGATGGCTGTCATAGCTGGGCTTAGTGGGGCAGGCGAAACGCTTCAACACCAGGCCTGCATAGCAGAGCAGCAGAGCAGCAGAGCTTCACCTTCAATCCGCCTTGCTGCCATTGGCCTTCTGCACCTCCCTTCAACCTCTGCACCCTTCTACCCGCCCTCCCAGTAGAGCCGCCGCCGCCATCACCATTGTCACCGCCACTATCACTGCCTGCTCCATCAACACCACCATGTCGCCGCCGGCCATCATCGCGCCCTCGATCCTGTCTGCCGATTTCGCAGAGCTGGGCAAAGCATGTTCCGACACTATCAGCCAGGGCGCTGACTGGCTACACGTGCGCATCCTTCCCTCCCAAATGCGCCCTACCATGCCGCTGACCGCCTCAAGGTCGACATCATGGACGGCCATTTCGTGCCCAACATGACCTTCGGTGCCCCCGTCGTGACCAAGATCCGCTCCCACGTCGACCGCCCCACCACTGCTCATGGCAAGGGAACTTTCGACTGCCATATGATGATTGCAGAGGTACCACCGCCTGTCCGGCATCAGCTCTAAAACATGCTTGGCTAATTGATCGCATTCCAGCCCAAGCGGTGGGTACGGGACTTCAAAAAAGCCGGGTGCGACCTCTACTGCTTCCATTATGAAGCCGCCGTTTCCTCGACTGCCGCCGATTCTCCTGCAGGGACCTCGGACGCGAAGACTTCACCCAAGGAGCTTATCAAATTCATACATGGCGAGGGGATGCAAGCTGGTATTGCGATAAAGCCAAGCACACCTGTGGACGTGCTGTGGGAAATTCTGGAGAACCCTGTCAAAGACGAAGTGCCAGATGTAAGTCTATCGATATGACCTACATTATCACAATCCATCAAAATCTCCTCGGCGCATCGAGATCTAGTCGGGCCTGTCAATGGGTCCGCATGGCTGGCGGCTCCGATGGTGGCGCTTAATCTGTGGATGTTCGCTTCCTCACACCCTATCCCCTGTCGGAGCAAGTTCCATAAGAAGGAAAACGCTGCTAATACTCTTATGCAGATGGTGCTCGTAATGACCGTTGAGCCTGGGTTTGGCGGCCAGTCGTTCATGGCTTCAGAATTGCCCAAAGTCACCGCACTACGGAAGAAGTACCCGGAACTACACATCGAGGTAGATGGCGGCTTGTCCGAGAAAACCATAGACCAAGCAGCAGACGCCGGCGCCAACGTCATCGTTGCAGGTAGCGCCGTGTTTGGAGCTGCCGATCCAGGTGATGTTATCAAGAAGCTACGGGAGGCCGTCAATGCTCGAAGGGGCAAGCTTTGATAAAAACCAGGACTAATCTAGAATTATTGATGTGCTCATGCATTCACGACTAAGAAAAGTTAAAATAGAAACCTGATCGTATACTGTTCACTCAGGGGCGTTACAATCTGCCCTCATCATTATTGTGGAGAGGTCATACAATTGGCAAAAGCAAGCAGCAACTATACTTTTCCCCTGTAATAAACTCCTCAACGGTCAATCCGTCAGCATTTCAAGCACCAGTTCCTCGAATTCGCTCAAGTAATCTATTTTACTTCCGCGGACTATTGGCATGTATGTCAGCAACGCTACTACCGTATCGGCCCAAGTCCTTCTTCCGGGTGAGATGGTGGACCTTCATTTAGTATCTCCCAACATCAACATGGCACTTTCAACCCCCAACTCCCACCCAATATAACCCTCTTCGTATACATATTTTTTTGTTTTTCCCAACTCCGATCCCAGGAACGAACGCACATCCGTAAACCTTCCCTTTCCAGGAGATAAAAGTAGTATTATTCAAAGAACAAGCCCATACACACACATACACACGTATCATTCATTCACTATCCTAGAACGTACAATGCATTCTCACCCCTTTTTCAGCTCCCCCTTTTCCTTTCCAACATCACGAATGCCCAAAAACGCCATCGCCATCAATATCCCGATCCCTACCTGGTCCCCTTACGCTCCTCAAGAAACCCCGCACAAGCCTCAGTAATGGCCCACTCATCAAAAGCAACTAACCGACACGGCCGTCCTTGCTCTGGGCAAAATGCCGAGCGTCGCTGATGATAAGGGTTCGAGTGTAGAGCACGTGATGTGTAGGTTGTGATTGTTGATGTTCTTTTTTTGAAAAGGAGTGTTAGGCTTGAGTCTGAGCGTATCAGGGAAATGGATGGGGCTTACATTGTAGTTGTTCTTGTGGTTGTTGGGCAGATGTTTTTTATCTGTGGTGCGGGTATGAGCGGTGTGAATGGATGTAGAGTGGGTAGGACAAAGGGATCGATGATGTTGCTCTGTATGTGTGTTATTCAAATTATTCACTTGAATCGTGAAAGACTTTATGCAGGCTCGTACTGGGTTTGAAGTCGTTTCGGCGATGGGTTCTGGTAGTGCAGTCTTAGGAGTCGATGTAAATGAAGGAAGCACTGTGATGATTGTTGTGGTGGTAGGGTGCGTGGTTACTGTGTCTGTCCGGTAGGCAGCGTTATGCCACGAGCAGTATTCACTGACGAGATACGCGGGCATGTCTCGAAGGACCCTGCCACATGCTTCAACTTGACGGTCATGGCTATTGCTGGGTTTTGCGGTTACCAGAGATCGTGATAGTAACAGTGAAATATAGAAGATTAGAGTATAGTTCCAGGACTTCGATTGAATGGACATTGTGATGAAAGGTACAGTGAGAGACAGTGTGTGAGGAATACTTTTGGGGCGATGCAAATACGATCTTTGTAGGATCTAATTTTTCTCTCTTTGTTACAATACCTATTTCACGATGGTTACCGCTTTCGGCAATGACCAAAATGGTTACATTCCGCTTCCAGGATAGGGCGTAACACAAGCTACTGGCTACATTCCGCGGGCCCTCACAAAACGGTGCAAATTGGACTTAAGCGACCCTTACTTATTATCTTTAGGGCACTAAGAGTATGTCAATAGCGATCAACACACAGTATTTAGAGGTTGTGTGGTCTGTTGGGTAAGGTTAGCCGTTTTCTTTAATCCAACTTTCCCTGTTTTCTGAAAGCACAGGCTACTACAATCGCAAGAAATGCATGTGTGAAAGATTGCACTAAACAAATGATTAGATAGTGCTAAGTTACTACAACCAAAATCAACCCGTCCATACTGCAGGTCCGGGTGCTTTGTAGCTAGTAGCAAGAGGATAGTAGCTCCACAGTAAACCAGGGTCATTCGCCTGGTACGCTCCAGGGAACGCAACGAGCGGACCCGGTGTACCGTTTCCTCCACCCGTAACCTAAACACGCATAAGCTCGGTTTTGCACGTTTCATCACTGCTGGGTTTTGATAACTTACCTCGACTTGAGCGCAGGATAGATACATCTGGGCACCCCCTACGGACTGAGCCTGGTGTAGAGCAATACTTTCTACGCGAACCAGATACTTCCCACTCGGTACGTTTTTAGGAATCGTAAATTCCACCGACCCCTTGTCTAAACGAGCATTCAGTCAGTGTACCATTCTACAAGCATAAATAGTCGAGATTCATCAACATACTATACGCAGGCCAGGTCTTCTCATCGCTCGTAAGCGCACCATTGCCCTGCTTCACCGCACTAATACTCCCGACCTTGAACCACACGTTCCCAGCAGGCTCCCACGTGTTGATGTTGGCACCATCGGGCACGCGCGCCATATAGAACTGAACGGGACCGAAGTGTGTCACGGCCGACACGGCCACGAACCCCAAAACCGAACCCGCCGCGACGGTCGCGGTTCCCGTCCCAGCGCGGTTTTGGAAGCATCGCATGTCTGGGCTGGTCACGCTCGTGACGCCAGAGTTAGACTGGTAGTTTTTGGTTTGGCGGATCGAGGTCCATTCTGCGGCTTCGGGTTGGCCGTTGATGATGAGTTTGGAGAAGCGGTCTTGAAGGGATGGGTTAGTGATGTGGAGTAGGTTTATGGGTTTTGTTTGGAACTTACAGTGGGCTTGCGCCGCTGTGGCCAAGAGGAGGACTGTTAGGAGGTGCATGTCTGCGGTAGGTGTGAGGCTGAATTCTGGAAAGTTACAATCCGCGACTCCATCGTCATAAGGCAGGTCTTCTTAAATATACCAACGCTGAAGGATACTGGTAACCTCGTGGACGCATGGGTATGATATATACAAAGTGCCGTGATAGGATACTCCAATCAACCGGTTGTGTATATATACACACTTGCATACATTGTTAATTCAGGAAAGCTCGGCAGCCTAAGTCACGATTCACTATTGGCTGCGTGTTTCACTTGCGTGCTTGTCATATAATCACCCGGCGTTGTCTTTCTCTAATTTAGTATCGTAGCTTTCATGCCCAAAACTGATGTGCTCGCGTATTGCACAGATTCTCGTGCTTATGATTGATATTGTTGGTGGGATCGTTTATCTACATCTAAATCTAAATTAAACTGTACACAACACGAAGTACGTTCCATATACCATTTCGCTCCAAAGATATACGTATATAAAAGTCATAGTAATTTCGTATATTGAAATTTTTGAAAACGCTGTCGAATTGATAGGCAGTTTGTCAAGGCGACCGTAATTCATGTCCCGTTTGGGCATCTGCTAGCTTGAGAATTTCAAAATAACAGCTCACTAGCATTCTTTACATCTTCTGCATTGCATACAAGGAGCCTATTACCTATACCCAACCTTTACAATATAAAAGCGAAAAGTGGCCTGTATCTCTCGCCCCACAGAGAACTAGTGCGCATCCCGCAGAGACTAACAAGGCTACGTTGTACATACAATTGTTCGAACAGAGCAATTAAATTTTGTTAATCGCAATAATGGATGAAAGCTGATAAAAGAAGCCTACCTAAGTACCTTCGTTAGCTCACCCAGTTTCACTAAGTATTCACTCATCGTTCCTGTTGTGCTGATTTCATCAGGGACTTGGTCAGCAAAGTTCGGCATGCTGGTTCGGCAACCAAGACCTCCCCACATCCAGCCCCCAGAAAGCAGGAATCTGGGGTATTGTGCGGCTACGTCCATAGATTAATCCCACTCTTATTACTCCTTGCTTACGCTCTTGTATTACACTGCAAACTACGTACCTGCATCTCGAATTCTTTTATGCACACACCTTTATGATCTCATAAATGACTAAACATACACTTAAGCACTCTACTCTGAATCGCGCCCTCCGCGGATCACCCTCGGCATCCACGGTACAATTCAGAAACCTCAAATTTGCATCTATATCTGGGAGATGGCAAGACTCGGTACCGAACGAGAACCTACCTGGAGATCCTCAAGCCATATTCGACGCGACTAAATTCGGTCCATCGTGCCCCCAAAAACACGGAGCCCAAGCGTGGGATGTAACACTAACTGGAAATGTTAAAATGCCGCTTCAAGAAGGCCACCAGGCATCCGAGGAACTTATGGACGAGTTTGACTGTTTGAGTGTTAATGTCACTGTACCAAGTCCTTGTGTCGGTGAAGGAAAGCAGACCGGTAATAATAGAAAAGGACTACCAGTGTTCGTTTGGGTTCACGGGGGTGGACTAAGTATGGGGAGCAATTCATGGCCTCAATACGACCTAACGAAATTTGTGGAGCGAAGTGTTGAGGTTGGCGAGCCAGTCATTGGAGTCTCACTGAACTATCGAGTCGGCATTCTGGGGTTCTTGGCCAGTGAAGAGCTAGGAATTAATGGGAATTTTGGATACAAAGATCAGATACTGGCATTCAGATGGGTCAAAAAACACATTGCCGGATTCGGAGGTGATCCAAACAATATCACCGCAGCTGGAGAATCTGCAGGTGGAATCTCTTTGTCGACGCTACTGTGCGCAGATGTAGGTTCACAAGGTCTCTTTGAGAGAGTTGTTGTTATGAGTGGTGACGCAACCTTGCGAGCGCCTAGAAGTAAAGAGTGGCATGAGTATATGTATCATGATCAGCTGAAGTTCCTTGGTCTGGACAAGAAAAAGACAAACGAAAGGAAAACAGCGTTAGCGCAAATGGATGCAGGAGTGTTGGTAAACAAACTGCCTCTCGCCCAGCATTTCTGCGCTTGTATCGATGGAGAGTTTTTGAAGAATGATGTTCGGCTTCGTTTTATGGGAGATGGAAATCACAAGCAGCACAAGCCGGATTGGTGTACAGAATTCGTCATCGGAGATACTGCGCACGATGTAAGTCGAAACCACCTTTCATGAGAAACATGAGTTAACCTTCCACAGGGAACAATATTAAAGGCCCGTGTTCTTGATAACCCTGATGCACTTTCGCTGTTAAGATCTGTGTGCGCCAAACACCTAAGCCCATTCGAAACCTCGAATCTTCTCGCTGCATATAACATTCCTGCCCCAATACCGGCACAAACCTATCAAAATCTCCTGGAACTAGCTTCTGAGCTTCGCTTTTATCTTCCCACGCTCACTGCATACTCCGGTTGGAAAACAGCTCGGCCTCCCAAATACAGTCGACGCTACCATTTCCACGTGCATAACCCAATTGAAGGCTCATCAACTGGATTAGCGTCTCATGAATTTGATGTCGCGCTTCTTCTCAACAGCTACGAATCGGCTTTGGATGAGACGAGAAAAGAGACAGCAAAGCAGATGCGAGATCAATGGATTCGCTTCGCAAACGGCAAAGGATGGTGCGAGGCCGGAACGGTAGTTGTCATTGGGGATGGTGGTGTGGTGATGGTGGATGAAAAGGAGTACGACGACCGATACCGAGGAGGTAGAGGCAAAGTTCTAGAAAGCATTGGGGCGGAGCGATTGTGGGCAGTTGCCGAAGCGTGGCAAGGAGTGAGGAAATTGGAGAATGCGAAGGCGAAAATATAGCTTTCTACAGAATTGATCGAGGAAGAACTTGCACACTGTGTTACCGATAATGACTCGAAGCTGCCCGGTATTGAGCATTGTACTATACAACAAGGACAGCATTGGATTCAATAGGAAAGTTCTATGCACATGTGAGAACCAGCAATTGTGGTGTGGGCCTGAGGATCCGCAGCTAGAAATTTTAGGGTGGTGGATGATTTTCTTAAGTAAGATCAATGAGCTAGAGGTTCATATTTTGATTGGAGCGCTTACTGTAAGCCATGATTCATGCATCTCCGCCTGCACTTGGAAGGATCGTGAGATTGTACGAGCGGATGATTGTCGCTTGCTATATAAATGTCTTAATGAAGTCGACTTTCATCAATCAGCTCAAGTTGATTCAAACGGTCTTGTGGTCTAGTGGTATGATTCTCGCTTAGGGCGCCCAGTTCCTGAGCAACATTGCGAGAGGCCCCGCGTTCGAATCGCGGCAAGACCCGTTCATTCTTTTTGGCAATTTTTTGTTGTTGGCATGGGCAGTGGTGGGTGTTGGAGGCGGGATATCTTGGTGGGAGTGTGTGTGGCGGTTGTACCGAGGTTGTACGGAGCCTTCCAAGGTTGGCATTTACGTGAGGCGTGGCTCTCACGTGGGACTTTTTTTTTTGCACCAAACATAGAAATAGCACTTGAGTACACAGTAGTTGCACCCATGCTGTCTTCCGTCGGAGGAAACGACGAGGTGATTACTTTACGGTACCAGCGTAACCCAGAGATATATCTAGTTCACCCGATTATTCTATCTACAATAGGTAAATGCGCACGCCTCAATTCGTATGAATGCCCTGAGTGCTCAACTAGCATTTCCAATTTTGAGCTACAGAAAGAGCATCTTGGACACAATAGCTATATCTGGTCCACGGTTGTACTACTCCATAACTCATACAGTGTCCATTAAAACGAAACCGCCGCGCCACCGTTCAAATCAGGTCTTTCCTTGCATAAATTGAGCGGCGCCTTGAAAGCCTCTCCTACTCCGTCCACTGCCATCAACCTCTCAAGCCATTCCATCGTCTTTGGACACCCATTCCGATACTCTTCATCCATGAACAATGCCAGCGGCCAATACAATGCTGCAGCAACACTTAGATCCGCCAGACTCAACTCGCTACCATGCACCAACCACAGGCTGCCTTCTTGAGCTAGTTGTTGCTCCACACGGTCGAGCGCGCGACGGAAGTGCTTCTCTCTTTCCTCCACAACCTCGGAAATGAACTTCTTATCTTTTATGGCCATCAGGATCGGCCCCATATTTGCAAAGAGTTCAATTTCGGCAAAGCTCACCCACATCTGCACGAGGGCGCGCTTCTCTGCGGTTCCTCCTAGCAATTGCTCCCTGCGCGGTCCCGCATCACACACGTAGTGCGTGATGGCAATTCCTTCAGCAAGATATAACCCAGAAGGTGTCTCGAAGGCAGGAATTTTTCCAAGCGGAAATTTCTCCTTGTACTCCGCGCTATTGTTGTCGCCGGGGAAGGTAAAGTTTGGATCAACGAGAATTTCTAGCCCGTTGAGGTTTGCGGCTGCCAGAATCTTGGTCACGCGAGCGTGGTGTAGCTTTGTGGTCGTATACCTATATCGCAGGCACAAAGTTAGGTACATACAACCAGGGTGGTGCCAGTACATGATCAGTGTCTCAATACGCCACGCCACGTGGTGTCTCGATAACAGATAGCTCTGGACCCAGGGATTAACATACAGAGTACCAAAAGGCGCCATTGAAAATAAGTTGTTGGATCAAATGAGTATATGTAAAGACAGGGGAAGTTGACAAAGTATGGAGTGGTGGGGGAGGGGTTAAACATATGCAGCGCCTTGCTCACACCTTTTTAATCTCCACTCAATCATCAGTTGTGGATAGTGTTTGAATAGCTGCGAGTCAGACGAGCAGCACCCACGTAACAATTTTTACCGTCTTTATCGTCGTAATTAACGAGGGTTATATTTTTGGGGGTTTCTTATTATATCTCAATAGGCGTCCTGGAATTTTAAACGGAATTCTAAATACAAAAGCGAATTATTCAATACATCTGTTCATTGATCCCCATTTAACTTACCGTATTGCAGTGGATGATTTAATTGAACTGTATTATATTTAGAAGTTAATCTTGTACTCAGCTCACAGAAACCAGGACAAGTGATGAGTGATCATATTTTAGTTATCTAGGCACCAGAATGTTTGAATGGATACATACCTACCTATGCATAAATCCCAGTGCCAGATCTGCAATTAAATCATGCGGTATTGTAGATGTATATTTTACAACACGAGTGATAAAATGCGTTTATGATTCACCCTTAAAAATAATCTTCGTCATGGTAGCTGGGGAATTGGATCAACTTGCATAATCTGATCTGTAAGGGAGAGACAGCGAGTCCCCGAGGCTAGGCGTGAAGGGTTCTCGTACGTAAGAAAACCCGGGATACATTTTTTTTCGTTAATATTCATGGTAGGCGTTAGATCTGAACAAAATAACAAAACAAGGAGTAACAACAAAGGTGGGTCACCGGGATTAACAAGATGTAAGACATTCATGTATGATATCGTGTTGTACATGTGTTTATATTGATACGTGTATTATATACATTTTCTGTGAATCGAAGGTTCCAATGGTTACGCCTATAGCGAGTTTTTTTATGCGTGAGAGGAGTGGGGTTGAAGGTAAAGAGTTGTAAATCGCAGGAGAGCAACAATGTAGCCGCGCACACTCACATCACGCTTCTGCTTTGTTCTGAGCAACACCAAATGTAGCTCCTCCTTCCGCAAGGAATTTCATCTCCTCAGGTGTTGATTTTCTGCCTAGAGCTTGATTCCTGTGGGGATATCGCCCGAATCGATCCAAAATATCCCTGTGTTCCTTCTCTGACTCCATGCTCTTATCTAGAAGTCCCAACATAGCTTCGTTACCATTTTCTCGTCTTAATTCCTCTTTTAATTCAGCCATTATGTGATCGTGCAGTTCATGTGAGGCAATGTCCTCTGAATGCATTAGTGGCATGTAAAACCACATCCTATGGAGCATAGACAAGCGCCATTGGGGATGCAAATCAGGTCGTCCGATAGGCGACTGTCGAGATAGCAAAACCTTTACCAATGAATGAGCAATTTCGTCGTAGTGATTGTACACTTTAGCAAGACCTTCGTTTGTGCGGAAAATATTCCGAGGAGCCTGATCAAGCAGCAGAGCCATGCTGACTGCCGTCCACGCTACTTCAGAACCATCACTTCCTGTATGTTTTGCTGCCATCTCTTCAAGCTCTCGTACAAAGGGCTCCGCTGTGGGGCGAGGAAACTGGTCAGGGCCAATAGCTTCCAATGCGCGCCCAAATTGTTCGCGACACACGTTATCGAAGGCCAGTTTTTCTTCCGGGGTCCCTGTAAACCATCGCTTCAGCACAGCGAAGTCGATAGTTTTCGCGCCTAGCTCTACTCCCTCGAAAAATGCAGTTTGTATATTTTTGTACAGTGTTGGGTTGAAGATGTTTTTGTCGAGCGTGTGCGTTGACATGTTGTGGGGGCGCGTATGGTCAGTAGAATACTGTCGCGAATGGGCGATCCAGGGGTTAACACAGCTCGAGGGTCGTTGTGGCGCAAGATTCCTAATAGGCAGTGCTGATAGTAGTGTTTTTGACGGAAAAACGAACCGGCTGAACAAGGCTGTTGATTGCATAGCAATTACGATGAGCCGATGGGATGATGAGTTATCTTCTATCAATGACGGGTCACATCAATGATCCCTGGTTCCCATAGGTACCTGACATTCCGCTCGTGCTTAGTCATCCATAGAACAGTGAGTACCTACATATGTAACCATTTACATCTCCTTACATCTTCACGCCATTGACGCTGGTAAAGTAGATGATGTAGGTTCAAGCTGAAGACGATAGTTTGAGCGTTGGAATAGGCTATTTTGTAAATCAATTGATGCCGCAAACCTGTAGCTCCGTGCTGAAATTCTTTTGTCCGACACGGAAATACGATAATCAGTCATCCTTATGTGATTAACTGTTAAAGAATAAAACTTCCGATGAGCTCAGTCATCTCGAAAACGATGGCGATGGCGGCCTAACCAAGATCTTTGAGCACCCGAGGCCGACATGCGCCTTGAGGCGGAGGCCTATTTCACCAGCCACATCAGGTTGCGCCACAGCGGATACGATTCCTGCCGGCAGCCGTAGCACAACGGCCGGTTCCTCCTGCGCTTCGACAGCCCGACCGCGTGGCACATGGTAGCATGAAAAGCTTCCGGCCAAATAACACGCCCTGAGTATGTCACTGAGCATGGAATATCCGCCAAGAAAAGGGAATATTTTCCGCGAAGTCGACTGCCGTAGTTTGGGACAGGACGTCGGAAACCGTCAGGGTTGGAATTTTGGAAAAAGGTTGCGAGCTATTGATGCCAGCCACATAAGCGATCAATTGATGTTTAATGTTTCGGACGTCATGAACCTGATAGCGGAGCATTTTACTTTCTCACTATTTACTGGAATATTTTATCCGTCTGGGGAAGACTTCATTATGCAGGAGAACCCTGTAAAGTACAAAAGTATAGAAAGCGTGTGAGGCTCGTGCAATAAGCAGCTGAGCTGCACGCCCAAATGATGAGTCCGGACTTCGTCCAAGCGGCCCGGGCACATACGCCTGTACGAGGTCGATACGAGCATGGACATCAATGAACCGCAAAGAGGAATCGGACAGTGGGAGAAACTCAAAAGGTTGGGTAGTAGCACCGAACAAATTGTCGAGGACACCGGATCAAACATTAGTGCTGTGGAGACATCCAGTCTTCTAGGTAAGAAACCAAGCCTCCGAATGTGGTACGATACTCACCTTTCGAACAAATATCTTTTGGAAGCCTTGTAAATGATCAGATTCCTTATGCCGCATGCTGGAAGCGGCGAGATAATGGAAGGCCCGCCAGGAAAAATAAACGTCTTATTACTTCCTAAATGATACATCTTGCATAACCATAACTGCGAGCTTATCAAAATGCCATGCATTACAGAGGCGCAGTGGAGGCCGGTCATCACCGTATGATAAAACCGGTGTTAAATATACACGTCGATGTCGCAACATCACTGTTGATGATCTACAAGCGGTGCGGGCCTTGCGACTCTTTGTTTTCTCCAAGTCGGGGGCTGTAACCAGAGAGTATCACCGAGTTCTTGCGGATCCTATTCTGGTCTCCTCTGGGGCCGAAGCTAGGCCTCAGGATACCCCATCTGCACAAGCGAAGCGTTTCTAGTAGACGAAATTGGGTTGAGACAGGGGTTCTATTGGTAGAATTCTAGAGCGCGGTACCTTCAAGTCCGTAGTGCATACGAGGTGAGCAGACCCTGAAAGAGAAGATAGTAATCACGTCAGTGCAGCTTGCAAGGGAACGAGTTTAAGCATGAACGCCATCTTGTAAGTTTGGTGTTGCCCAGAAATGCGAGTGAGTTATTGATGATGACTGGCAAAGTCCTTTCTTTGTTGAGTGTCGGGTGGCGTTTGACAGCTGTGATGTGTTTCAAAACGGAGGTGGCTTCTGGACGAGGAAGACCCACTTTTGGAATAGCAAATCTTAAAATGGTCCAAAAGACAACCAATGTCGAATGAGATCCTGAGATGCCAAAAACAACCGATTACACATCAATACCCTGACACCTGATCTTGCTCAAGCGAGCCTGAAACACGACCCAAAGTCGATTCATCGAACCAGATGCGCCAAATACTAGTTGCCATCCGATGTCGAATTTCTACGAAACAAGTCGGGAAACCCCCCCTTAGGTGCCGTTTCATGCTGTCGCCCTGGTTTATCATGTTGAGGTTTTCCTAATGTCCATGAAACAACAGCAGAGGGGTATCTATTACCTTTCAGAGATACGGTAGCCTTCGGACTTCTCAAGGGCTGCTTGCATATTGGGAATAGGCGGATCATGGGGGTAATGCCTTAGGAATGCAAAGTCAGTGTGGCGTTGGCCCATAGCTCGAAACAAAGCTTGAGCAACCTGACCCATGTTATTCGCCGTCAGCTATGAACACAAGTTTGGGAGCAAAAACGATTCGAATTGGGAAGGCGTCTAGAACATACCCTGTTAAGAAATAGTCCGCGGACATAGATAGTGTGTATATAGCTATCTCGTATCCTGTACTGCCGCGCTCCGCATCCAGCCTAAGAAATACATCGCGCTCTTCGAAGCACGTCTTCTTCCTTTCCCCTTCAGTCACTCCTTTGCTGGCGTCATAGTACGCACGTCACTCTTTATCCATCTTGAAGATGCATTTCACCACACTCGTTTCTACTGCGGCTCTCACCTCAACGGCACTAGCTGGCTACGTGCTCAAGGATGATTACCTGGCAAAAGATTTCTATTCGGAATTCAACTTCTTCACTGGCCCCGATCCGACTCACGGTTTTGTCAAATACGTCGATCAAGCAAAGGGAAAAAGTTTGGGCTTGTTCAACTCGGGTAAAGCATCATGGGGTGTAGATACCAAAAACAAAGATGCTGCTGGGAGAGCCAGCATCCGTCTTGAGAGCAAGAAAACCTATAACAAGGGACTTCTTGTTATTGACGTGGCTCACATGCCCTTCGGTTGCGGTACATGGCCTGCGTAAGTGCTTCCGACTACACAAACCATCGCCGCGCTGACAAACGGACAGCTTTTGGACGTTCGGGCCAAACTGGCCGAATTCTGGTGAGATTGATATCATTGAGGGTGTCCACGAGCAGGGTTCGAACGCCATCGCACTACACACAAGCTCGGGTTGCAAGATTGGCAGCAACCTCAGTGCCTTCACCGGCACTGTGAAGACGCCAAACTGTGATGTCAAGGCTGCCAACCAGGATGAAAATGCAGGCTGCGGTGTCGATATGAAGGACAAGAAGAGCTATGGTAAAGGTAAGTTTTTGTGATGCAGGTAGTCCGCCTTTTTTCTCCATTTAGGCAAGGACGTCTGTATAGGATACCCAGGTATCAAAGGGTCTAAACCAACTAACTTGTTCCTAGGCCTGAACGATAACGGCGGCGGTGTGTTCGCAACTGAGTGGACCAGTGACCACATCCAAGTCTTCTTCTTCCCCCGCGAAAAAATCCCGAAGGACGTTCTTGGTGACGCGCCCAACCCATCTTCCTGGGGCAAGCCGGCAGTCAAGTTCGAGAAATCGGGCTGCGACATTGACAAGTACTTCAAGAACCAGAAGATCATTTTTGATACCACTTTCTGTGGTGACTGGGCTGGAAACACTTGGGGCACCAGCTCCTGCAAGTCCAAGGCTGCGACCTGCAATGCCTTTGTCCAAAACAACCCGGACGCGTTCAAGGATGCATTCTGGGACGTCAAGGCTTTGAAGGTCTACACCAACGACGGCTCTGCAACACCTAAACCCGTATCATCTTCTGAAGCTACCAAACCATCGTCTTCCGCTGCTTCCAAGCCAGCCTCATCCGCTGCGTCCAAGCCAGCTTCCTCTGGAGCACCCAATTCTTCTGCCCCCAACCCTAAGCCGTCTTCCTCTGGCGCAGCCAATCCTTCTGCCCCTAACCCTAAGCCCTCTTCCGCTGTCAGTGGCAAGCCTTCGGCTTCCTCCAAATCGAACGTCCCCCATCCCAACACCCCCATTGGACCCGGTGCTTCTCGTGCCTCCGCCTTGGGTACCCAAGGCAAATCAACCGCCAGCAACGTTACTAGCCCTGCCCCGACCAGCAAGGCCACTCAAGGCTCCTCATCCAACAGCGGTCCTATGATCCCTGTTGTTCCAGTAAATTCCTCAGGAGACACCGGCTCTGGTAAACCAGTCGTCCTGGTACCATCCTCCGCCTTAAACAGCAAACCCTCCTCTGCCTCAGCGAAACCAACGAAGACAAGCACCGTTGTCAAAGAAGACACGGAGCCAACACCCTCAACTGGACCCGACGAGGACGACGACGCCCACATTGTCTACGAGACTGTCGTCAAGACGGTTGTTGTCACCGTCGGTGGACCCAAGCCCACGGGTGCTCCTCACAAGCGACATGCCAGTGCCCATCGTAGGAGAATTGGTCATGGTGGTCACCACGCCATATAGGCGACGCCTTTTTCTTCTCTTTATTTGAATGTTATTTTTCTTGAAGTCATACTTTCTTATACCCAGCTCTTCTTGTATATATCTATATATCGATTGACAATCCCATTGCTTCTCCTTGGGAATTGCATTTTTGTTAGACCAGTGAAGTAGAATCATGAACTCATGATCTAAAAAAATGAAAAAAAGTACAGTAACACTTATTTAAACAATTGCTGTGGCGTTTTTTTGTTATTGGCTCACATATCCTACACCTATCGCTCGTGCTGGATCAACCATGTGGTGGAATTGCGGATGCTGATCAGCCATGTCTATCGGGATTGGACAAAACCTCGTGCCATCTCTCTTCGGTTCCAACGTAGAGTTCAATTCTCACGCCTAGCATTGTTAGGTAATTTGTTGTGGATAAAATAGTAGTGATTGCCAATCTCCACGGAACACTTTGGCCCTGCTCATCAATTTCATCATTTCCGGTTTCGACATTGGCTTATTATTGCTCGGTCATTCCCTTGTCTGGCTATCGCTGGTAGCCCGGCGGAGCATTCTGCCAAATATAGAAGCCACCAGGAACATCACAGAATCAAGGGTGTTACAGTCTGCGGATGTTTTAATGAGAAATCTCATAATTGATGATCTCGTCGGGCAACTGTCAAAAATAACTCTTCATGATATCTATGGTCGTCACTAACACGAAAACCACTGTACAAATCTTTCCCTGTCTGTCAACGGAGTTCAAAGATTGAAGCAAAAAAAAAAAAAAAGGGAATTGAGTGGGTGAAGATAATCCACGGAACACTTACAAGAATACTGAGTATCATGACGCAGTTGATATCCCAGCCACCCGCATATACCTTCCCTCTCATCATTGCGTTCTGCTGTAGCCAAAACCTGTAAGCCCCAACGAGCAACACTAGCATACCAAAGCCAATAAATGTCGCAGAAAGCGGAATACCCATCACGAAAAATCCTATAGTAGGATTTGGACTGACGGAGCGCTGGAGATGAAAAAGCTGGGCTGTGAGGACTCCAGCCATCGCCAGAGCTAGGGACGTACGTAGATACCCGAGGAAGGTACGCTCTAGAGCTGTTCTACTTAGTTTGTATCCAAGTTGTAATACCTTTACATGGAGATCATACCGAGATGGTCTCTATGCGCTCCTTCTTCGATGGCGACGTTGATATGTGATGTCCAGAATTTAACGATCGATTTATATTGACTCAAGAAAAATCCTATCAGTGGAAACAATATGAATTTGTTGCTAATGTGTTGCTCTTGGTTTGGGGTAGTAAATCCAGCTGTTGTTCCCGTTGATCTGTGATTGGTATGTGACGTAGCCACTGTATCGCGGGGGATCGTATCCAGTTCTTGTGCGATTCTGTGTCTCTCATATTGCAAGGCTTCTTCTGAATCGTGATGTGCAGTCGTGAGGTGAGCTGGGGGTAGAGTAAGTGGTGAAGCGTGTGATGGATCGAAATCGTGCATGGTGATGTCTGTGTGCTTTATAATGCTTGTAGAATGTGTGAAGGAAGACCAATATGAGATCAGATGGTTTTTATTGATGAGGACTGATTAACTGTTTGTGGTCGGTGAAGGGAAAGAGCAACGCTGCGCACAGAGGATATGCAGGCACGTTATAAATCAAACTTCATTGTGGCAGCGCAATTATTTTCCAAGGCAGTTAGTAGCGACAATCTTGTTCCCGACGAACCGTTTACTGTGCTACATGATGTTGATGGAAGCCAGTGTTCCTCTCACGGTTGTATTACGACAAATATGTACGTAGGCCGATTGATTTGCGTCTTGATACTTGAAGAAAATACGTACAGCACATACATTATATCCTACTGACGTAACACATGAGAGGTTGAACACGTAGCATAAGCATTTGGTAATTACCTAGTTGTGCTTTTTATTGTATCGACAGTGCTAGTGAACGTTTTTCGGGCCGTCGGCGGCTTGTCGGCAAGCATAAAACACGCTTTCACTTCAGCAAGCGACGATTGAACATTTTGGAAAGAGTAAGTTAGAAGGTGTGTTCGTTCAGTATAAGAGAGTGAGTTAGTGACGATAAGAGTACTTGTATGCCAATTACAAATGAGAGGGCAAGACCGTCGTTGTACTGAGGTCAATTTCTGGGTCTCAACACAAAATAGGTAAAGCGCGCTTGCCGCATTTGGATTAGGATATGTGCTAGTTTGACGTAATCACACAGGCATTGACGCGACCGCTGCGAACTTTCGGCTCATCCAAATAAAGTGGTGCCACCCGACTCCACCGTACCTCCGACTCCTCATTCTCCATTCAACCCTCACTGAACTTGGAAGGCAGGTACACCTTCTACACACCGGCTCCGCACCTAGGGCTGCTACATCCTCCTCTCTCTCGCGCGCAGCCTGGGGATCTCAATCTTCATCTGTTCAGGTCGGAAGTGGGAGCGCACCGCGTGCCGTTATCGCTATCATGGGGCTCTCCAAACCCACCAGGATCAAGATTCTATTAGCCATCGACGTGGTCTTTTTTTTCGTGGAAATCATCGTCGGTAAGTACACTAGAAGTATGGAGACAGCAAAAAACATAGCTAATGCCGACTTCAGGATATGCAGTGCATTCACTTGCCCTTGTGGCCGACTCGTTTCACATGCTGAACGATGTCATATCGTTGATGGTAGGGCTTTGGGCCGTCAAAGTCGCAAACCAGAACACGAATTCCAAGATGTATACATATGGAGTATGTACAACCTGAGCTCTCCTAGTGGAATAGTGGAAAGGGGGAAGGAACCAGAGGAACAAAACAAGTTACATTGGCTAATACTGTGTGCAGTGGCAACGCGCTGAGACTTTGGGCGCTCTAATTAACGGCGTTTTCCTCGTCGCTCTATGCCTTTCCATCTTCCTCGAAGCGATCCAACGATTCGTCGAGCCGCAAGAAGTCTCGAACCCTAAACTAATCCTTATCGTCGGTTGCATCGGGCTGCTGTCTAATTTCATTGGCCTCTTTCTGTTCCACGATCATGGCCATGGTGGTCATTCCCACGGGCATTCGAGCGACGACCATGCTGCAGAAGAGGGACTTGCTCATTCGGTCAATGTAGAGGATCACACCGTTGCCGATCCAAATACACCATCCAAGTCTCGCTCCACAGACGACCACGCGCATCGCAGGAGCTCTTCTAGCAAACACATTCCCAAACGCCATCATCGCTCCCGGTCCCGTGGTTATCAGACCCTAGACGAAGTCTACGTTCACCCCTCATCCTTCCGCCATAGCATTATCGAAGCTGGACGTCTGGAGGAACAAGAAGATTCAGGATCAGATGCCGATAATGAAAACGGAGTGGAAGATGCAGATGAGCCGACGGAACGATCTTCGCTTCTGCAAAAAGCTAAAGGAGCCGATACCTCCTCACCGACTTCTAAGAAAAAACGGGATTGCCACACTGACCATAAGCACAGCAAACCAAAAGAGAGCAGTGGCGGCCACGGAGGTCACGGTCATGGCCATGATTTGAATATGCGGGGTGTCTTCTTGCACGTTCTCGGCGACGCTCTAGGGAACGTTGGTGTTATAGCGTCTGCTCTTATCATCTGGCTGACTCCATTCTGGTGGAGGTTCTACTCGGATCCGGCCATTTCACTCATCATCACCGTCATCATCCTTGCATCCGCCATTCCCCTTTGCAAGGCAGCATCGCGCATTCTCCTTCAAGCAGTGCCCGCTGGTCTCTCAATCGACGACATCAAGAATGACATCACCGAGCTGGATGGCATTATCTCGTGCCACCATTTGCACGTTTGGCAGCTTTCGGACACTAAATTGGTTGCCTCGCTCCATGTTCAGGTCAACATCGACTTTGAAGATCAAGGTTCGGCGCGTTACATGGCCCTCGCGCGAGAGATCCGACAGTGTCTCCATGAATATGGCATACACTCGTCAACCATTCAACCTGAATTCTGTCTCGATGCCTCGCACGATCATTCGGCGCGCAATACGGATGACAGCGGTACCGAGGACACTGCTGTCGGCGCCAGGGCATCCGGGCAGAACAGCAAAACGGGCAGCATACGGGGAGACGCGGAAGCTTGTCTGCTCGAGTGCAGCGATGCCTGTGGTAGCAGTAAGCAGTGCTGCAACCCGACCGCCAAAGGATGCGCAAGCTCCAAATAACTTTGTGTAATTGGGATCTGTTCGTTTCTGTACACTATAATCACGAGGACTAATCGGTCTCTGTACGCGAAGCTGGAACGCACGAGGTCGATCTCCAGTCGAGCACTTCTTTTCCTTTGTTGAGATTCTTCACGTGTATTTTGAGATGTTGGCTGGGTTCCGGCACGAAAGAGCATGTATTAGTTTCTGAGTTTGGGTTCAAGGCATGTATACGTAGACAGAACCTCGCAGGCAGCGAGTAGACAGCATTAATATGAAAAATCGCTGACACGATTGTTTTACGAGTGGGTGAAGCTGACAGTTAGGATGGGGAAGCTGTTACATGTACGAATGTCAAAGCATAGGCTACTGCAGCTACTGTGGTTTTCACCCAATGTTTTGTAGCTTGGCGACAGGGGAGGGCTTATAACTAGAAGATTCGATTCCGAACTCGAACCACCTATCCCCCTTATAATTTACTAGGTAATTATACTAGGTAAGGTGCTAAACTGTAATTAATGCCTAAGAAGGGCATATAAAGGATTAAAAGTAATAAAAAATAGCTAAATTTATTAGTAAAATACATATATTTCAATCTAAGACTATCCTTTGTATGGGACTGAGCACAAGCCAAAACCCCCTTGCTATTCCCCTGCCATCTGACGCCAAGATACAAAACTTTAGGTGAAAACCACAGTACATATCAATGTAATCCACAATCAATATGCTAGGTAATTGCTTGTCCATGCCGGTCCATGCCGGTCCATGCACCCCAGACAGACCCACGGAGGCAAAAGACAGTTGCCGGATATGAGCAACGCGTGTAGATTATGCGATTGGTGCGGGTCAGCATCTTGGTAGGGAGGGTGTAGGGGGTGGGTCGTTTATAATATGGCGTGCATGCATGCATTCAAACGCATTGGGGAGAGGAGGTTCGTCGCCTCCTGGTAACCCGGCAATCTGACAGGTATGGGCTTATCGCGGGGGGTTCTACATCGGGTCCGAGGACACCAAAAAGGCCCTTGCCGACTGCGTGGTTTTGGAGAAGAAGCGGCGAAGAAGGAAAAAAAAGTGTGGTTATCTATGTTAGAGTGGGTACGATGTTTTGCGCTTTACTGTTTTGTGGGACCAGGGACTCGGATGGCAAAAAACTTTAAAGGACACGGGAATGGACCGGAGATTTGGTACGCTAAACAGATCTATTTGTATTTTGCGTTTGTGGTTTTACGCTTTTCGTTTCTTCCCCGTCGTGGTTGTGTTTCGCTTTTACCTTCTGGTTCGGGGACCTCCGACGAGATTAGTTTCGGGGGCGCCGTTTAATGGTTGGTGGTAGCGTGTGATGCTCATCTGACCAGTGATCAGTGGCAGACGTACGTACTGGCACAAGTTACAAGACTTTGAATGTTACCGTCACGCACGCGAACTCGTACGATCTGCAACTGCTGCGACTATGGTGGGCTGAAGCTATTCGTTTTTGTGTGTAATAAGGCAGAGGAAAGAGGTTGATAAGAAGTAACTAATTGTTTAGCTCGGATATGGTGTTGAGCATTTGGAGGCAAGATGGGACCCGCGGTACATGGAAACGGACCGCTCGGCGAAGATTCGGTAGAGGCGCACTATCAAACGGTACCGTTACTCTCCTAGATTTTCAAGGCCGCAGGCCATGCTGCATCATATGCAACGGAAGCATGGCTGGATGAGGTGAATTGAATCCCCAAAAGGCAAGAGAAGCAATGGGGTTTCGGTGCTGCGCCGTGGCAATCAAAGGACGAGGGCGGAGTTAAAGGGGCCAGAGGATGCGAGATGATTACAGAGAGCGACGAGAGGCGAAGGAATCCTCACTCCGTGACTGGATACATGGACGGATCGTCATGGAGGGAGTCGGACGGCTTCCTGTTTGGGCCAAAGGTTGCAAGGGGAACGCCGATGTGGCGCGACCAAGCCCTGAAAAATTTTGGTCAAGGCGCCAAGGCCAAAGCTTGATTGGCGGGATGGCGTTGGCCTAAACACGTTACATCGCGTGCAGCGCAGGCAATGCTTCTTTCTCCACTGCTTGGTCGTTGCTTGTTATCTCTTCCTTCCTCGGCTTCATCCACTGACAAGGTCCGGCGCGGCACCACCTCCTGCACTAAGATTAGTCAATCCCCTCAACGTGCTATCATGTCTAATCTACCCTTATTGCGTCTGTGCAGGGTCGCTGTGGAGTTGCCGTGGATAAATATCAACCTCCCCTCCTCTTCCCTCCAGATGTCCTTCTGTGTCCTTGGGTGAAACTCTTGCCTTCTTTGCCCGGTAATACCATCAGCAAAGTCCACGTCTCGCAATCATGAGTGACGAGCATAATGTCGAGGCTGTCACGTACGTTTGTTTTTCTTTCTTTCAATACTACACCCACCCCTCTTGCTTGCCCATCATCACTCTGAGTTGAGTACTGACATGCCACAAACAGAGCCAAGGCCATGTTGGAGACGCCTGTCAATGCCCCCGTGCTCGATGAGAAGAAGGCCCCTTCGAGTGAAGCACTCTCAACCAAGGCCGCCGTAGTCGATGATGACGAACCCATGGACGGCACGTACCCAACCGAAGAGGAAAAGAAAACTCTTCTACATGTTGGGGAACCACTGCCCAAATCTGCCTTCCTGGTCGCCATTGTCGAACTTTGCGAACGCTTCACCTACTATGGCGCCTCTGGTTTATTCCAGAACTACATCCAGCGTCCTTTTGACGGGAGAGAGGGTAAAGGCGCCCTAGGAATGGGGCACCAGGGCGCGACCGGTCTCTCTGTTTTCTTCCAGTTCTTCTGTTACGGTATGTTTCCCCCCGTTGTAAAATTCATGTAGAGAGCATACATCTAACATTCTCCTCAGTCACACCTATTTTGGGTGCCATCATTGCCGATCAATACCTGGGCAAATACAACACCATCCTCATCTTCTGCTTCGTGTACATTGTTGGTCTTCTCATCCTCACACTGACCTCCCTTCCCGTCGCACTCTCCCACGGCGCCGGTCTCGGTGGATTCATTGTCGCTATCCTAATCATCGGTCTTGGAACTGGCGGTATCAAGTCCAATGTGGCTCCCCTTATCGCCGATCAGTACAAACGCCGCCGAATGGTTGTGAAGACGGATGAAAAGACAGGCGAGCGTGTCATCATTGACCCTTCCATCACCATCCAGCGCATCTACATGGTTTTCTACTTCTGTATCAACCTGGGTAGTCTTTCGCTCTTGGCCACTCCATACATGGAGCGCGACATCCACTTTTGGGCTGCATATTTGCTGTGCTTGTGCATGTTCTTGGTCGGCACGCTTACCCTTGTCCTCGGAAAGAAACTATACGTTGTGCGCCCACCTCAGGGAAGTGTCATTACCGACTGCTTCCGCTGTATCTGGATGATGATGAAGAACCGCAACATGGAGGCCGCGAAGCCATCTTACCAGGCTGCCATGGGAAATACCGTTGCGCTGCGATGGAGCGATCACTTCGTCGAGGAAGTCAAGCGTGCTCTCGTTGCCATGAAGGTCTTTGCTTTCTACCCCATCTACTGGGTCATCTACGGCAACTTCAGCAACAACTTCGTCAGTCAAGCTGCTCAAATGCGCGGCCACGGCATTCCTAACGATCTCATGCAAAACTTCGATCCCATTGCCATCATCGTCTTCCTCCCCATCATGGATTACTTTGTGTTCCCTGCTCTCCGCAAGGCCAAGATCCCCTTCCCACCTATCAACCGCATCGTCTTCGGTTTCTTCGTCGCTGCTCTAGCCATGGTGTACGCCGCCGTGATCCAGCACTTTATCTACAAAGCCGGCCCCTGTTACGAGGCCCCTGGCTGTGATGCCTCCCTGGACGCCAACGGCGTTGCCCAAGGAAACGACATCCACATTGCGGCCCAGACCGGTGCCTACATGTTGATCGGTATCAGTGAAATCTTCGCGTCAGTAACTGCTCTCGAGTACGCGTACACCAAAGCCCCGCCGAGCATGAAGTCCTTCGTCCAGTCCATGTTCCTGCTCACCAACGCCTTCGGTTCCGCCATCAGCGAAGCCCTTACCCCCGTGTTGTACGATCCTGCCATCCAGTGGTTGTACGTTGGTCTCGCTGTTTCTAGTGTTGTTGCCGGAGCCTTGATCTGGATCTTGTTCCACCACTTGAATGACACCGAGGATGAGATGAACGCTCTGGACAAGGACGTCGACGAGGAGATCAACGATATGAGGTCAGACAGCCTGAACAAGGACAGCCTAAACAAGGCTTAATTCTTTTTTACACGCTGGCGTACGGTACGATAGCTGGAGATAATACCGACACCCGTTTTGATTAACGGACCCAATCATATGTATGTAATGGTTTAATGCATGACGTGTTTGAATGAAACAACATGCCCAAAAAATAATAAAAATTTACAATCATCTCTTCTCCGTATTGCATTTTCCCACTGAAATCCGTGCGCAAGTATTTGAATGCCAATGTCGTAGTTAAAGTTCTCTTCGTATCACGTGTCGTTGATGGTACTCCCTACCTCGGTACATACATATCACTGTATTGATACTTGGGAATGATCTTTCGATAAATGGCAATAACAGGTCAAGAGATCTTGCACTTATTGGATTTACCTATGCATACTAACTTCAAAATCCTATATAGTTACATGGTTACACACATATATGTATCTGTGTGCAAGAGGTCATTTCGCAGTCTAATATCCCAAAGACTCAAAGAGCGTCACATTTCATCACGTATATGCACCACCATAACTCACGAGTATTTTTCAGTCATATATGCTCGGCTGTTTATTAGTCTGGGGGTGTAGGTATGGAGTATCGTACTATATATATACCACCTCCTATGACGACCGTTCACGAGCTGTGTACTCTACGTACCTCCTTTTGTTAGACGAACAGCATCAATGGGCAACAAAATTGTACAATACAAGTACCGAAAGATTTAATGCAAGTAATATATGGAATTGGAGAGGTCGGTGAGCGGGCTTTAACGCCAACAATGAAATCTGCGCGGATATAAGGCGAAACGTTGCCTTGGGCCGTCTCGACACTGCGCCGTACTCACGGTGAAGGGGCGTGGGAGAGCAGCGTACAGGTATGAATAAGGCTGTAGGGCATTGGGGACAGTTTGATTGATTTCAAAGCCCTTAGCTCCTTCCTTCGATGTTGCGGCACCACGACTGCCGGTTTAGTCACTCACGCCAGTGCGAGGAAGGAACGACTGTGGACGCGTCCTCGGCCACCTTCACTTTCACTTTCATCTTCACGTTCACACCCACACTTCTCAAAAAAAAAAAAAAAAAAAAAAAAAAAAACGCTCACTCTCACGCTCACTTTCATCTCCAAAGACCCCAAGCTAAATCCTATAAATGTCTACATCGCTCGCTTGCCTCCGCACTCTTTCTTCCGCAACCATCAACACTGGCAACGCAACTATGGCTCCAAAGGCAAGTACGCCCACGCCTGAGAAGGCTCCCGACATGGCAAAGAAGACGCCCGAGAAGAAGGCTACCAAGGTCCAAAAGCCACAAGCTCGCAAACGCTACTCAAAGAAATATCTGCAAGCACTGCAACGCCCCGTCGTACCTTCCGGAAAGCGATACCCGGTCAGGATCTCAACAGATGGACTTGTTGAAATGCAACCCGTGCCTGATTATCTTGCCAATGCGTGAGTTTCTTGTTTTTGAACCATTTGTGAATCTGCTAATGCGAGAGTCGATTACAGTGTCGAGCGCAATGCTAAAGAATCGCCCCTTCTGCGCCTTCCAGAACATATCAGGAAGAAGATCTGGGATTTCGCGCTCTACGAAGGCGTCATCGAGATCTACCTGCGAGACAGTGAGGCCAGCTCCAAGTCTCCTCTCGACACACCTCCTCCAGACAAGAAACCAGATGCGAATAACGAGCCATCAAATTCACCCAAACCGGTTCGGACCTGGTCATCCACGTATTACGGTACCCTATCCTCCATTTCCAACGAGAAGAAAAAACCAAAGCAAGCCTGGAACCTGCCCGCCACGTGCCGCCAGATCTACAACGAGACCGCTACGCTCATCTATTCACTCAATACGTTCGTCTTCGCCGGCACCCTTCCACGCGTCTTTGGCAAGCGTGATGGACCCGACGGCGCGCTCGAGGGTTGGATTACGGAGCGCTCGCACGCACAGCTGCATGCCATCAGAGCCATTCGCCCCCACTGGATGGATATGATATCTGCTGCTAGTGAGAACACCGGATTTTCTCTTAAACATCTGTACCCGGGCTTGAAGAAGGTGGTGTGTGCGAAGCGCGCGGTGGGGATGATTGCGGGTTCGGTCGCGCGTGGCGATCCGATGAGGATGTTTCGCAAGGCGAGGGCGAGGGGTGAAATCGGCATCGTGGTTCAGAAGAAGGAAGGTATGGATGTGAAGGTTGTGTTTTGAGCGTGGACGAGGTGGATCGGGTATATACCTAAGGGTGATGCATCGTCAACGGTGAGGGTTGAAAGAACGCAGTGGTATGGGGAAGTGGACTAGCAGGCGGCCAATACTTACGGCTTCCCCTTCTTCTTTTGCTCCTGGGGTGTTCATGGATCTAGCTAGGCGTTCCTACCGCTTTCTCGGGCGGAAAACTCAATGAGCGAGGCGCTCTTCTTAGGACAAGTGCGGGTACATAGGTTTGGGGTGGACTCGTTAGGCACTTCCGGTCTAGCTAGGTGGACAAACGGTGATCATGGGAAGGAGATTATATGATTCCTCTCTTTGCTCCAATCTGTCTTGATTTGAAACATGCAAATATATAAAAAGGTTACGATAAAAAAAATGGATTTTGGCTTTTATAGTAGTCCCTTACAAATCCACTAGTGTTCTTC
Source organism: Periconia macrospinosa (assembly GCA_003073855.1). NCBI lineage: Eukaryota > Fungi > Ascomycota > Dothideomycetes > Pleosporales > Periconiaceae > Periconia > Periconia macrospinosa. The sequence continues at coordinate 31,176 of KZ805342.1, read as the reverse complement.
TGTTTTCCGCACCTTTTTTTTCTTCTTCTTTCATAAAATATAAAATTATTCGGATATATGTTACTGGTGAAATAGTGTGGTCGGGGAGTACGATTTATTAATCTCTCTCTCTCTCTCTCTGTCTCTCATATATCTTCCCCCGCCCCCCCCCCCCTGCTTTTTTTTGTTCGTTGTTCGTCGGTTGGAACTGCAGATGGTAGTAGTGGTGGTGGTGGTGGTGGTGGTGGTTTTGAATAGATTTCGAGGCATGAATTTTAGATTAGGAGAAGTAAGAACGGTTTAAATGCCCGGGAGGGGGTGGGACCGTTTTTTTTTTGGGCTGATGAGAGGGGGAAGGGGGTTTGATTGCCCCGTCCGTCCATCTGGACTTTCCTTTTCCTTCCCTCAAAGGGATGAAAAAAAAAATGTTTATGATGGAGATGTAACATATACGATGATGATGATGATTGATACGCGGCGAAAATGGTGAGACCGGACAAAAAAAAACACGTTTTAAGTTATGTGTACGTGTGTACGGGGTTTGTATGTATGTATGTATGTATGTATGAATGAATAACTGACGTCTCTCTCCTCTCTGTCTGTCTGAGTTGAGTTAAACTGCCAGTGGCTGAGAAGTTGGAGCTTTGATACTGTTTGATTGCTGTGGGAGTGGGGAGTGAAGGAAGGAGAAGGGAAGGAGAAGGGAAGGGGAGTGAGTTACCTTACGGGTTCCCCCATCTGAGTTTGATGGATCGATAGACGGATGGTGTTGTGTGACGACGGTACGGCACGAAGAGAAGAGGGGGAAGAGGAAGAATAGAAAGGGGAAGGGGGGAAAGGGGTGGAAAAGACTCAAGAAGAAGAAGGAAAGAAAAAAGAGGGAAAGGGGGTGGTGGATCGAGTTGACGCCGGAATTTTCACGTTGAACACGGAAGGAAGACTGCAAGATGGAATGAAAACGGTGGGGGGATCAAATTCGACACTGGAATTTTTCTACTCTGTGAAAGTATGGAGTGGAAAAAGGGAAAAAAAAAGAAAACGTTTGAGGATAAGATGGAAAAAAAAAAGTTGGGAATCAAGCTTGACCCTGAACTTCTGCCTGGTGGTGGTTCTCGAGAAGGTACAGAGAGGGACGGAGGGAGCAAAATCACTTCTCCACCTCCCCTTTTTTTTTTCGTCCGGCCACGTTCCAGACGGCACCTGCAGGACTCAAAGATCGGCGTGTATACACATGAGCAACATGCGTATATGCAAGAGTGAGTAATTGTATGCACATATATATGCATGCAGCTGGGTGAGTGAATGGGCGAGTGCGTGTGGGGGTTCATTGATTTAGTTCTTCAACGTCTGGATTCTAATGCTTGTCAGACTGTATGCCTATACGCCTGTCAGACCGTCATGAATCGGTCAGATGTGTTTCTGTTCTGTGGATACATGTGGATGTGGAACGGTGAGATGGAACGGGGGATCCATCATTTTCGTATTGATTCGAGCTTGGCGACGAGGAGGGGGAGAGGGAGAGGGGAGAGGGGAGAAAGAGTCTTCCCTGGCTGATGACCGGTTCTGGATGAGGAAGCAGTTTCCCTTGTTTCCTCGGCCCCATTTCATTCCCTTTGTCGGATCTCGATGGCGTGGGGGGAGGGAGGAGGAAGGGATATGGTGAAGGGAGGAAGCGAAAAACTGGAACAAGTATACGAGGTAAGGTTAGTAGGCAGTGATTCTTTCATGAGGATCATTCCTCCTTGTAAACTTTCGGAGTGTGGAGCCCGCATTTCTTGCAAGTGCCGACTGCTCTTTTACTACTTGTTCTCCTTTCAATGCGTGAGCAAGATTGGCTTTTCCAATGATTCATTGTCAAGAAGGTTTGAACGAACGGGAGGCATGCCGTATTCGAATATTAGTTTCGATTTTTTCATGATTACTCCCCCCACGCTTCGTGCATTCACTGTCTGCTGCATCCCTCCATCCTCCCTCCCTCAGAAGATGGTGGCGGGTCGGTTCTTGTTCTGTTGGATACACCATGCCAACCTTGCCCCACGTTTATGTGGAGAACGGAAGGAACAACTCCCCAGGTCTTGTGCCGTTGAGCGATTTTTTTTTTTTTCATTCTCCATCCTTTCCTTGTTTTGAATGGGTTACAATGGGATGAAGTTGAGGATGTATGTAATCCTTGTTCGGTAGATGGTGATCGGACATTCTGGAATGGGAAGAGCGTTGCGTGGGGGTTGTTGAGGGAAGGATCTGCTTATTTTTCGTATTCGATCCAAGTATCTGGGCTACCGTTGATGCTTGACCGACGGTTCCCCTTGGTAAATGCTAACTGTATGTAGAAGTCGCGTTGGAGAAGGGAACTGACGGAGGAGAAATAGTTCAGAAGCTAGGGGTTGTGGAGTGTCAGTGAAACTGTACCCCGGCGGCTGTCAATGCAATTCAAAATTGTTGAATTTACATTGCCAAAAACAAAAAAGATACGCAGTAGACACCTGATTCTCATTATCTTGGTTCGAATTGGAAAGTCGAAAGTTAGCAAACTCATCAATGCTGTTGCTTCAAGTGAGGTCGCGCCTTGATGCCAGGCATGACCTCGCAGAATGAACATCTCAAACCATGCGGCAGAGGGATGTTCGGCATTCCCGGCCGTGGAACAAGGGTCGCTAATTGCTTTGAATTTGACAAACAGAAAACTCTTGTTAAAAACCAATCAAAGAATTTTCGCCATGTACGAAGATGACGCTGTTCGGAAACCCTAAAGCTCGTTGTGTGCGTAGTAAGACAAGGGTCGTTAGTACCTGAAAAGGCGGGAGGATCCAATCGCATTGGATGATGCAGGCTTAGGCAATATTCAAAGCGCGTAAGAATCCGAGTCACACGACCTGGTCGCCCTACACGCCGCTACAGAAAGGCGCGGGGCGGGGGTGAGAGTGAGAGAGGGGGCTTAGATTCGCATCAAGCTGGAGTTGAGGGGCCAGTCTGTGAATAGGTAAGATGGAGGGATGGTTGGCTGCGCGCGAACCTGGCTTGATATCCATAAGCTATCGATTGCGGGGCATAGTTCGAGCGAATGATGGGGAACGTCCATGTAAGCGGCCTGTTTTGGGCAAATTGTTTGGTCTTTGTCCAAATTGCATGGGGTATCGCGACGTGCCCTGCCCTGCCCTGCAGTTCAATCCATGTGGCTAAGAATACCCGGTATGTTTTTGACGTATGTACACACGGGACAAGGTGCGAAGAGAAAGGGGGTGAATTGGGGGAGGTCTCCCTCACTCCATGGACCGTGTGTTGTTGCTGCACGTCATTGAGATGGGCGTAGGATGCGAGCGGTTGGCTGCATTGACGGTGAGGGTGAGCAGGCGCACGAGTCGCTAATGGCGGGATTGTCTGCTTGGTCTCGCCCGAGGTGATTGATGGGTACATGTACGTGTAGGCTAGCCCCTCGGTACTGTGACGACTAGCTCTTGTTGTAGATTGGTGTGAGGTGTACATGTACCTACGGGTGCTGTGAGAAACACGCCCCCGCCCCCTCCCTCCTCCGCAGCCAAGACATCAGATGATATGCGTGTAGCACTATTGATGCAGCTGCAATTGAGGCATTTTTCGACCCTTCTCCTCTCCAAAATGGTCTTCTGGTGGTTTGTCGAGCGTAATAGATCGGTAAGGAAGCGCCTCTGAGTTGCAAGTAGCTTTGCCGAGTTTTGACCGTCCCTTCCAGTGTCGGTCCGAAAGGGGCGTGGGGGGTGGGAATTGCGATGATCTCTGTTCCTGAGCACACGACACGGGGATGCGAATTGTTGAGGGTTGGACGGATTGGGATGATGTTGAACTAGAATTTGCCTGGTGCGGTATATGCCTTGGCATCCCACGTCTCCTCCTGCTACAACGGCTAGTCAAAGGAGGATATATATCCGATGGGGAAATAGCATCTGCATTCCCCCACGCTCTTAACCGCCTAAGCGGATCCTGTGTACGCCCGGGTTTAGTTTGGCTGGGCGGCTGCTGGGTGCGAGTGCGGAGAGGAGGGGAGAAAAAAGGACAGCGACCGTGTGTGGGATGCTCCACCGGCTTGTGCAATGTGGCAAAACTCGCGGCAGAGCCTCGATGGAGCTGACCGTGGCCGGATCTCGGTAACGGCCAAATGGTGTTGCGTTGCTTCCACAGCAGAAGCCGGTATGTATGCTTCAAGTCACAAACAAGCCTGCACCTGATATAGCTTACATACATATGTACATACACTGCGCATATACACATGGTGTACACGGATTGATGCTACATGGCCCAACCGTAGCCGAGAATTGCGCGCTTCAAAGGTACGAGTCCATTGATGTATTTACAATCAATACCGTCGAGACCAAGTGGCAACGGTTGACCATGAGGTCATTGGACCCCATGAGAGGTCATACCGTCGACTTGCGCCTCCAAGACGCATACACTTATCCGTGAATCCAGATGCAAACCCTGGATCGGTTTAGTCATTCGAAATCAAGAGGGTGCCGTGCGTCTAAGGGTACTGTACTACATACAGTAACTACTTGTAACTACCGTCCAGTGCGAATCCAACTCATCGGTCTGGCCTGGCGAACTTGTGTACTGCGACTAATGCATGGCATGCAACGTCGTATGGAGGGCGCCTCGGTCCAATCTGCCATTGTTCTTATTCCCGCCGCTATAACGAGACTTTGTTTGCCACACAGGTACAGTACCTAGGTAACTACTCCTCTTACAGTCTTACTCTACGCGCCTGCCTTTGCACAAGCCGCGGCATCTGCTGTCATGCCGATCCGGAAACGGTACAGTAGAGTACATGTGTGCTAACTAGCCCACTTGCACATGCCTATACTTCGCACTTGGTAATGACGGTTTGCCTATTACAGAACCCACCGAGGAGGGCAAGGTTGAGACCCAAGGCTCTAGATGCTCGGCCGCCCTCGTTCTATCAGCTAGAGCGTCACATGGTCTCCGGCGAGCGGTCATGATGCCGCCAAGTGCGGCTGGTGGGGAGCTACATCGTCTGTATAGTACCGTACAGTTTCTGTACATGTGTGTGGTGGTGCGGTGGTGTATGGCAAAGGGAGAAAAGGGGGGGCTAGGTTGGGCATCAGCGGCGGATATTTTTATCAATGATGCCACGGCTGCGCGCGCGTGCAGCACGACGGATGCATTGCGGGTAGCGATGCACTGGGGAAACGAGCTGATCTCGAGGCCAACTGGGCGTTATGCAAGTCAGAAGGAAGGCAAAGAGAAGTGTGGGCGGAATATGTAGGTGGGCAGAGAGGGCAAGGCAGGGCAAGCTGGGGAAGAAACATGTGGCAGGTTGGGAACGTGGTGTGGGATAAGGCGGGGAAAGCTTGGATCGACAATGGTTTGTGGGGTAATGGCGCTGCAGGCCAAGCAGCGTCTGGTTGGACAAGTGCGACCTTTGCCATCTAATCTGATTCTGACAGCGCAGTTTGTCCGCACTTGTATAAGCTGGCGAGGCTGTGTGCATCATGTATGGCATTATTGTTAGTTATGATGATGATGATGATGATGCTGGCCATGGCGCAGTGCCGTCCTGGGAGGGGCAAGACAGCACACTCACTCACTAAGCTGGGCGTGAGGTGGTGCAGCAGCGTCGATGACCTGCATTTCAATTACGAGAGGCACACGTCGGGATGCAGCAGAGAAGGGAAAATTTTCAGGCTGGCCGCATTCTGAGTCGTGGAAATCCATGTGCCGTCGGAGAAGAGACAATGATGATGAGGGCTGTCACGGAGAGCCATGTGGCGCATCATGGTCATCAAAATACATGGTCCCCGTCCGAAGTGGCCAGTTCTTTGTGGAGTGATTGAGGGCCTGTTGCTGTAACTATACAGTAACACACACGGCGGTGTTGGTAGCCAAGTTAGCGGGCAAGGACAGGCGTGGGGAGCGACAGTCGGCCAGGAACCGCAAGGTCGCGCGCGGCGTTGCTTGCTGGGTTCAAGGAGGCCAGGGAGTGGACGTCTCGATACAAAGGCTGAAGGTGTTTTCCATGTCTCTGGGTCGTCTGCCGGCGCATGGCACGGCCTAGGCTGGGGACGGCTGCAGGATGGGTGCTGGTTTGGGCTCGTCGTCTTCCCTTGAGCGGTGGCAGGCGCCGGGAGCGTGAGCATGTGGCGGCCATAAGCAATTGATGCACCCATTCCTGCCAGGTGCGAAGGTGAACGGCGGTCAGCGTTATCTTGCCCGCTCGAGAGCCAACAAGAGCATGTTACAGGCGGAGGAGGGTCCAAGGTGATGTGATGTTGGAGGGCAGTGCTGCGAATGAGGACCCGAGGGATCGCGGGTCCGCCCCTAGCAAGCCCCCAGGAAGCCGCCACGCGTGGGGGTATGGCGTCGAGCAAACTTTGTACTGTGTATGATTGACGACACCGCACTGCACCAAAGCAAGCAATTGCTCAGTCAGTATCCATCCTGCCATCAGCGGCCGGTGCCATGAGCACCTGTGCACTTTGTTTGCTGTTTTGTATGATCTTGTGATGAGGACCGTAGGCGTTGGATCTGCCACGTCTTGCATTGCATGCCTTCGGGTGGTCCCTGGCCCTTTTGCTCGCGACAAGAAGATTGCAAACACATTGCGCGCGGTTGGATGACGGGACGCGGCCGTCACGACTGGCACCACGAAAGGCGGTGGGCTCTGGAGGACCCGGGGTAGGGGGGGGGGGAAGCGATATCAGATGATGAAAAGACCTTTTTGACGGATGAAGCCTTGTAGAGCAATGAGGTAGTCAGTAGTTGGCAGTAGCTAGCTGTAGCTGGCAATAGACTAGCAGCGCAGCCCCACCCCCACACTAGACTACACTACTAGACAGACACTAGCCCTCCGAGAACCGCATCCATCCTGCACGCTGCAACGTCTCAAAGCTTGCCAACTTTTCTTACTCCCCCTCCCCTCGCGTGCCCGAGACGGCTGTGATGTGAAGTGATGATCCATGCACCGCGGCCTATCACCGTCCAAGATGCGGCCCTTCGCTTGTGAGATCGGCCATCCCATTTCCCCTGCCCTCGTTGCCCTGCCTTGCCTTGCCGTGCCTCATCTCACTCCAATCCCGAGTCCGACTGACCGACCGCCGTGCATCTACTGTGCCTACCGTTGTAAGTATCATCCCATTTCAGCCTGGATGAATCAGAAAAAGAAAAGAAAAAAGGGCCCAACAAAAAGCCATAATTCAAGGACCGGGCGAATGAGAGGCGGCAGAAAGGGGGATCCAAGATGCAATGGCACTGAAGCGAACCGAAACACGCGTCCGTTGGATCGATCCATGGTGGTAAGGTAAGTAATGGTGGTAATGATGGAGGAGGTGGTGGTGGTGGTGGCAGAGCCGTGCCTGGCATGGCATGGGGCATAGTTGCAGTCGCCGTCCCCGTCGCCGTCGCAGTGCCAGTCACCGCCCCTTCGGACATCTCAGCCATGCCATGCCCTGGAGCTAAGTCTGTACGTATGCCTGTGTCCTGCGTGCGTCAACACAACACAGGCAAACGGGAAAAGGAAGAGACGTGAAAAAATAGCCCTGGAATCCTTGACTCGAAAGGCTTGGTCTTTCTCGTCAGCTGGACCCCCACACTTATGTACGTACTCAGGCTCGTGCTAACCTAACCTAACCCAACCCGCCAGCTAACAACTCCATGTAGGTACCAAGTAACGTACTGTACCAAAGCGCAACTGCACTCGCGCTCCTTCTTGCCCTATGCGGACTATTTAAGTACCGCCGGCCGTCCATCCTCAAAGTAGTACTCCATTAGTCCCATTGACGTATCTGTACCCTTACTCCAAAACATTAGTGCCATCCATCTGGAGTTGCTCTTTGTCACCGGTTTCCACTTTCCACCTTTCCCACTCTTCTTTCCCAATTCCTCTTTGTCAACCTTGAATCCATATAAGATACCCCCTCATCCACCACATCCACCACCACTACTGCCAACTCTCAATTCCTTACCATGTCACCGCATCACGACGCCCCTTCCCCTGCATCTAGTTTCGTCTCTTCTTCCAACCATTTCTACACCATGAACAACTACAACGATTCTTTCGAAACAAGCTCTTTTGAGTCGGATGTCGGCCTTCGTCGATCTCTCGTCCCGGGAATCTATGTCCCCACCGTGGCCTTTTTCGACCCAGTCAATGACAATGTCGATGTGGAGACCACAGCCAAGCATGCCGTTCGCCTAGCACAGGCAGGCGTTGCTGGCATCACCACCCAAGGATCCAACGGCGAAGCTGTTCACCTCTCCCACAAGGAGCGCAACCTGGTCACTGCCACTACCCGCAAAGCCTTGGATGACGCCGGCTTCGGCTCCATGCCCATCATTGTCGGTTGCGGCGCCCAATCAACTCGAGAGGCTATTGAACTTTGCGAGGAGGCTGCTGCTTCTGGGGGCGACTATGCTTTGGTGCTTCCCCCGAGCTACTACCAAGGCCTGTTCTCTCAAGATACCGTCCTCAGCTTTTTCAAGGACTTGGCTTCAGCATCACCCATCCCTATCCTCATCTACAATTACCCCGGTGCTGTTTCTGGACTGGATCTCAACTCGGACGCCATCATTGAGCTTTCACAGCACCCCAACATTGTCGGTTGCAAATTGACCTGCGGCAACACGGGGAAACTGAACCGCATCGCCGCAGCCACACGAGCCGCAACGGCTTCTAATCCCGGCTCAGGTTTCATGTGCATGGGTGGTTCGGTTGATTTCACTCTTCAAACCCTGATCGGAGGCGGCTCTGGCATCATCGGCGGCATGGCCAACATTGCACCCAAAACCTGTGTGAAGCTTGTCAAGCTTTACGAGTCGGGCGATATAGCGGGCGCCCAAAAGCTACAAGCCATCGTTGCCCGTGGCGACTGGGCCGCCATTCAAGGTGGCATCATTGGTACCAAGGCTGCTCTTGCGGCTCACTTTGGCTATGGTGGTTATGCCCGCAAGCCTCTTCCCAGGCCGAGCAAAGAAGAGACTCGCAAGTGGCGCGATTCGTTTGATGAGCTCGTCAGAGTGGAGAACTCTTTATGAGATGCAAAAGAGAATGTTTGAATCGGGTCTCAATTGTTGAAGCCGTTTGGTCTTCAACTGTGGGGTTTTGTCGATCATCGTCTCAGCGTCACGATTACCACCTACCCCACCCAGAGTCTCTCCAAATTTTCGGCATATTCATTCGCTAGCGTTGAGCGCTTTGGCATTGTCACTGGCGTCTTTTGGCTTCTCGCGGGCCGTTTCCTACGTTTCACTTGCATGGCGGACCAACGAAGAGATGCTGCAATCCTGTTACCGGTCAAATGGCCGGGCCACATCTTTTGTTCGATTTCTTTCTTGCCCCTCTTCCACATCTCTTCAGCTCGAAAAACTTTTGCAGCGCTTACACGATCCGAATCATTACCCAACATTTCAGTATTCTTCTGTTCAAAAGCAGTACCGTCGGTGTAAATAGTGGTTCAGCGTTGCTTACCATCACTCTTCCTTTCCCTATGCATTTCCTTGAACTATGGTCAATTGGACGGACCAATGGGCTGGGCGGTTATCTGACGTTTTACGCATGTTCACATCTATTTCGCGAATAAAAACCTCACTTATACTTCCCTGCGCATGCCGTGAAACCCAACTCAACTTTCTTTTCCAATCCAAACAAGTATCCAAATACCATTGCCACAGCAATGGCAGTCCAAGACGAATTATGCAATACTACTTCAGCCACGATGCATTTCTCAATGTACAAACTTTACACACGCTATGCCGAGGGAGGGGTAATGCACCAGCCAGTTACAACAATACCACATGCTTGCTTATACATGCATCTCGCGTACCGATACCAATATATTCATCTTCTCCGCTTTTCTCCCACGTGCTCCTTCCCACATCACGTCGGGTACACAAGAGGAGGGCTCAACCAGGCTCGATTGACGTGAGACTTGTTACGTACTCTCGATGCTCGTTCGCCCCTTTCTCAGCGCACAACATAATATTATTCAAATTTTCCACCCGTCCGGATCAAAGGCTAACGAGTTGACCCACCTGACCGTCCGTACACACACATGCATGCCTACCGCGGTTACAATCCACCGAACAAACCATTACATGCAAGAAAGACTCGGCGGTTATCCCCTCCCCCGGAAAATCCTTTTACTGGAGCACAGTGCCCGCAGTATGCGTACACCCCCTATCTCCCCGCAAGTGTTTTGTGAAACATTAAATCCAAGCCGCCCGATTTTGTGCCACGACCAACCAGCCCATTCAAGAAGTTGATTCATGTCACTCTGCACCTCCGTATTCTTGTTCGCACAAGAGCCAGTAACTTTGTGATGAGCGACTTCGATATTCTTCACCAGCATTATATGCTGAAACTTCATATTAACTCTCATGGGTTGTCCTACGAGCTTCATTGCTACCAATACAACAGTGTCTATCGTCAGTATATACACGTAAACCTTCTCCATGCTCCCCATCTATACGTTTTCGTTAAGAAATGTCCATACCTATGGCTTCATATAAAACAATGCATCAACCAGCAACCAAAATCCCGCTGATTCCAGAAGTGGGAGGAGAGGAAGGTGGGAACGACGGCTACCTACCTCAAGAGATACAAAACTTTTATGACCTTATGTATTGTTTTTCAAACTGGGGACAGTAATTTAGGGTAGCTGCATTTTGTCGCTGTAGTGCAGAGAGCATGGGTGTTGAGTTTATGGGAGGAAACAAGGTCGCAAGCAATAGACATTTGTCTGTCAGTTGCTTTGTTAGAACGTCAGAAGATGTGAGAACCATCTTATCATTGGTACATGTCAAAGAAATACCCGCCCCAGTAACATACCACCAAGTCAGGTTTTAAAAAGACGTCTATATAACTACATACCGTTGGTTGTTTCGGTCGGGATCCAGTACTTAGCGTGGCATAGCATAGCACAAGCTTCAGTGAAAGCAGGGCAGACAACAGACTTGTCCCACCAAACCCGACATCCCCGGTACATGTATCCTCCCCACGTCTACACTATTTATTAATAGGTCACCAAATCACCATGCGTATACCCTTCGATCGTGCTGTTCGTACCATGGCATACCATGGCATGATAAAAGTCTATCATGTGTGATTCGTCTATCGTACCCCTCTTGCTCTGCAGCGGGGCTAGCTACCTTCTATCATCGCTAGATAGATAAATACCATTTCATTCCTCTTCTTATCCAGGCTTACACTTCCTTTCTTATTTTCCCTCATTCTAGACCTTCTTCAGATATACCTTCTTCTTCCCTCCCTTCCTTCCTTTACCTCACTCCTTCCACTCCGCTCTTCTTTCCCCCACGCGCGCGCGTTCAACACCCCTGAAAGTAGTGCCCCTCTCTCACCCAACCCACTTCCCAACAACACTATCGCGGACCTTTCCATCCCACATCTCCAAGCAATAAAAAATGGCTGAACAACCAGCCCAAGACCCCTCCTCGTCTGATCTGCAAAGCGGGGCACAGCAGCAGAAGCAAGAGATCAGCCCCCGCGTGACGCTGCAACCGCCGCTTTCGCGCCGCGGCCACGGCCCTGGCCTGGTGCTCGTCCTGGATCATTTCGCGGCACTGGAGAAGAGCGATGCGAGTCTTGATCCGCCGCCGCTTGTTAAGTGGGCTGAGGAGGGTTTTGCGGTTGCGCTTGTTTTGGTGCCGGGGAGGGTTGGTGAGTTGTGTTTCTTTTATCAATCCGAAGAGTTAATATGGGGTTTGATTGATCGGAGAAAGCAGAAGGAGTGCGAGATGGGGAGTGTGCATGGGATTATATGGTCATTAAGTTGATAACGATCGCTAACTTCTCATGTGTGCTTGTTTCCGAGTAGATGATGGCGGCGAATTCCCACTACAGAGGGCAATCGATGGGCTTAAGAGTTTGAAAGAGTGTGACCAAGAAGGGGGGTTTGGGTTAATTTGTAGGTCACATGGTTCATCACTTCCTATTTCCAAACGCAACCCCAGGAGAAGCAGTCCACAACACCGTCTAGCGGAGATATATTGGGCAATCTACCTTGGACGACTATAAGGAGAAGCAAGTGAACAGAAAGTGAAGAACGAAGCACTAATAGCGATCCTCTAGCATATGTCTCTCGACTCCCCTACTACATGTCAGAAGCAGTATACACTTCACCAGACATCAAAGCCATCGTGTCCTACGGAGGACGACCCTTCGCCTCCCTCTCCTCCCCATCCACCTCACCCATCCCACCGCAAATCATCCACATAGCCGGGCCCGACACCCCACGACGAGAATCCATGTCCATCGTCCCCGAACTAACCACCTCTGACCTCCTCTCCCCATCCACCTCCACCTCCACCCTGCAAACCCCCTCCATAAAAACCTTCCGCTACCTCAACGCCAAAAAAGACACCTCTTGGATCCTCCCCAGCGACCCAGACTACCACCCGCAATCTGCCGGCCTCGCCCACACCCGGACCCTCCAATTCCTCAAACCACTCCTCAACGGGCCCTACTTCGACCTCGAAGCCATCTGGGACGAGCACTGCCTGTACGAGTTTGGCGAGCGCGACGTGGCCAAGACCATGTCGACCATGGTCGCCGAACCCTACGTCAACCACATCCCCACCATGACGGGCGGCGTGGGGCAAAAGGCCCTCACCGACTTCTACACCAACCACTTCATCTTCGCGAACCCGCCCGACACCGAGCTCGACCTCGTGAGTCGCACCGTCGGGACGGACCGCGTGATTGACGAGTTTGTGTTTAAGCTCACGCACGATCGGCAGGTGGACTGGTTACTCCCCGGGGTTCCGGCCACGGGGAAGAAGTTGGAGATTCCGTTTACGAGCGTCGTGGGCATTCGAGGGGATCGGCTTTGTCACGAGCATATTTCGTGGGATCAGGCGACGGCGTTGCAGCAAGCCGGGTTGCTGCCGGAGTGGGTGAGGTTCGAGGGGGAGGCGGTCGAGGGGCGGAGCAAGAGCGAAGGGATGAGGTTTGAAGTCAAGTTGCCGGTTGCCGGCGCAGAAACGGCGAGGAAGTTGGTGGATGAGGGGTCTGTGGTGAGCAATGGGTTGATGGGGAAGGGGTGGAGGGAAGTTGAAGATGTTTAGAGGTAGGGGGGTTGTGAGATGGTTCCTGGTAACAAAGGGTATAGATGAGATGGGGTGTGTGGGTATTTGATCCAGGTATGTGTTGGTACGTCGGACTCATTTCGTTTTTATTTACTTTCAAGGTCTGCTGGATATTTGGGATCACGTTTACATTTGAATTATGCGACCTTCTCTGGTAGTTATGTCGCGAACCCAATATGTGCTTTTGTAGTCAAAGTGTTAAGTCGTATGTATATTGATTGGGTTGGGACAACAACGCCCCGGTACACTTTGATTCTCTTGAACTTTGGATATATGGATTTAAAAACACGGAATTTGAGAAGGGGGGAGGATTCTTTGCTCTTGTTCTTCATACGACGCATCTCTATCTATGTATCGAAATCAACCGAAGTCGCTAAAGCTGTAGTTATTCAATCCATCCCAAAAAAACAAATAAATCCCACCAAAAGAAGCAGAAACCATGTGTTGAGAAAAAAGAAAGAAAAAAAGATTCCACCGTATCTTCTAGTCTAATTCTCTTCGTCTTGAAAAAAACAAAAAGTAGCGTTAAACCGTGCGTGTGACCTTGACGTTATATTTCTCCGCGACATCGTATATGGCGCCAACAACAGGTTCAACATCCTTGCTCTTGATAGGAACCCTATGTGCGCCATCCCACTCAATCAAAGTCGTACTCCCCGCTTCACAATACTCCTCCAACAACTTCTGGTGCAAAATCAACCCAGGATCCGCCATCCCATGCACATGAATCGTCGGGACCCTCAACACCGCATCGGCATCCACCTCCCCGACAAACCGAAACCCCTCTGAAATATCCGCAGCGCTCACGAGCGCCTTCGTCTTCAACAACCCGGGGTTCAAATTACTCATCGGCGCGCGTCCCGCGAGGAGAACGCCGAATTTCCACTCCACCCCGGGAATCCCAATCGGGCCGGTGCCAATGTCGTCTCTGCCTTCTTTCCGTGCGTGCTCTTCACGCGCTTGTTGTTCGAGAAGTAAACTCGCGCTCAGCTTCGCGCCCTGACTGAACCCCATCAGTCCCACCCACTCGCCCCGCCCGCCGGCTCGGTCGTCGTCTTCCATTGCCGTGCATATCGAGTATCCAATCTCCTCTATGCAGCTGTCGGCGTCAGTCTCCGGGTGTGTCGGGAGCCAGCGTAACCACCGCCGAAACGGCCCGTAGGTGCCGTACACGTGTATGACGTCTGGGTGTGGGTCGCAGAGGAATGGTCCGTCTGCCCAAACGAGCCGGAAGGAGTGTTGGAGGTGGCGGATTAGAGAGCGGGCTTGGGCTTCGAAGATGGCGGCGTTGACGCCGCCGCCGTGGAGGCAGAGGAGGCGTGGAAGCGGTTTGGAGTCGGGGATTTCTGTGGGGATTTTGGAACCCGGTGGTGGGGTTGCGGAGGAAGGCATCGGGGGGGATATGAGGGGTGATTGGGACGGTCTTTTGGGTTGGTTACTTTTTCATGGAAGTAGGATGCTGTTTCTGCGGTTTTTTTTTTCTTTGTTGTTGTCAGAATACGACGTTGTGATTCACACACAGATGGGTAAGCAGGCGGCGTGAGACGTGAAGATAAGAATGAGGAGGTTTGAAAAAACACGCGAGAAGAAGATGGATCTACACTCACTAAGACGCAGTCAGCTAAGCCTCAGATTTCAACAATTCGCCGGTGATTCGTGGGTATCAAAGAGATACCCCGGACTCCGAGGCCTCTCTCTCTTCAAGCCTGGTAACCAGGGTTGTTGACACCTCCATTGTTTCTAGAGTACCTCGAGCGGATGGAAAAGCCATATCGGGGATAACTAATGCATTCGTCCAACATGTAACCCATGTTTTCAACCATTTGTTTGCAAAATCAGCATCACAATTGCTTACCCAGATTCTCAAGTGAGGGGTGACAATGGAGATGGCGGGGCCGAAGCGCTAAGGTCCAATATGACGCTAGCTGGTTGCGGAAGTTGGGAGAGTTGCCATTGCTGAATTGATTGATATTGACAAAAACCAACGTGCCAGTCTATATCGATAACTATAAATAGATAGAAGAAATAAATAGCAACGCTATACTTTCAACCCCGGATCATCTTCCTCGACCCAGTCCAGAGGCTCCTGACCCCTAATATCTCTCCAACGATTCGTAGCTTCTAGTATCTCGTCTTTACATGGCCTCATTAGCCAGCCCCAGCGCTTCATGAACCTTTCCGTAATCTCCCAGTTCTCTGGGACCCAGGGGTCCCCCCACACGATAAGTCCCTGCATATTGTCTAGTCTGTTGTCTTCATCTATGCAGCAGCCGTTACTGCAGCGGTTGTTACTGGTGGGACCCAGTAAATCAAGTGCCAGCGCGCACTCAGTGGATCCCCGTTTCTTGCCCGATGACCCAGTTAGTCCCGAATTCCAACTTGTGATCATGGCGTCGCGGACAGACGGCATGGGTAGCACGTCCATCCAAAACGGATGCGGCATGCTTGACTGCAGTGGGGTGGGATGTAAGGATGGAGGGGCTGAACGCGGGAGAGGGAGGCTTAGAATTGCTTTGGCTGAGTCGTCCGGGGACGGATTGTAGTCTGGCGAGCAATCCATGAACACTCGAGAACTGCCGCGGATCATCATAGTGTTGGTAAGGAACGCTCGAAAAATGTTGGTGTAGATGGTGGGGAGGAGGTGATCGAGAGTCATGGGGAAATAGGTGTGGTCCAGCGCACGACTGTGCAGACGGTCAAAAATTCTGATAACGTTGTGGAAGTTTTTGACGTCGTTGCGGTTGTGCTTCGTAGTTATAATGTTCGTCGATGTCGTTGAGAGTTCGCCCTGTTGGTGGCCCTGTGCCACGTCCTCAAGCTTAGAACGTAGAGGAGTTGAGCGCTGAGGGTTTTTTCGACGTCCTGATCAACATAATCAGTGCAATTGTTTGGTGGTCAGTATTTGATTGTCATACGATTAGCGCGTTGATATAATCGATTTTGGACTCTGCGTCTTTCTTTGCGATCGGAAAGCGTGGTCCAGTCATCGTTTTTTGACAGCGCCTTGATCTCGTTAGATTCAGGAGAATGATACTTGGAGAAGAGATGGTCGCACTTCTCTAAGTAAAGGCGCTTCGCGGATTTCTAGATGTTGGACCTGTGCTTCCATATGTGCGACTATTGACCGAGCTGAGGCAATTCAACCTACAATCGAGATGGTTGCGGTAAGGATTTGCAGTATCGATACGTTCCTTGTGGCGTGGAGGAGAAGCACTGATATGATCGTGAATGAATATTTGATTGAATTTATTAGAATGTCAATAAATAGGTAGTGAAATGCTGTGATTATTATATCCGTGTAAGACCCTGGTCTATGGATCGAGTGATCTTACATGCACAGGCTGACACACTAAACCAAATTGATGAATAGTACAAGATCAATGCGGGTGCTAGGACAGTGACGGCACAGCAGAATACCAAGTGTAGAGGTCGAAGAGGTGAAGGACGTGCGAATGAGTCAGGAACATGAGATCATAGATGTATTCGTAAAATGTCTGCTTAAACATCGGTTCAAAGCTCGTCTCTCTTCCGCCTCTCCTTGATTTGCGATTCCAATTCCGCCGCATCTTGCTCGCCTAAGATTTCCTGCTCCGCCTTCTTCTGTTCCTCCTCAAATTTTGCACCCTCTACAGACTCGTCCCACATCTTTTTCTTGGGGTTCGCGGGACGCTCTCTGTCTGGTAGAATTGTCCCGTCGCCTCTAACTACTGGCTTCTTATGCTCCCGTGGAGTTTCTTGGGCACGTTCCCCACTGGATTGTGCGTTCTGCTCCGCCATTTGTCCTACTGATCGCGAAAGCGACTGGGGTGGGCTAGGATCTTGTGCTTGTCCACGGCCGCCGCCACCAACACGTACGTAGCGAGGGTTGTTCTGACCAACAGGCCTTTTCGGGATTTCGTCTGTTGCACTGGGTTGAACAATCAGACTTGTAGACGGTTGAGAAGCACTGCTAAGACTGGTTGTTGCGGTGGACGAAGCGCCGAGGGGAATAACTGCAAAAAGGATGCGGAAAACGAGCTTAAGTGGAAATATGAGAAACCAAGATAACGGGCCGTAAAGCCAGCGCCTGAATATCAACCAGATAACGGTGGTGATGAGTATGTAGAAAGTGGTTTCGAGATACCACGTGTCACTTTTCTGGCTCTTGAGCAATGTCGTCACTAGAGCTCTACTATTCGACAATAAAGTGTTAAGATCTGAATATCGTTCTCCAAGATCAGAAAGCGCCGCGGTAGATTGTTCGAGTGTTTCCTGTGCAAATCTAGACCGTGACAGCTCCTGTTGCATCAACTGGTGTGTCCGTCGGAGTGCGCCTGTTACGTCTGACGATGCTTGTGCAACTATCTCTCCTTCGGTGGATTGGGGGTTGTTCTTTCGTCGGTGAGAGGAAGACGGGGTCGAAGAGCCGGATTGCAGAGAGGAAAATAGGAGTTCACGTTCCTTTAGTCTGGCACGGTCGGCGTTGTGTTTGGCAGTGAGCTGTGCTTTGCGAAATTCCGAGCGAGACCTGTTGTTTAAATAAACTTGTCAGCCGGCTATTGTATTCAGATGATATTGATGCAAGGCTTACAATTTCAAGTCTTCCGTCAAACGCGCCAAAAGCACCGCAAGTCTACTCTTCTCGCTTTCCTTGGAGTTTTCTTTAGCTCTGTCCTTCCGCGTGCTATCGCGTCTCGCCACAAATCCTGTAGAGGTTGGAGTTGCGGGGCCAAGAAAATCCTCGATTTCTTGTCTGACAAACTCTAGGTCCTCTTCAATTCCTTTTAGTGTTTCGTGGATTTCAGCACTCAATTCCAATCGGACATCCCCTTCGTCACCGTTGAGTGGTTGACTCCCTGGTTGAAAGTCTAGTTTCGCTAATCTTTGTATGAGTTGCTGGAGAGATTTGTTCTGGTCGGAGAGAGCGGTAAGACGGGCGGTTAGAACTTTTATGGTGGAGGGAATTGGGGGCATGTTGAAAGTCCCTTAGATCCAGCCAGAGTGTACATATGTAAGTGAGGGAGGGCTATGACGGAGCCGTGGCGGGGATCGGCTTTTGTTCGGACGCGGTCCGTGCACAACTGCTGTTTCTGTTCGTGATGAGAGACCAGCGAATGGAGAGAAATTCAATCAATCGTTCCAATCCGCTTGCTGTCATCTATTGTATGTGCTTATCCTATTCAACTGAAATTCACTAATTTAACAGTAGCTAGAAGCCCTCGTCAGCCTCTCCATACTTCCTTCGCTCCTTTTCGAACCTTCTGCGCGACCCTTTTGCCAAAATGATCACCCGGTTTCTCACCGACGTCCGCGTCAAATTCAACCCATTCTCACCTCTCTCGAAACCCGCGCGACTCTTTCTCTCCCTGATACCTTCCGATGCGCGGGCCAATGGATTGACGGTAGCGACGCAGATGCTGCCTAGGGCGAGCAAGGAGCCTCCAACACTGGGCTTGAAATTTAGTATGTGATCATGGTACACGGGATATGTTCGAGGCACGAAGAGCTGACATGCGCTGCAGAGGATGGAAAAGAAATGGATCTTAAGTTGGAGCATATGCGAATAACAGATGTGATGGAAGAAGTAAATCGACACTCGCGTCAATTAGCAAGGCAAGAGGACCTTTCGGGAAATTAAGAGAAGCAGCCACATCATGTACATGAGCATGTTTGTTGTATTTGTATTGCATGCATTGGAGTTATGGGATTGCAAGGGACACAAGCAGGTTTTGCAAGCTAGTTGTGGTGGGCCATTCTATAGGCGATCCTGGACCACGTTTACCGGAATATGATGGAGATACGCCATCCTGAATCTAAACCCCATTTTGAATTGGGCAATAACACAACTGCTGCCCCCGAATTCCCATGTTTAACATCCTTCTACGTCCTGCTATACATCTAACCGGAGGGAGCTCCAGAGATGAAGAACCACTTGTCGATGCTAGGATCAATGGGAGCAGGAGCCTGGTGCTCGCCAGCAGGAATGTTAAGTTTTGTGGTGTCGGTGCGGTCGGCGGAGTGGGCAACGGAGCTGTTCACACTATTGAGAGGTTAGTAATTGTCACTGTGAACGGGATGCATTGGCTTACAGGGACAGATCGCCCTTGTTGGTCTTGCCGGTGATGAGTCGCTCCCAAGCCTCAGCGCACTCACGGACAATGTCCATGGCGTACTTCTTGTTCTTGCATTCACCAGAGAAAGCAAACTGGTTCTCGGGCTTGCCGTCGGGGATCTTGTAGATGCGGAACCATTCGTTGGTGGCCCTCAGAAGACCGGGCAAGTGGCGTTCGACATCTTCGACATCGTTGAGCTTGGGGGCAAGAGGGTCATTCACGTTGATGACAATGATCTTCCAGTCGGTCTCCTCCTCGTCGAGAAGGGCCATGACGCCAAGAACCTTGACCTGGATCACCTCACCGGGCTTGGACACCAGCTCGCCGATCTCGCAAACGTCCAATGGGTCGTTGTCACCCTTGGCCTTGGTCTCAGGGTGGACGACATTGGGGTCCTCCCACGTCTGTGTGAGCAGTTAGCAGACTGCCCGATGTCGGCACGCGCAGTCTTGGTGGGTGTTACCTGGGGGAAGGCACCGTAGTTCCAGAGGTAGCCCTTGTGAGGGAAGCAGTTCCTCACGTATCGGAGCTTGCCCTTTTTGATGTCTTGCTTGATGGGGTTGAGGGTCTCCTCCTTGGAGATCTGAATGGCTGTGTTAGCAATTATGGTTTATGATGGCGGGGTAGCGGGTGCACTCACTTCCATCTTTGCGTTTGTCCAGCGGGGGACCTCGACGATCATGTTCAAGACCGTCTGCTGCTCATTGGCATACAGAGGAATGTCGTGGAAAGGCGAGACTGGCACGCCATCCTTCTCAATGAAGATGCGGTGCTCGAGGGTGTTGGCTGCACCAATCTTGCGCGCAGTGTAGGCCATTGTAGCGATGTGTGCAGCAGTCGAGGTTGTTGTAGTGGGGTTGGAATGTAGGTGACCTGCCAGCAACTGTGTCCGCGAGCTGATTTTGTTGACGGTAGCAGAATTGGTGGGGCAGCCCGGTGCAGGTGCGGAGGGGCGTGGGCGGTGATTAGCCAGCGTGACGAGGGGAGCTGCAGCTGCTGAGGGAAAGGAGAGGGATTGATGCCGGTAAGATACAACAACACGCCTGGTGCCCGTGTGGAGGGGCCGTGGCAGAAGAAATTGGAAACTCATTAGAATACAGTATAGTACAATATAAAAATACAGCGCTACAACCGACAACTCCCGTATACCGCGAATAATTGACAGCGGAGAATCTTGGTACGCAAGCCGAGGGCAACAGAAATGCTTCCGAGCTCCGAAGATCCTCCGCGTGGCAATCAATCACGTGCATCCTGCCCTTCACAAACATCAATGTTCTGAACACTTCTACATGCACATGCACGAATATACGTTGACATATGCATGCATAAACAAAGTATCCCCAAGCGTGCGGACTCCATGACTCAAAGATTTGTTGCTTTGATGTGTATGTACCTTTGTACATACGTAGGTTCGATACTTGGGTACATGCACATGTGGTATGATGTACATTTACATGTGTATTGGACGTATCACAAGCCGTCTATCGAAGAACCCAAAATACATATCTATCTAATTCATGCTACATATGTACTACCTAAAACAGCCTGTGTCGTCTCCAAAAACCACGTTCATCAACATGGTGCGTTACACTTGTACTACTCCCTACTCCGTTAACCTCGCGGGAGGAATCCAATGGGTTTGTGTTACCCAAAGCCTCTGTTTCATAGGACACAAAGTTAGGTTCATAGCTGATAATCCTACTGTCCCCAATCCTTCCCTCCTCATCAAGAAAGGTCTCGTCTTCCGTGTAACTAGGTCTATATTCCCTCTGGATGTAAAGAGGGTCCTGCTCATAGAACTCGCCTTGTTCCTGCTGCTCGTATATGCTGGGCATCGAAGGACCATGTACATACGGTCGATGTATCGCATTCATATCGAGGCCTGGCACATTAGAAGTCCTCCGGGACAAAGGAGAATAATCGCGGAGAGTCCTCGGTACACCCAGCACCGGAACTTTTGAAGTCTTGCTTTCCTGGTCCATTGAACAACGTGTATGTTCAAGCTGTGGTTCATCCAACTCGTTATTGTGATCTGTTAATGCATTTCCCAAGGTCATGGAAGCCGCAACACCATCTTCTCGAGCCGCAATATCCCTGATCACACGACGGTAATGCGCAGACTCCGTTGGTATATGTCTCTCATGCGATACAGGTGAATGTGTGACCCTAGACCCTAAAGAAGGAGGGATGCGGCCCCCTTGACACATCTGCACCGGCCGAGTATCGTCATTACGCAAAGGGGATCTTATGTATGGTGGATAAGCTTCTTTCGAGAGTTTTGAGGGCTTAGAGGCTCGATTAGCAGGTTTCGTACGACGCAGCAAAGAGTTGGATTGAGAAGGGGAGTATGATTCATGGATACGATCGTCAGTTGAATGCTGCCCAGAAGAAGCATGGGGCGGGATCTCATTGATATCTGGTATGTGTTTGATGATGTTTGGAGGGGCGTCTTGGGCGTGCAACAATCGCCTGTCATCCACAGCCCCTTTAGCGTGGTGATGATGAATAGAGTCCAGCTGACCAAAATTGGGTGGAGATCCCGCCGATTGACATGCTTGCACAACACTGGGGGCATGTATTGACTCAGACCAAGAAATGTAGCTTTCACTGTTGTCGCGAGATGATACGTTCTCAGGACGCAGAACTGGCGCTCTCTCTGCAATTTCAATGGTGGGCACAACGTTGTCCGCTATAGAAGGCGTTTGTAGCGCGCTCTTTTGAATGAGAGGGCCGTCTTTTGCATGGGTGGCGGTATTATCCTCTGCTTGTGCGGACCGCCTGACCGTAAAGTATGCTGATATTTCTTCGTTCGGCTGGGTGTGTGAGTGCTTGCTCCTATTGCTCTGCTTCCCTGGCTGGTATTGGGGTTCCGCTTGGTCACCATCCCGCCTTTTCAGAAACTTCATCTCTGAAAAGACTAGATCTGGCACTGCAACAAATCAATCATCAATGGAAGAATGCGGGGTGCTGCAGCAGAGCTTACAGCCACGGCCCTTGACGGGTGATGAGGCCCTGCCATTATTGAACAAACCCAGCTTTGCTCGAGGTTTCAACTGGACCAATCATCAGAACACGATTGGAGCACCAGAGATACAGTGCGGCTTACCGTTAGCCTATCTGTGGACACGTTGTTGGCATGGAAGCTCTGCACCATTTCACTACGCTCCTTGTCAACCCTCCTGCGCTTGGCCTTGCGTTTCGCCTTTGTTGATTCGCCATGCCCATCATGACGAGCATGCACCCCCCGCTTCTTCTTATCCTTGGAGGTGGCTTCATAGCGCTCGATGCGGGTTTTGCGTCGGGGCTGGCGCGTATAGTCATGGGCTGAACGGTCACTTCCCGTCTGACCACCAGGGTGCATTGCATCGCTACTTATACTCTTGCCCACGCGATTACCCGTCTCTAACAGGGGGGCTGGTTTGGTCTGTGATGCAATATCGAGGAATGAACTGTCTGAAGTGGTTCGCTCTCGTCTCTGGTTTGCCCCCTCTGTCCGCTTCGAGTGGTTGCAGGGCGGAGCAGCTTCGTCGGGTAAGGCCCAGTGTTGCTCTGGGGTCACAGTGTCGTTTAGCCATCGCTGAATGTCCATTTTCTGAGAATGCGGCATTCGGAAGTTCGCAAGCAATGGGTTGGTGGCTCAGTCGAGCGGCGGGCTCTTTTGGAAATTTGCTAAGGGCGGATCCAAGTCAACGTTACCATGCGATTGATGTGCAGGTGTCAAAGATGGCTGTTGTACAGCATATCAAAACAAGAAGGGATGGGGCGGCAAGAAGGGATGGGACCAAAAGAAGCTTGCCAAAGACTGCCGCATGGGACGAAGATTGGATGTGCTGTGAAACGGTTAGGCAGATGGTTACACATCCGAGTGAGGGTGATGGATATTGCAGGAGGATTACGCCTGAAGAAGGCAGTGGGGTGCGACATGAGGGAAGTGAGAACGGGCGGACCATCGTTCTTGCCATTGTCGGGTCTGAAAGGAGGCGAGGCGAGGCGAGGCGTTATCTGTCCGCATATGTATGTTTTTGTTCATTATGACAAACACTGCCGAGTTATCGAACGATGAAGAATGGAAATCAGGAGTACGTGAAATGGGGTTTTTTTGACTTCCTTGAAGCTGTGGATGGTGTAAGGCCTCTTTGAAAGGGGTGAGTGACTGGCGGTACACTACCTGGGTAGGTACCTCAACTTGGGCATCAGCCTCCATGTCAACCATGGACAGAAACAAGCACACGACACGGCTGATCTGATGATGGATGCACGGCAGCACTGATGGTACGGAGTTGGGCATGCATGGACTGAGAGTGATGGGAGACGACGCGATGCATGAATTACGGTTATGTCATCATGGTGGCTGGATTTGAGTTTATGAGTTGGCGTGTAGATGGATTGATTGATGTGTCATGGATGGATGCTGGTCCCATATAAAGAAGTATGAGTAACTCTTTCATGTACAGTACAGTACATGCAGAGCTGGGACAGGTGCTCTAGGATGGTGTCTCGGATGAAGGAGAAGATTGATTGACGGGAATGAGATGCCAAAGGCAAACATCAATGCATGAATGTTTCAATGACTCAACTCCGTCTGTCTAGACTCTAGAGTTTGATGGAATCAATGGATGAATTGATAACGCACGGACACTGGACAGCAGTTCGGCTACCATACGTTACGTAGGGGACTAACCACGATCAGATTGATAGCGATAAGGATAAGGCCTCAATCCCATCCCACGGTTACGGTTACTGTCACGGTCTCGGTGGTGGTGGTTGTGTGCGCCTCTCCCAACTACTCCATAGTACATAGCGTCGTCCCACGCTTCCAACGTCATTCCCATGCACTCACCCTCCCTCCCGTGCGTCTTTGGCATTCCAGCACGAGCTTTCATGTTTGATTCGAGACACTGGCCCCCGCCTAAACCACAAGTACACGGTCTATGATGTAGCAGTAGGTAGCCTCGTCGTCTTGCACAACATCCACATGCCGCGCAGGGCAGGGCAGGGCAGCGCGTGCATTCGTGGTAGACGTATGGATAGTCGGTCCAGCCGCAGCACGCCAGTCGCGTTAGAGCCCCAGACTTTCGCGTCTTTTCTCCTCTTTTTTTTTTCTTCTCCTTGCTTCCTTTTGCCGCGTTCTTTGAGGTTGTCTGGTTCCTTCTTCTGGCAGCGTCTGGATTCTGTTGGCCCTATGCTACACTGTATGCGATAGGTTATAGTGCTCGGCTGGCGTGAAGGACGCACGTCGGGAACACGGTATGTAGGAGCTTGGGCAGACAGCCTATCACGGCGGGCGTGGGCGTTTCTGGTGCAGATGGACAGTGAGGGCTAAGACGGACATTCCCTGCTCTAGGCCGGCGATTGGGCTGGCATGGCGTGGAGCTAGCAAGCGTCTGCAGCGAAGGCACATTGGGGGACGGGCACGGGACGGACTAGTCCATCAGTCAATGGGAACGTTTGAACTGTCCTGTACTGTACATGAATGTACCTAGCCTGTACCTACACAGTACCCTCCCGGTACTTGCGTGCTGTGCTGTGCTGTGCTGGGCCATGTCCATGTGTGGTTACCAGTGCGATGTGTGCATGCTAAGTTACCCCATCCGCTTCCCCATTCCATCCTATCCTATCCTGTCCTATCCCGTCCAGCCCCTCAGTGTGTGTATTAGACAAGTATCGTCCTCCTCGTTATTACTTATTAGTATGCCACCCTCTCCAGCCCGGCCATGCTAGGCCTTGCCCCTCTGTCATGTTGGGTGTGCATTCCGTCCACTCAGTAACGTTAGACATGTTGGCCGCATCATGGGTCGACGGGTGAATCAATCAATCAATCAATCAATCAATCAATGCAGATGCGGATGCAGATGCAGATGCGTTTGCTGCAACGTCCTCAGTTCAAAAGGGCCAGAGTGCCCTCTCCATCAGCCTGAGAAATCTCTTTACCTCACCCCCAGGCCCAGGGAAATCACTTGCTGCGATACGGTCGGTGCTGCTGCTCTCAGTCGCTCCATACACACTGCTTGCTTTTTTTCCTCCCCTCCATTTACCTGCCCCGGTCCTACCCTGCCTTACCCTAACCCTCCCCTACCCTACCCTACCTTACTTTTTGCTCTGCCCTCCCCTCCTCCGTCCTTGATTGTTCAACCACGCCCAAGAACCCTGCCCCAAGCACACCCCCGACTATCGATTGCGTGAGCGTGGGTTGTAACTAGCGCTCTTCTTATTCATCGGGCGGATATTTACCTGTCCTGTCCCTATCCTCTTTGCCTGCCTGCTTTCCAAGTTCTACCTACCTACCTACCTACCCCCGCCCCGCTCTCAGTCAGACCTACCTACCTTACCTCTTACCCTCACCATCTCCGAACCACCCCTCTTCGCTCTCAACCCAGCTCGAGAGGTGCTTTTGCGACCGTCTTGCCCTCGCGCCCACACCAACCTTTTGCGCCATTAGCTCCTGCCTGCGCAGCCTGCTCCTCGTTACTCTTGTGGTGGCACTCAGATCAAATGTTCGTCCTGCCGTCTTGCTCTTGTCGCCTTCACCGTCACCAAGCCATGGCCTTGCTGCCCTGATGCTCCTGCCTTTACCGGCTCCATACCCGATCATGTCATGAGGCGTTTTGTATCTGTCTGTCCTGTGTCATTTTAATGTATGAGTGTACGAGTGTGCGAATTGAGTCTGTTCAGTGCTAGATCAATCGACATCATGTCCAAACTCTTTGTTGGGTAAGTCTTTCACTGTCAATCGCTTGTCCGTCATCCACATCTAACAACTCCAGTGGCCTCGCATGGCATACCGATGACGCTACCCTTCGCCAAAAGTTCGAAGAATTCGGCCAGGTTGAAGAAGCTGTACGTCTTCCACAAACATCACTTACTCGTTACTTGCGACTCGACTGTCTCGCCGCTCGCTGACCCATGGAATAGGTCGTCGTCAAGGATCGCGATACTGGTCGCAGCCGTGGCTTTGGCTTCGTTCGCTTCGCCCAGGATTCCGAGGCTGACGCCGCCATGCAGAACATGAACAATGTCGAGTAAGCACATCCTTCGTTTATCCAACCTCACATGTCAGAGTGAGTTGGGCGCAATCATCAACATGCTAACAGACTGTAGGTTTGACGGACGTACAATCCGCGTTGACAAGGCCTCTGACCGTGCTGGAGGTGGCGGCGGTGGTGGTCGTGGTGGAGGCTACGGTGGAGGAGGTGGCTACCGAGGTGGATATGGCGGAGGTCAATGTGAGTTCACAAGTTGCAGACTGTCATCTACTTGATTGCTAACGATTGGGTCATAGCCTACGGAGGTCGTGGCGGTGGTGAGCAGCACTCTTGACCTGATTTCGCATGATTCCCCCCTCTAACGATGACTCTAGGCTACGGCGGCGGCGGTGGTGCATCCTGGGGTCAAGGCGGTGGCGGCGGCGGCGGCTACGCTCCCCGTGGTGGCTATGGTCAAGGACAAGGCGGCTACGGTGGCCAAGACGGTCAAGGACAGAATGGTCAATGGTAGATTTCAGGATCACCATCCGTTGCACTTCTTGATATAGAGAAGCATGCTGTCTGCTTCCATTTTCTACACTTTTAATAGGCGCTGGTCACTCCGTCACCTTCTGCGATTCCTCTCGTTGTCTACGGGCTAGGGTGGATTGAAAGATTGCGATTTGAGATGGTAACTGATGAGATGATACCCATCAGAGCGTACACTGTCTGTTTTGTCTTCCTAGGGTTGCTAGTTTGATACTACTTACAAACAAAAGTTGCAAATTCACTTAAACACAAGTCCCTCCCCACTCTTTTCGATTCCCTGTATATGCCGAGACGATTTTTTTTTCCCCTCTTTTCTTTTTTTTTCTTCCCGCGAATATCAACTTGAGCACCTTGACTGCTAGTCAAACCAGGATCCCTTGTCTAGAGTCAGGCCATGCCATAACCACAATTGCCCGAGCAGAGGATTTTCAAGAACAGGTGTTGTAAAGCACCGATTCTGGGCAATAGCTCAGGCCGTCAGGGTACCCATCTAAATATGGGGAGATGGATCGACATGCCACTTTCCAAAAGAAATAATTCTATCCCGCACGGCGTTTCAAACAACGACGTCGTCTTTGTTTTGTGCGGTGGTAGAGTTGATCATGACACTAGTCTAGGGCCGCAGATCATGGAGATGGTGGCATCATGGCAATTGCAATGGCTTCTTCAGAGTTGATTCTCAACGAAGACGCGAGATTTTTTCCAAGAATGGCACTCGAAAAGGCCGGGGGCCACTCAAACGACGAAGAGGAACGATCTTCGCAATGAGGGGGGTCGTCCGTCTAGGTCTTCCGTCTAGGTCTACCGTCTAGGGAATGTCAAGGAAGCCAAAACCGTGTGCCCCGCCCGCTCCTGCAGCATAGCAGCACGGTGCTCCTAAGGATCCTAACCCACCTCTAGGGCGGGAATAGCCAAATCTGGCGAGCTGCTTACGGCTCTTACCCCATGCTGCCGCCCATGTCATGCCACGACTGCGACTGCGACTGCCACCCTGCGTCTGCCTCTTGCCTGCTGCCTGCGCTGCGTTGCCACTAACTGTACCACTGCCACCTGGCCGCGCCTTGTCTCTTCTTGGATATGCCAGCCACGCACCACAAGCCTCGCTGAGAGTTTGATACTCACTCACACTTCACAACCTTATCCCACCATGAAAGAGGGCTACGATGCCGTTGACACGCCGCTGCTGGCTGGTGGAGACCCGGAGAACCACAGTGACGGAAAGAACACCAGGAGCATCATTGCACTGGAATCACACCCGCGTATACGCTATCATATAGCCACTGTAGCGGTTCTATGCACGCTATTGTATCTTGGTTTTAAAGACATCCTATTCGGCAAGGACATTGTCATCGATACTTATCATGTCCCGAAACCGTTTAGCTGGGATGTGAGTCTAGTCATTTCCTTTCGCCATCCATCCATTTCGTAGTAGGGTGCTGGCTGGAACGGCAGTATATAAAAGAACACGGCTGCAATAATAATGAGACATGGGCAATTCCTCTTGGCATATCGTTTCCTGATGTAAACATTGATAGTAACAAAGTCGTAGTTTGAGGGTACCGAGGACCTAGAGTTCCACCCTTGCTATGAAGACTTCCAATGCGCAAGACTTCTCCTACCGCTGGATTACTTCAATGGCACGTACCCAGACGAAACCGTCAGCATCGCCATCACGAAGCTGCCGGCGCAAGTTCCAGTCACAGATGATCGCTACGGAGGCCCCGTCCTCATCAATCCTGGAGGCCCAGGCGGTTCAGGTGTTGCCATGGCTCTTTCTTCAGCTAAGAATTTGCAAGTAGTGATTGACCCAGCTGCGGGACCTCCATGGGCGAGCAAAGACGCGAGGTTCTACGATATCATCGGGTTTGATCCTCGTGGAATCGGTTTCACGGAGCCGGCCGCCAGATGCATGCCTGATCTGCCCACCTCATTTTCCTGGCAGCTTCGAATGAGCACCGAGGGCATGCTGGGCAGTTCGGATGCGGCTTTGGGCCGTTTGTGGTCCATGGCCCACGCCCATGGTGCTTCGTGTAAGCAGGCCTTGGATGCTGAAGAAGGTCCAGATATCAAGCAATATATGTCGACGGCGTCCGTGGCCACGGATATGCTGAGAATCGCTGAGAAACACGCCGAGTGGGTAGAGAAGAAGAGCCCTATAGTGAAGGATCGTATAGACGACGTGGACGATACCGACGATGTCAAACTTCAATATTGGGTAAGTAGTTGTTGTGTCACATGACGTCAACGTGCAGTCTGGAGACGTCTTACTAAGAAGTTTAGGGGTTTTCATACGGCACCTACCTAGGCTCAACTTTTGCCTCAATGTATCCCGATCGAGTGGGTCGTCTAGTCCTAGATGGTGTCGTCAATGTTTGGGACTACGACAACTCGCTCGGACAAGGCAGTCTCCACGACACGGAGAAGGGCCTGATGAGCTTTTACACGTACTGCCTCGCAGCCGGCCCAGAAGCGTGTCCCCTGACTACATCCACATCCAGCATCGAGACCATCAAGCTTCGCGTCCAATCCATCATCGAGTCCGTTTACCACGACCCCATCACCATCGTCAGCCCAGACCACGGCCCGGAAATCTTCACCTACACGGACCTCAAGAGTATCATCTTCGTCTCCCTTTACTCCCCCTTCTTCGTGTTCCCCTTCGTCGCCCAGCTTCTTGCCGCCGTGGAAACCCGAACGGGCACCCTCTTCCACCAAATTGCCCGAGGCACGCGTCCAACCCACATCTACCAATGCCCGCTCGGCAACTCCACCACGCCCGCCACGACGTGGTGGACCGACGGCAACGTCCCGCCAATAGCCATCCTCTGCGGCGACGGCCGCGACCAGACTTCGGCCACGCTCTCCGAATTCCACGACTACTGGCGGCTCCTGGCCTCCATCTCCCCTGCCACCGGCGCCATCTGGTCCATGCTGCGCCTGATGTGCACGGCGTGGCCCATCAAAGCCGTGTACCGCTTCGGCGGCGACGACGAGGCCGATGCAAACTACGGCGCTCCCAACGGCACCTCGCACCCGATCCTCTGGGTATCCAACACCGCGGACCCCGTGACCCCGCTGGCGTCCGGGCGTCTCATGCAGGCCCGCTTCCCTGGCTCCGGTCTCCTGGTCCAGGACTCGGCGGGCCACTGCTCGCTCGCGCTGCCCACGCCGTGCACCATCACCCGGATCAGGGACTACTTCCAGCGCGGAGAACTGCCTGCTCAGCACGAGACGTGCGTGCCGCCTGTTTCGGCTTGGTCGCTCAATTCGACGGACCCGGCGTCGCCGTTTTACGATCCCGAGCTGGGGCCGCCAGCAGAGGAGAACGAGGTGCGTCTGTTTGAGACGGAGCAGAGGGTATATGAAGCGGCGGCGGGGATGCAGGAGTGGGCTGCGGGGCATGAGTTTTTGGGTGGAGGAGGGTTGGTGGGAGAACGTGTAAGGGGAATGGTTAAGGAGGGCGTGTTGAAGGCGAGGGCTGGTGGATGGGGGGATCCTTCGTATGGGTATCGCTCGAGATTTGGCTCGGTGGTGTATGGCGAGGATGATTACAACGACGACGACGACGATGGTGATGATGATGATAATTTCCCTGGTCTGAGTCCCGGTTCGTGAGGGGGTTGATTCATTCATGAATGAGGACGTAGATTGACTTTATTTATTTTTGGTTCCCCCCCCTCTTCGACGTGCCTTTTTACGGCAAAAAAGAAGACGGTGTGTGTGTAGGTAGTTAATAAAAGGAGAGAACCCAGATTTATTCAGATAAGCGTGAGTGTGAAGATATTTGAGAGTACATAGGCAGGCACCGTGCGGCGGGACAAGCATGGTACGTATGTATGTATGTATGTATCTGGCGTTGTGTTGTTGTTGTTGTGTGCGTGGTGGAAAAGGGGGTATACCAGCTTAGGAGGCGAAGAAGTAGACTCCCCCCCCTTTTTTTTATCTTTCTTTTTTCTAGCTTGTGTCTTTTTTTCGTGTGTAAAAAAAAATTGTTTGTAAGTGATGTGATATGATATTATTATATATGTTTATGTTATAACTATTATGTAGATAGAGTGCAAAAAAAAAAAAAAATGGAAGAAAAAAGGCGGGGGGGGGGGGAAGAGGAGGGTAAATTAGGAGGAGGGGAGGGGAGGAGGAGGAGGCAAATAATTAAAAGAAAAATTTGCATATTTGCATAACATTTTCAACTAAGGGGGTGTTGTGTGAGGGTGAAAGTGAAAGAGAGAAAGAGAGAGAGAGAGAGAGGGAGGGAGAGAAAATCGTCAAGGAGACAGACAGCACCAAGTTTGGATATATAGATGACACACACGCACACACAAAAAAAAACAATGACAATGACAATAATAATGACAATGACAATAATAATGACAATGACAATAATAATGACAATGACAATGACAATGACAATGAACATGATGAATGATGAATCCGTCTCAAAACAGAAAGAAGAAAAAAAAAAGAAGAAGAGGGTATGAATTCTTTCCCATCATCCTAAAAACCCC
>KZ805341.1:220085-238506 GCA_003073855.1 Periconia macrospinosa | reverse complement strand
TATTTTAATTACTATTTTTTTAGCTATTTTAGGTAGTTAGAAGGATAGACACTACTAAGTAGTGTAAAGTTTTATATAAATCTTATATAGAGATAAAACTATAAAGTCTATTTATCCTAATTAGAAAAAGTTAAATATAATTATAAGTTTTTAATTTAAAAGTATTTTTTTAAATAGGCGCAACTCTATTAGTTAAAAAATAGGTCTAAAGTTAATTTATTTAAATTACTTAGAGGTTAACCTTTCCCTTTTAAGGAACCCTATATATTATACCTTAAATAAGTAGTTAAATAGACCTAGCTAAGGCCTATATAAACTATTATACGTAATTTATTGTTTAATAGCGTTTTATTTCTAATTTAAGTTTCTAAAATCTAAAGTTTTTTTTTTCTATAGTTTATTAATAGGGTAAACTTTATTAGTAACTTTCTTATATACTATATAGACCTAGTATATAGTCTCTAAGTAACTAGCAGCTTTAGTTATAGTAGCCTTTATTTATTTATAAATACCTTAAAAAACTAGTTTATATAACTCTAGTAGCCTAATAGCTAGAGAGTTAATTTTTTTTTATTTTTTTTTTAGGTCTTCTAGTACCTAGATATAAAGTAATACTAGGAGGAGCGTAAGCTCTTTATTTCTTTTTATATAGTATTATAATATATTTTTTTTAAAACTTTAGAAATAGTTAGGTTATTTTTTATAAGCTCTTTATATTTATCTTTATTTAGAGTTATATACTAATTTAGGTTCTAAAATATAAATTCTATTTATCTAAAACTTCTAGGTCTAGTACTTATTAATAGAATAATATCCTTTTTTTACACTTTTTTAGAATCTATAACTATAATATAGTTAGTTTTTTTTTTTTTAGCTATAATATACTAAGGGTAACTAATTTATTTTTTAACCTTAATAAATATAGCATTATATTTTCTATTTATAAATATAACGTAATATACTACTCTACCTAAAGTATTATATTAAATACTTAGCTAAGCTATTATAGCTTATAGTTTTTTAAAAATAACTAAGTAAAAAAGGTTATAAACTAATTAGAAATAGGTTTAAGTAACAACTACGCTAATTTAGAGTAGTATATTATATACTATTTTTATAAAGTTTTTAGGGTCCCTAGTAGTACTAATTAGTGCTTTTATTTCTTATCTTAAATAGTTTTTATATAGTATTTAAAGTGTATACGCAGCGCTAATTCTTATTAGGTTAATTTAGAAACTAGTATTAATTAAATATATAGTTTAATTTTTACTAAAGTAGAACTATACCTCTAGTAAATTATAGCTAATTACTTTAATTCTATTTTTTTTATTTTTTTATTTAATAGTTATTACTAAAATATTATTAAGCTTTTTTACTTAAGTATTACTAGTTCCTTTTATAATATACTTTACTATAGTAAAGTATTTATCTAGTATTATATTATTTTTTAATTTTTCTTATTTTTAGCCCTCTACTACCTAGTATAATAACGCACCTATATAACTTTTTACTTTATTAAGAATACTATGTAACGGATCTAGGATTCGAACCTGAGACCTCTAATTACGTGACCCATCACGTGACCTGGAGTATTACTATTCCGGTTCCGGTTCGGCTATACCTAGGTGCCCTAGCACCCTACTATAGCCTTACTTTGTATTTTATGTAACAACCCTAATAAATTAACTTTATTACATTATTGCCCACCGGTCCCTTATATACTATATATGTTAGGGACCTGCCTTGGCCCTAGGCAGGTTACTAGGGTTAGCGTAAAAGGGAGTAATGGAAATACAATGTCACGTGGACAGGTGGTAGTTAGTGACCGTTAATAGGCACGATGCAATATAGATTCTAAATAATAGATATTAAAAGCAAGGTAGCTCTATAGTTAAAAGATTAAATTAATAATAAGGACTATCTAATAAGCGTAATGTGTGTCTGCTATATACTAAAGGAATTTTATTACTTTATATCTTTATTACTCTATATATATATAGAGCGATAGAGCCTATAGAGATATCTCTATATCTCTATATTCCTTGGCGTTTACAGAGTTATAGAGCCGTTACGTAACCTCCTATTACGTGTTTATATTATAATTTGTTTCTAGTCTAAGATTCTAGTCCTTATCTACGGTGTGCCACTTATAGTAATTATTAAAATTACACTTATTATAAGTGTTAAGAGTAATTCTATAAGGTACAGCCGTAACACTATTTCCCTCCCTATGCTTAGTTTCTAGGTTTATCCGTTCTAGAGATTAGGATATAATAGTGCCGTGGCCCTGCATATTACGTTTAGTAGCGTTGCCGTTCGCTATAGTTTTTTTTAAAACTAAGTTTTAATACGTACTTACTAATAAGGTCCTTTGTAACAGTTTTAAAATATTGCCTTGTCCTTATTATGCTAAACTAGGCGTTTTCTACGTTATTTTCCCTACAGATAGTAGATACTACAAAGCATATATTTATGCTAACATACGCGGCTCTTATTATACAACTAGTGTGTTATTATTTAAGGGTACGTTTTTATTTAAAAGTAAAATCTGTGCGTTTAGGCTTATAGCTATTAGTAAAATCTATTAACCGCGCAGAAAAGAAAATACAACGTTAGCTTAATAAGGCTCGCTAGGCTTAGGAAGAGCTTCTAGATAAAATTGCGTAGCTTAGTAGTAATCTAGCGGAGGCTTATTCTAAGATTTAACGTTTTAAGAAATAGAAAGAATATCTTTATAAAAAGTTAATAGTGTATTTTTATGCAATAGAGGCGGAGTTAGACAAAGAGGAGGCTAAGCTTCGGCGGACCAGTTAATAGGTTAACCTAGAGCTAGTCCCTAATTTAGGCGTTGCTGCTAACGCTGCTCCTAATAGCGTTTCTTCTAGTTTGTAGCTAGTTAAGGGTTTTTTAATATTTCCTAGTTTCCTTTAAGTAATAGGTTGGAACGGAATTCCTTTAACTTCTTAAGGTAGTTAAGGCCATCCTCCGGTTCCTATAAATCTTCCTAGGGCTTCCCTTTTTTATCTATACCTATCTATTTAACTAGGTAAAAGTTTCTCCTATTTCTAGTCTAATATCTAATAATTTTATTAACTTTCTATTCTTATTTTTATTCTCTATATATATTTATTTTATATATTAGTAGTTTTGTATTCTATAGCGCTTTTTCTAGTAATAACACATAAAATATAGGATGAATTCCTATAGTCTTTAGTAGTTCTAATTTATATATAACCGGCGTGATTTGTTTAGCAATTTTGTATGGGCCGATTTTTACATAATCTAATTTTGGGTTAGGTCTCTTGCTTTTAATGTTTCGTCGCCTTAACTATACTTTTTCCCCTTTCTTAAATTCGGGTCCCTCTTTATAGTGTTGGTTATAGTATTTTCCTATCTAGTTATTTAGGAATTTAGCATCTATTTTTAGTTAATTATAGATTTCCTTAATTCTTTAGGCGAATCTTTTACTATTTATAGTCTATATATAAATATATTTTAGCAGGTTATACGCGTTTAGGTTAAAACTATAATTTGTAAAAAATAGTATAACTCCTATTACTACATTTTTAGAGCTATTGTATACTAGCTAAGCTATTAGTAATAGTACTACCTAGTTATTCTAGTTATAGTTAAGGTAACACCTTAAGTACTGCTCTACTATCTAATTTATTCTTTTAGATTATCCGTCCGCTTATAGGTGGTAGGCTATTATTATACTATACTTAACTCCTAGTATTACTATAATAGTGCTCTATAGCTTTAAGTTGAATTACTTATCTCTGTCTATAATAATCTTATCTAGAATCCCGTGTTTGCTAATAACTATCTCTGTAATCTTATATGCTGCGACTTTAGTTCTACTTTTCTTACTATATAGCTTAAAGTATGTGTATTTTATAAGTTTTTCCACTATAGTTATAATTCCGTCGTATTTAACTTTTATTACAGGGTTCTTAGACTTTAGTAAATGTGTAATAAAGTTAATCGTGATTGTTCCTTATAGTCGTTCGGGTGTTTCCACTAGTTGTAGTGTTCTATATAGTGCGTGCCTGTTATATTTATTTCTATAGCAATCTTTATAATCCCTAAGGACTTCCGTTACTATTGCTCTAGCCTTAGGCATATAGTACGTTTCAAGTAGTTGTTCTAAGGTTTTCTTAATCCCTTAGTATCTATATGCGGGTAGTTTATAAAATTATTATACGAACTCTCTTTGTATCTTTACTAGAATATAGATTTATTTATAACGGATGCATAGTTCGTCTTGCATTTCCTCTTGCTCCTAGTTAATGCTTGTGTCTTTAGTTATTTTTAGTTAAATCTATTTATTTAGTTTACTATCTTTCTATTCTATGTTAGCTGCTACCTTATTTAGGATAAGGTTACCTTGCTCGTTTCTTATTGATATTATTTTAGTTGCCTTAACTTTCTTTTAAAAGTTTAGTCGTTTACTTAAAGCATCTACTAGCTAATTTTTAGACCCCTTGACATAGATAATTTTAAAATTAAATATAGATAAGAATTCCTACTATCTTGTATGTCTTTAACTTAAGTCTTTGTTTGTTATAAACCCTATAAGATTCTTGTAGTTTATGTAGACTTTTATAGTGTGTTTTGCCCCTTATAGGTATACCCTCTACTATTTAAATACTTTATAGATTGCTAGCATTTCCTTATTATAAATAGGGTAGTTAAGTTCTAATAGTCCTATTTGCTTTAAGAAGTATTTAACTAGGTGTTCTTAATTCTTATTTAGATCTTGTTGCATTAGTGCAATCCCGTATACTAAGTTAGATGCATCTATCTTTACTATCTTTAGCTATTCTAAGTTAAACATCCTTACAATAGGGTGTTCTAAGAACCGTTTCTTAATTTCCTTAAATAACCTCTAGTATTCTTCTATCTACTTAAACGGTATATCCTTCCTTATAAGTTTTATAATTAGTTTAGTAAAGTGTAACTATCTAACTATGAATTTTCTACAGAAATTCGCTAGTCTATTAAATTGTTAGATGTTGGTAACGTTCTTTGGTGTAGGCTATTCCTTAATTTGCTTAACTTTTACTAGGTCTAACCTGATTTTCCTAGGTTTAATAACGAATCCTAAAAAGTTAGTCTTCCTGGTATAGAACTCGCATTTCCTTATTTTTATAAAGAGGTGGTTTTTAGCTAGTCGTCTTAAAACCTCGTGTACGTGTTATACGTATTCTTTTTCTATTTCTAAAAATACTAAGATGTCGTTTAGATAGGCGAATATAAAGATGTCTAAGTGTTCCCTAAGCATGGTGTTAATCTAATTTTGGAATACTGCTAGTGTATTGGTAAGCCTAAACAGTATTACTAGGTATTTGTATAACCTATATTAGGTTTAGAAAGCCGTTTTCCACTCGTGTCCTTCTTTAACCCTAATCTAATAGTATGCGTTGGCTATATCTAATTTTGTAAATATTATAGCCTTCCTTATCCTGTCCTATATCTTATCTATATAAGGTAAAGGGTATTGATTTTTTATTATTATAGCGTTGGTTTTTCTATAGTTTATATAATATTATTTATCTTTAACTCCTTTCTTGTCTGTAAAGGTTATTCTATATAATATTAATAACTTAGATAGGCGTATCTACCGTTTCTTAAGTGCTATATTAATATATTCTTATTTAATCTTTAATTCTTCTTTAGACTTCCTGTAAATAGGTCTCTATCTAGTAGTTTTGCCTTCTTCTAGCTAAATTTCGATATCCTATTTTTTATGTTCTAGGAGGTAACCTTCTAGTTCCTAGAGTAGCCTTTCCTATTTTTTATATTCTTTAGGGAATTTCCTAACGTGTGGCTTGATATTTGCTTTTAGCCTTTCGTTTCGGTATCTAATTTCTTCTATCTACTAATTTATGTCTAGGTTTATTGTTCTTAACTAAGGCATTCTAAGGATTACATCTTATTTATTATTAATCTAGGTTATATCTATTATAGTGT
Organism: Periconia macrospinosa; assembly: GCA_003073855.1. Classification (NCBI taxonomy): domain Eukaryota; kingdom Fungi; phylum Ascomycota; class Dothideomycetes; order Pleosporales; family Periconiaceae; genus Periconia; species Periconia macrospinosa. The sequence continues at coordinate 232,533 of KZ805341.1, read as the reverse complement.
TATAAAGTTCTAATCCCTCTAGGATAAGTGTTGAAGGTTTTGTCTTAAATTGTATTGGCTCCTGGAACGGGTTCCTTTTAATAGTGTAGAGTTATCTAGGGTACTTTTTTATAGTATACCTTATTGCTTGTTTTTCTATAAATACCTTTAAAATAAAGTTCCGTGTTGCTCCGCTGTTAATTATAATTTAGATTCTTTTTCCTTAGTAAACTCTATTCGTTATTATATGTAGGCTTATATTTCTTTGTACTTTTTCTAGTTTTAGCTAATACATTGTCCTTTTCTTTTACTTAATATGTTTAGCGCATTTATTAAATATGCATTTGTACTATAGTTTTCCTATTACACATAGTATTAGTAGATTTGGCTCTGGCTCTATTATTAAGTGTCCTTTCTACCTTAATGTAGGATGCTACCTATGGACCTTTTCTATAGTAATAGCTTCATCTAGGTTATAGCTAATTTTTTATATAGGCTATGCCTTATATTTCCTTTTTAGAGTTTTGTGCATTCTGTAGCTTGCTTTAATATATAATACTTAGGCCACCTCGTAGTATACGGGGTGCTTCTTCTAGATCCTAACATCGTCCCTTTTCTGGTACGTATCGTTATTTGGTTCGTCCTTAACTGCTATATAGTATTTAATAATTTTTCTTAGCGTGTGGGCGTTATTAATTTAGTCTGTTTTCTTAGAGAGTCGCCTCTATTCTTATTAATCTAGTATGTTAGTTACTACTATAAATTTATTCTTAACCTAGTTTTAGAATAATATAAACCTTATGTTTGTAGGGTAACAAATCTTCTATTATTTGTATACCTCTTTAATTATTATTATATGTTTGCTTTTTTCTATAAATCTCTATTTGGATTCTAGTCCTTCGTTATTATCTATACTCTAGTTCCCTAGGATTAAGGCATATTCTACGTCCTTTAATTGTTATTTTAGCTTACGCTATTTTTCTATTTCTGTGCTTTTAGTTTTAGAAAAGCTTTTATTTTCAATTATAGCTAATAGCGTTAGTATAGGGTATTTAACGGTGTCCTCTAACTTCGTATTAATCTCCTTTCTGGATTTTACCTATTTGCGGGTTCTATCCTTGCTTGCTGCCATTTTCTTACGTGTTCCTTTAGAAAACTAGCCATTCCTTTATTTAACTTTAATATGTATTAGGTAGTTGTCTTTGTAGCAACAGGTCTAGTGTAGTTTAGTATATTTACTATTTGCTACAATCTTTTCTTTAAATTTTTCCTTTTTAGGCTTTTTATCTTTAGAAGTCTTATTTTAGTTTTCCTTTTTCTTACTACGATATTCCCTAGTAAAATGTCCTTTTTTTCTATAGTTGTGGCATTTGAGGTCTTTCTTCCTCTTATCCTGTTTGGGGCTATTTTTACTTCTACAGTTTTTAGCGTAGTAGCCTTTCTTACTATAATTAAAGTATTTAAAGTCCTTTTTCTTAGACTTTTTATCCTTGTTTGCATTAAGGATTATAGGATCTCCCTAGTCCTAGTTATTCCGGCTATATTTAGGCTAATTCTATTGCTACTAGTGTAGCCTGTTGTTAATTATTATTACCTGTTTCTTTAAGGTATTAAGAGTTGTTAGTTCCTCTATACAAATTATCTTATATTAGATGTCTAACTTAAGTCCCTTATAGAACCTATCTATAAGTAACTCCTTATTCTAGTTAGTGTTTATTAAAAGCTGCTTAAAGGTTAAGATATAGTTTAGCAATCTTTTAGTTTATTTAAGTTAAAGGAGTAGCCTTACAGACCTTTTTTTAACGTTCTTGTCTTTAAAGGCGCTTTTTAGTTTCTAAACAAAGTATTTATAGTTACTAAAAATAGCTATGGTTTCTGCCTTCTATTTATCTACTACATTTATTTAGTAATCTATATTATAGAGTTTAAACTAGTTGGTTGCCTTGTTCTTAAAATGTGCCGATACATACTATACTTTCTATATTTTAGTCTTAATTTATATGTTTAGGTTAAGATGTAGGGCAGCCGTTAAGAGGAATCCTCTAAGCTTACTACGGGTTCTATCAAACTTCTTAAGTTCTAGTAACTTAATAGGTTTCTTAGTAGCTTGGTTCTTAAGTTGTGTAAGAATGTCTAAATTAATTCTTTATTTAAGATTAAGTGTCTTGATTTGTACTTTATTCTAAATTAAATAGTTCTAGAGTTCCTTATTCTAAATTAGGAGCGCTTGAATTGCTTATTTTAGTTTTTCTTTTTCCGTATTAAACTTGTTAACTATTACTTTAAGCTTAGCTATATTAGTAGCATCCAAGCCATGCGCTAACATAGAAGTTTTTCTATAGTGTTGTCCTGTAGACATTATTTTAGCTTAGACCGTGCGCTACTTACGCTTTAGCTCTTCTAAAACTTAATTATTAAAATGTTAGGGACCTGCCTTGGCCCTAGGCAGGTTACTAGAGTTAGCGTAAAAGGGAGTAATAAAAGTACAATGTTACGTGGACAGGTAGTAGTTAGTAACCGTTAATAGGCACGATGCAATATAGATTCTAAATAATAGATATTAAAAGCAAGGTAGCTCTGTAGTTAAAAGATTAAATTAATAATAAGGACTATCTAATAAGCGTAATATGTGTCTACTATATACTAAAGGAATTTTATTACTCTATATCTCTATTACTCTATATATGTGTAGAGCGACAGAGCCTACAGAGATATCTCTATGTCTCTGTGTTCCTTAGCGTTTATAGAGTTACAGAGCCGTCACGTAACCTCCTATCACGTGTTTATATTATAATCTGTTTCTGGTCTAAGATCCTAGTCCTTATCTACGGTGTGCCACTTATAGTAATTATCGAAATTACACTTATTATAAGTGCTAAGAGTAATTCTGTAAGGCACAGCCGTAACAATATAAATATACATCTTATACTTTTATTTTATAATATTTATTTTTTTTAAAAAGTATTAAGTTTATTTTTATTAGTACTATAGCGTTTAGTAGCGTTAGCTAATTAGCGTTAACTAAAGTTAACCTTAGTCTACCTTTATTAGTTAGCGTATTTTAACCTATTTACTTTAAAACTACTATTATATTAGATTAAAAGCTATTAATACGTACTTTTTTTTTTTACTTTTTCTAAAGTAGAGCTAGGAATAGCTCTTAAATAGTTAGGTGCGCTATAAAATTTATAATTAATAGCCTTTTTACTTTTTACTATATAAGCTAGGTTAGTATAAAGTTTAAATTATTTTCTAATTTTTTACTAGTTCTTTTTTATTATTTTATTAGTTAAAAAATTATATAAAAAGTATTAAGTAGCTAATCTAGGCGGGTAAATAGTACTTTAATATCTAGCATCTCTTTACTTTATAGTAATATCTAAGTAGTTTATAGTAATAAATTTTACTAGCTTTCTAAAGTAAGTTTATTAATATTTTATTTAGTACTTTACTTATATATTTTATTTATTATTTATTTTAAAGTTTAGTTAGTTATAGGGGTTTAAATATTTCTAGGTAAAGTTATTAGATTATTTACTTACGTATCTTTTACTATAGGTTTTAGTTCTATATTATATTAGGTAGGTAGTTAGCTATGCTAACCTCTAGCATTACTTTCTATAGTACTATTATTTACTTCTATATTTATTACTAAATATTAATTATTTACTTTATTTAGTATAAATACTTTAGGTACCTTTTTATAATAGTTAATTATTAATAATTTATTAAATTACTATATTTTTTAGAGTTTACTTTCTAATATAAATAGTATATTACTTTTTTAGTTATATTATACCTCTACGTTTTTTTATAAACTTAGTAGTAGTAGATTTAGCTCTAAAATAACTTTTTAAAATAGCTTTATTAGGTTTTTACTAAAATAATTAAATTACTAGTAAAGCTTCTATAATAAATAGGCTTATTAGTTTTTTTTTAAGTATTTTAGTAATTTTACCTAGTAAGTTACTTTAGAATTTATAGTAGAAAGTGCCTTCTAGCGTCTCTTTTAGGTTCTTTTAGTAGTAGTACTATTTATTTATTTTTTAAAATTATTAAAAAAAAGGTAACTTAACGCACTATAGCTTTAGTCTATATATTTAAAATATTTTTTATAATTTTTAGATAAAAAATAACTATTATTAATAGGGTATTAATATCTACTAGCTAGTCTACTAGTTTCTATTTATTTAAATATTTAAGATTCTTAAAAATCTTAGAGTAAAGCTCTACTAGTATTACTTAGTATATAATTTTTTATTTAGGTAAAAAATATCTTTTTTATAAAGTAGGTGTAGTTATCCTAGTTATTCTAAAATAAAAGTATATATACTAAGCTAAATATAAAAGTATTAATTTCTACTATATTAAGTTATAGGTTATTAAATTACTTAACTAATTTATTAATAGCTAGGTTACTTAGAGTTTTTATAGTTACTTCTATAGTTTTCTCTAAAATAGGAATAATTAGTTTAGCCCTATCTTTAGCTATTACCTTAGTAATTTATTAGTTTTAGGAATTTTTTTTTTTAATATTTTTAAATACCCTTACGCTAGTTATATTAGGTTTTTATATAGTTATAGATTTTTTAGAGTTTATATAACTTATAGTTATTATATATAGGTTAATCTTCTTTTAGTATATTATATAGCACTTTTTTTTAGTCCTTACTACTAAGTTTTTTAAAAAATTAGTATCTTTATTTTTTTTATTTAGCTATTAGTTTTTAATATATACTTTAAAGTAGATTATAAAAGTAGTAAAGTAGTTTACTAAAAAAAGTTTATTTCTAATACTTTTATTAATAAAAGCTCTAAAAAAGTTTTTTATTTTAATATATTAGCTTTTATTATACTTTTTTTAGTATTTTTTAATATTTTTTTAGAGGTAGGCCTAATTCTCTTTTTAAAAAGAGTTTAGAAACTTAATTAGTTATTAGGGTTATATTTTATAGTATTTTAGTAGGGACTAGGTTTTTATTTTATTACTATAATTATAGTTATTATATATCTAATTATAGTCCTTAAAAAACTTAGTAGTATTAATATCTATAAAGTATAGTATTATACTAATACGTATATAGTAAAGGTATTACTAGATTATACTTAGTTTAAATAATATAGGTTAGTTAGTTAATATTATAAGGGTAGCTTAATTTATAGAAAAAAGTAATATCTTTTAAATACTTTTTTATACGTTTATTTTAAATTATTTAAATATCTCTAAAAAAGGTAGAATTTTATTTATATATTATATTTTTACTCTATAGAATTATACTATAGGTCCTACTCTTATTACTAATATAGATTAGGGCGTATATACTTATTTATTTACTACTTATTAGCTTAACTAGAGGGGTATAGGTTACTTACTAAATATAAATTACTATAACTACTATATATATTTAGTACTATACTAGGTCTATAAATATATATAGTCCTAGTTTAATAGGTAGGTTACTAGTTATATAGGTTACCTAAATATACACTATATATATAGAAACTATACTAGGTCTATAGATATATATAGTCTTAGTCTATTACGTAGGTTACTTATTATATAGGTTTATAATAGGTGCCTCCTATACTAATATAAAAGTTAAATTAAATAATAACTAATATAGGTAGTAATTATAGTAATTAGAAAGAACTAAAATCTAAAAGGGTAAAATAATAGAAATAATCTTAACTTATAAAGTTAATAATTAAAATTAAGCTCTACTATCTAGTAGAGTAATTAAGCTACCTTCTCTCCTATACTAAAGGAGCCTTTTTTTATGTATTAATTATTTAGTAATACCTAACCTAGTGTTATAATTTCCTTATCTTTTTTACTATATTACTTTTTATTAATTATAAAAGTAAATATAGGTATGTAATAATATGTATAATAATAAAATAAAAAGAAAAAAGAAAAGTAGATATAAAAATAAAGCACTTTTATATAGTAATAATTTAAAAATATAAAAAGAAAATATATTAAAAAAAAATTAGGTAGTAAAATGTAATACCTATAGGTAAGTAATAACTTATAATAATAATAGAAAATAAAAGGAAGGAAATCTAGAGATTAAGACCTTGTGCTAGTACAAAGCAAAAATTTTTATATAGGTTAGTTACCTTAGCATAGTATACCTAGATAATATACTAGTGTACTTTAGGGAATTACTAAAAAACTATATAAAATATATTAAAAAAGTGCTAAGGAAGCTAAAAGAATATTAACTATTTTTATAGCCTAGTAAGTATAAATTCTACGTTATAGAAATAGAGTACCTAGAGTTTATTATTAAGAAAGACAGTATTACTATAGACCTAAAAAAGATTAATACTATATAGAAATAGCTAACGCCTAAGATAGTAAAAAATATATAATTTTTTTTAGGATTTACTAATTTTTATAGAAAGTTTATTAAGAAATATTTAAAAACTATAGTACTACTTACTAAAATAACTAAAAGGAAAAAGGTTTCTAATAAAATAGTAAATAGTAGAAAGCTTTTAAAAAGCTAAAGAAGCTATTTACGTTAGCACTAATATTATAGATATATTACTTTAAATAACTATTATAGGTAGAGACTAATATATTAAACTATGTATTAGGAGTAATTTCTTTTAGAAAAATATAATAATAGTAAGTAGAAACTAGTGTTTTACTACTTATAAAAGTTTTTAAAAGTAAAACTTAACTATAATATTTATAATAAAGAATTACTAAAAGTAATTAAGGCCTTTAACTAATAGAAAGCCTAGCTTATAAAAGCTAAGTACTAAATAGAAATATATATAGATTACTAGAATTTAATAAGCTTTATAACTATAAAGAAGCTTAACTAATAATAGGTTTAATAGGCTAAAATAATAGTAATCTTTAATTTTAAAATATACTATTACCTAAAATTATTAAATAGAGTAGTAGACGCTTTTAGCTAAAGATCTAACCTATAAAAAATAAATAAACCTATTATATATAACGCTGTGTTACGTTAAGAAGTAAATAGTAGCCTATAGTATAATTATTTATAGCTTATAAAAGTTATAAATATCTAAAAAAAGGATATTAAGGACGTAGGTAGAACTAGTAAATAACTAGTATAGATAGAGGTATATTATAAAATTGTATAAAAACTCTATAAATCTAGAGAATAGGGATACCTAGGTATTAAAAAAATAATTTAATAAATATAAAATAAATACCTAGAAAAAATACTATAACTATAGAAAAAAGTAACGTTATTAGTATATAAGTTAATTAGGTATACAAGTTAATTACTTTACTAAAACTACACTAAAAATATAACTTTTAATAAAGAATTATAACACTAGCTTATATTAGGGCTTCTAGATAACTTTCCTAATAACTCTCTTAAGTCCTACGCGTTTTTTTAATAGGTATATAAGTTATACCTAGTTTTACTATAGGTTTTATAGTGTCTTTAAAAGGGACTAGCCTCTTTTATATATACTTTTTTTAATACCTTTTTCCTATTACTATATACTTTAAACTCTTTTAGAGCTACTAAGCGCTAGCCCTTTTTAACTATTAGTATCTTTTCTACTTATATTTTTTTTTATATAATTTATAACGTATAGTAGCTTTATTAGTAGCTTAAAGCTTAGTAACTTTTTTTTATATTAATATAAGCTTATACACTATAATAGTAGCGCCTTTAGTAAACTTTTTAAAAGCCTTAACTATTAAAGTTAGTAAACTATTTAGATACCTCTAAATTCTTTTTTTTACTAGTATTAACTAAAACCTAATTTCTAAAGTATTACTTAAAGTTTTAGATATCTAAGGCTTTTTATTTAAAAAAAGTTATATTAGCGTTTTTAACTTTATATTAAGCTTTAATATTATAGCTTTTAAGTTAAATAAAACTAGCCTAGCGCCTTTAAAGCCTTTTTATATATTACTTTTAGTAAAAAAATTATAAAAAGTAGTAATAAAGTATAGTAAGAACTTAAATTTTATAATATAAGTAATATAGTTACGTATTAGCTACTTAGCTTAGTACCTATATACCTTTTTTAAAAGTATAAAATAACTAATATTAAGTAGCTATAAAAGGTGTAATAAGTATAAAGGTATATATAAAGTAATAATATTATATTTTTTATAGTATTACTTAAATTTAAAAAAGTAGTAGCTTTTATAGCTATTAAAAATAAGTAGCTGCGCTATACTAACTATATACTTTATAGTATATTTATTAAAGTACTTTAACTACGTTAGAGTAAGCTTATTTATTATTTAACTATTTTTAGAAAGCCCTATTACTTATTTAAAAGGTAGTTAATTCTCTTTATACTATATATATAGATAGGTAGTACTTACTTCTAAAAATAAAAAAAATAGAATTACTTATTTAGTTACGTTAACGCCTTAAATTATAGTAACCTACTTTTAGTTATTTTACTAAAAAGGCTTTACTTTTTTTTAATACTTAAATAAAGTAATAACTAAACCTATTAATATTATACTTATTATAAAGCCTAACTTATTAAAGTTATATATATCTTTATTAAGGATACTATACTTAACATTAATATTTTTTATATAATAGAACTAACTTTTAATAAGCCTTAGATTTTTATATTTTACTTTTTTATTATTATTTATTATTATTATTATTATTATTACTTTTATTCGTGGCTAACTACTACTAGGTAGCTTAGCTGGCTAGCTAGTTATTTATATGCAAAGTGATAGGCCTACTAAAATTATCTAGAAAATTTATAATAAAAACTAGAAAGGAAACCTTTAGATATAGAATTAAAACCTTCTAGGGTGATTAATGAAAAAACCTTAGAATTAGGTAGAAAAAAGGTGATTAGTTAGATTAGGTGGGAGGGGTAGGATTTGAACCTACGGCTCTTGCTATCGGTGCCCCACATTAGTAAAAAACTTTTAGGTCCCTTAAGCTGGAGAGCGTACCTAGGCGCTTAACTACTGCGCCATCCCCCCCTTACTTTTTTATAGTTATACTTTTAACTAAAATTACTTTAAGCTTATTATAGTACTTAATATACGCTAAAGCTTACTTTTTACTTATTAGGTTTTAGTTATATTTAGCTAGTAAGAAATTAGCTATAAATTAGATATCTATAAGCCTAAATAGGAATTTTTACTTATCCTAGTTAAGTAGGTTTTAGAAAATTATTCTTTTTTTATAAAAAGTAAGCTTTATTAAGTTAGGCGTATAATTACGTTAAAAGGTTTTTTTAGCGCGTTAATTACTAATTATTAATTAAGGAATATTATATATAGCTATAGTGCGTTGCTGTAATAGTATTATATCTTATTTAATAGCCTAAAATATAAGCTATATTCTAGCTTCTTTTAACTCTAGTAGCTATTAAAGTTATTAAGCTATTACGTTATACTATTAATAATAATATATTTTAGTATAGTTTTAGCAGAGTAATTAACTTATATACCTAATTAACTTATATACTAATAACGTTAATAGTTATATTAAGATAAAGACGCTTAAATCTAGGTAGATATAAGTAAAGTTAACTATTTATAACTCTATAGCTAACTAATTACTTAGATAACTCTAATATTACTATATATATTACTTATTTTTTTAATAAATATTTATTTAAGTATTAATAATAGTAGCCTAAAAGCTAATTTTTATAATACTATATATATAATTATAAGAGCTTTAAAGCTACTTTTTTTTAAAAAAAAGAGTAGTATAATAAATTTATAATTAAAACTTTAGCTTTTAGCTAAATAAACGTTTTTCTAGCTCTAGCTTAGTATACTCTACTAAGGTCTATTTTACCTCTACTACTTTCCTTTATAGCTTATATAGAATCTTATATATATAATAACTTATACTTATATCTCTATACTATACCTTTTATAATAATATAAAGTACGTAAAATTAGATAATATAAATAATATAATTTAGCTAAATATAGTATAAAAAGTAGTAAATAAAAGTTAAAAGAAATTATATAAGTACTACTTAAAAATAAAAAGTACGCGTAGCTTTTTATTTAACTATATAATTATTTTATACTTAAGCTAAAAGTTAATAGTATATAGCGTAAGTTATTATAGTTATTTATTATAGTGTTATATTAACTATATAAAAAAAAATATATAAAAATTATACTAAAAGTATAATTACTATAAATTATTTTTAAACTTTATTTATTACTATAATTTAATAAATTAAATAGCTACTCTATTAAGTATAAGTATTTAATAGTTATTTTTATTTAATAATAAATAGTTTTATAAATTTTTATTTCTAACGTTTTAATAATTTAGTTTACCTATATATAACTATAACTATAAAAAAGAGCTAATATACTAAAAAAAAAAAGATTACTTTAGCACTACTATAGTAAAAAGCTTTAAACTAAATATACTTTAGTAGTAGAAAAAAAATAAATCTACTTATTTTTATTTTACTTAAGTTACTAAAAAATATTTTACTATACCTATTATAAGTCTTACTTATTGATTTATAAAGTACTTAGTTATATATATTTAATAAAATATTTTTAGTAATAATTAATGTTTTTTTTTAATTAATTAATTAATTAATTAATTAATTAATTAATTAATTAATTTATTAAGTATATATATATATATATTTTTTCTTTTACTACTACCTAGTAGCAGAATTATCTATAATAATTTAATATATTTTTTTATAATCCTTCTACTAACCTTACCTTATTAACTAACTACCTTAGGCCTATATAGTTACTACTATATAGAGCTATAAGCTTTTACTAGTTATATTATATAAGCCTCTATTTATTAATTTTATCTATAGCTTATATTATTTTTTAATATTTTTAGTTCTAATGCGTAATTTTAAGAATCTAGCGCATCTACTTTATACTACTTTTTATCTTTAATATTATTTTAAAGTCCTTATTAAGCTCTAATACTATAAATATTAAGTAACTAATAAGCTTCTTTTATTAATATAGATTTAGAACTAGTTATTATTATTATTACGCTAGTACTACGCGCTTATAACTACTACTATTAATTACCTACGCCTAACTTTATTAGTATACCTCTAACGCTTACTTATTAGTTAGCTAAACTACTATAAAACTTTTTTTAATAATATTTTAGATAATATCTTTAATAATATTTTTAATAATTTTACTAGTTACTATTTTACTATATTATCTAATATATAAAAGAAAGTTACCTACGCTCTTAATATTATTACCTTTAGTTTTATTATTATTTTTACTTTAGGTATAAAGTAGTACTAAAAGTGCTAGTATAGATTTTAATTAGGTAAATAACTTAATAATAATAGGTCCTTTTATAGTATATATATTATTTTATATATTATTTTACGTATTATTATTACTTTATATATTATTACGCGTTTTACTATTATTTCTGTATATTACTTACTTACTAACCTAAATATTATTAACTAGTATAATAAAAAAAATAAAGTATACTTACTAGTAGCGTAGCGCGTAACTTTTTTTTATAGTTTATAAAAATATCTAGGTAGCTATACTTATATAAATAAATAGATAGTACTATACTATACTATCTAATACTAGTTTAGTTTAGGCCTATCTATTATTTAGCCACCCTTAATAAGTAGTTATTAAAAAAATAATAATAATATAAAAAGTATTATTATTTTTCTATAATTTTTAGGTAAGTGCTAAGCTTTCTTAGCGTCTACCTTATATAATACCTAGGTTATTAATAATTCCTTAATTAATTATACCTACTTTTTAACTTTTTTTTTTTTTTTAATTTTTTTATAATTAAGGTAGTCCTGCCTTTTTGATTTTAATATTTTTTTTTTTTCTATTTTTATCTAAGTAAAGATACCTAAGTAGTGCTTTAGTATTATTTTATTTTATTTAATTAAAATAATAATACCTATTATAAAGGTTAGTATTAAGTATATTTTTAATATTACTAAAGATATAATTAGTAATTAATAATATAAATTTACTTTTTAGATAATTTAAAAAATTATAATTATAAAAGACTTAATTAGCTAGTTAAAAAAAAATTTAGTTTATTTTAAAACTAGGTTACTAAACTACTACTAGCTAATAAATTTAATAATTTATTTAAGCTTTTTTACCTATAACGTCATTAGTATATAAGTTAATTAGGTATAACGTCACCGGCATGCGAGTCAATCAGGTAAGCGAGTCGATCACCTTTTTTACTAATAAAAAAAAGCCGTGCGTAACCGTGCATCTCCTTTATTATACTATAATAAATTCTAAAACTTTTATATATTATAAATATTATTATAAATAATATAGATTTAAATTTTTAGAAATATTAACTAAGTGGTTCTAGAGATATATTAGATTTTAATAAAATTTCCTTTTTTTAGCCCCCACTTTTTAATATCTCTAAACCTACTTATTTAAATTTTCTAAAAACAAAGTATATTATAGATAGTATACTTATAAGCTTATATTTAAAATTTT
>KZ805341.1:155963-217410 GCA_003073855.1 Periconia macrospinosa | reverse complement strand
GAAGAGGGCGTTGGAAGAAGAGAGACAATAGGGTAGAGCGTAGAACGGCGAGGGACGCGCGCTTTTATGCGATGAGGTCGGCGCACGGGCCAGGTAAAAGCAGCGTGCTGCCAAGCGAGCCTCCATTTCCCGCTCAGGGAACCTCCATTTCCTGATGCAGTTCCACTCTCACCAAAATACCTTATAGTATTTTAGTAGGGACTAGGTTTTTATTTTATTACTATAACTATAGTTATTATATATCTAATTATAGTTCTTAAGAAACTTAGTAGCGTTAATACTTATAAAGTATAGTATTATACTAGTGCGTATATAGTAGGGGTATTACTAAATTATACTTAGTCTAAATAATATAAATTAGTTAGTTAATATTATAGGGGTAGCTTAATTTATAGAAAAAGGTAATATCTTTTAGGTGCTTTCTTATACGTCTATTTTAAATTATTTAAATATTTTAGAAAAGGGTAGAATTTTATTTATACGCTATATTTTTACTTTATAGAACTATACTATAGGTCCTACTCCTATTACTAATATAAATTAGGGCGTACGTACTTATTTATTTACTACTTATTAGCTTAACTAAAGGGGTATAAGTTACTTACTAAATATAAACTACTATAACTACTATATATACTTAGCACTATACTAGGTCTATAGATATATATAGTCCTAGTTTAATAGGTAGGTTGCTAGTTATATAGGTTGCCTAAATACATACTATATATATAAAAACTATACTAGGTCTATAGATATATATAGTCCTAGTCTATTACGTAAGTTGCTTATTATATAAATTTATAATAAGTGCCTCCTATACTAATATAAAGGTTAAATTAAATAATAACTAATATAGGTAGTAATTATAGTAATTAGAAAGAACTAAAATCTAAAAAGATAAAATAATAAAAATAATCTTAATTTATAAAGTTAATAATTAAAATTAAGCTTTATTATCTAGTAAAGTAATTAAGCTACCTTTTCTCCTACGTTAAAGGAGCCCTCTTTTATATATTAATTATTTAGCTATACCTAACTTAGTATTATAATTTCTCTATCTTCTCTACTATATTACTTTTTATTAATTATAAAAGTAAATATAGGTATATAATAATATATATAATAATAAAATAGAAAAGGAAAAAAAAAGTAGATATAAAAATAGAGCACTTTTATATAGCACTTTTATATAGTAATAATTTAGAGATATAGAAAGGAAATAAATTAAAAGAAAACTAGGTAGTAAAATATAATACTTATAGGTAAGTAATAACTTATAATAATAATAAAAAATAAAAGGAAAGAAATCTAGAGATTAAGACCTTATACCGGTACAAAATAAAAAAATTTTATATAGGTTAGTTACCCCGGTATAGTACTAGTAGTAGTAATTATAGTTTACTTTTTTTTAAAAAAAAAGCCTATATAATTAATATTTATCTTTTAAGTTAAGAAAACTTAGTATAGTATAAAAGTCTAAAGTAATAATATATAAAGCAGTATTTTAAGTTAATATATAAAATACTAAGTAGAAAGCTAGTTAGGTAGAATAGTAAAGCTAACTAGTAGCTAAACTAAAGCTAAAATAACTATAATTTAGCTAAGGTTCTACTAAAGGGCTAAGGTTTAAATTCTAGTTCTATTTTATTATTATAACGCCTATTATATACCTATCTACTATTTTTTATAAGTACCTAGGTAGCTTACCTTTTTAGTTTTTTTTTATTATTTTAGAATATTTTTTTTTATCTAGGTATAATACCTACTATAACTATTACTTATTTATAATACCTATTACTAATATATAAAAAAAACTATAAATTAAGTTAAAGTTAAAGTATTATATAATTAAACCTAATAATAATTTAATTTATACCTATTTACTACTTTACTTTTTTTATAATAAAAATTATTTTTAATATAAATAGTAGTTTCTACTAACTATATTACATACTTTATTTTTAAAAAAAAGACCCCCCTTTCACTAAACGTAATAGCCCCCTAGACGGACCCTAACGTATACTCTACACATTTTTATTTATTCGACACATGCCACACCAGAAATTAACCTTTAACGTTTATACACGAAACACACAACCTATGTAGGGACCCGTTTTCTGAGCGACGAGCTGCGACCCGCCTCTTCCGCTATCATCTATTGCTTCTTCTTCCCTTTGGTCTTTTTCTCCTCTTCCTCTTTCTCCATCTGCTTGATCTCCGCCTCCTCTTTGTTCAGCGCATACCATTGTCCAGCCTGCAGCACCAAGACACCAACTAGTACAAGTGCCAAGATCGTATTACTGGCCGCAAACACCCTCAGCGTATCCTCCCTATTGATATAATCACCGGCGTTGGCGTCTTCGATTTCGTCGACATTGCCGTAGACGCCCGCGGTCACGACACGGAAACCCTTCACGATATTGGTGATGTAAATTGTAATGCCAGCCATGTACAACACGAGCGATGCTCCATCGAATAACAGGTTGGATTCGGATGCTTTGTAGAGCTTGGCCAAGAAACCCAGGACCCCCGTAGCGATGACGATGTGTAGAATGCGCGAGATGATTGGGGGTGAGGCATGCAGGAATTTGATGTGATCCTCGAGGATTTGGAAGTAGTGCATCGGGTCTTCAGGCGTGGTCCACAGCACATTGTAGTCGTACGGAAACGAGGAGAAGAGCATGCCGAGGAAGAAGCATGTCGCTGTTTTATATTGTTTTCATTAGCAAGTCTAATCGTTTCGAGTTGTTTCCTTCAGCCTTTCTCCTTCCAAGCGCGCGTTGTGTGCTTGCCTGGGGCTGAGGTTGTGGGAGTAAGCTACATTACTTACGTCCTATGATTAGGAAGGTTGCAAAAGTGCTTGTTGCCATTTTTACGGTTGCGCAGGAACTTATCGGCCTAGGAAAGGATGTGTCAGGAGGTGGAAGGGGGATCAAGGCGTACGTGTGTGCGTGTGTGCGTGTGTGGAAGCTAAGATGTTAGATTAGACTGATTGTTAGTTGAGCTTATGGGATGCGGGATGTTGGGCGTAGTCTCTTTGGGGAAGGTGCAGGTTCTGGCTCGCCTAGCTACATGACTACCTAGGTAGCAATCAAGAACGCCGTTACGACAACAATGGGAATTGGAAATTTCCGACGACGAGATCTCGAGTGTAGGGCCCCGAAGCAGTTACTAGCATTTTGACTGGTCATGTTTTACGATGAGCAAAGATCGATTAGCCAATCGCTTGGACCATGATAACACCATACTGAAATCATGACGATGAGAACCTTCAAACAATTAATGCGCCCAGCCTTTAATTGGCGAGTCGACAAAGCTATTACCCCGAAGGCACTATGAAGCACAACATGAGAGAAATGTTGACATTGGCAAAAGATTTTGAGGCCTCGACTGCAAAATAGCCAGACGACTTATTCGTTTACCTAATTCCAAGTGTATCCAACGCCTTCGTGCGCCGTACTCGTTAAAATATGACCTCCATCCTACCACATCTGAAAGGGCAATATCTAGAAGTCGTTGTCGTCATCCATATCCTGGTCATCACCAGCCTCAATAAAAACAAGCCTGGTACCTTCACCTGTTGTTTGCCAGACCTGCCGGACGTTATTAGTACAGAATCGCTGTGTGCTGCGAACGTAGGGCAACTTACATCCAACAAAGAGTATTCTTCAATCGCCTGCTCAAATTGATCCGCGGTAAAGCCCTTTGCCAACACTCTCTCACGAACCCTACGAAGGTCCAGCTCGCCTCGGGTTCCATCACCAACAGCAGCAGCCCCACTCGCTTCCATGGTTTTGATGAGATGATAGATCTTACTGCTCGGGGTGTGGTCATCCCTACGGTTCTCGTCGGCATACAAACTTGCCTTGCTGACTTCGACTAGCCTCAATGCTTCATCAATATCCTCTGTGATGACCTGCTCGGCAAATCGTAGACGGGCCAAGGCTTGCGAAAGACGGAGGACGCCAAGCAGCGTACGGGGCGAAGTATGAGTGAACTGTTTTTTAGAGCCTTCATCGCGTTTTTGTTGTTGGCGCATACGGACGTAAGCGCCAACCATGTAATCCGAAACTTCCTTTGGAACAGTTGGCCGGAATGATCGGGCACGAGCAACCCATTGTCGCACTTCAGCCGGACTGAACACGATGCCTCCAGGAGCCTCTGGGTGGGCATTATGCATATGGACATGAGTCACATGACGGGCGAGTTCTTCGTCCGAATCTCGCGAAGGGGTATCAAGAATAAGGAACAAAACATCGAAACGAGACAAAAGCGCAGCAGGAAGGTTGATATTTTCCACAGGTGAAATGCGAGGATTGTATCGCCCATAAAGAGGATTAGCTGCGGCAAGAATCGAAGTGCGAGCGTTGAGGGTTGTGGTGATTCCGGCTTTAGAAATGGAGATCGTCTGCTGTTCCATGACTTCGTGGATGGCTGTTCGATCGCTGTCGTCCATTTTGTCGAATTCATCGATGCAGCACATGCCGTTGTCAGCCAATACAAGGGCACCCCCCTCCAGAACCATCTCATCTGTAACTGGATCTCGCATGACAGCAGCAGTAAGACCGACACCGCTGCTACCGCGACCGGTAGTGTACACACCGCGAGGCGCGACTTTGGTGATGTACTTCAAAAGCTGTGATTTGGCAACACCAGGGTCACCCATCAAGCAAATGTTGATGTCGCCACGAATACGCATGCCATCGCCAACCTCCTTCGTCACGCCACCAATCAGCTGCAAAAGTAGTGCCTTTTTAACGTCGACGTGACCAAAGATTTCCGGAGCGATAGATCTTGAGAGGTACTCATATAGTTGGCCAGTGCGTTCGAGCTCATTCATTCGCTTCACAGTAGGTTGAGCAAGGACAATATCGTCGTACGCTTTTTTGTGCTGGAAGACATACTGAGCCTCCAGGTAAGTGTCAGTGAGGAGACCGGCACGGATAGCCTTGAAACCGGTATAAGGTGTTGGGAGGAAGATTCCAGCGCAGTCAATGACATCTCCGGGGTTGATTTGTCGTACCAGCGATCCGTGGCAGTGAATGGTCAATTGTCTAGGTATGTGACCAACGGGTACTTGATCAGCCATCTCTTGAATCTTAACTTCCTGAAATGGGAGAAATTTGGAGGCACGTGTAGAGAGAAACAGCTGGCCCTTGGTGTTGTTCTTTTTGCAGTCAGATGAGGGGCATTCGTCCAAGGGAGTAAATTGTTTAGTGGTCACAGGCTGAAAGATTTCACACCCGCATCGATCGCAGGAGTAAGCGTTGACTTGGACGGCAGGTTTCACGTCTGATACCCTCGTTGCAATACCTCGGACAGTGATGAGGTGGCCTAGGTGTTCGCCCCGAACGTTGCGCACAGCCAAAGCTTTGGAGTTTTGCTGGCTGCTAGCGCCAGATGGTATTCTCGGTTTGAAATTAAGAGCATATCTCCGGGTCAAGGCAGCCGGAAAGATGATTTCAGGGGGAGCTTGACCACCATCTTCTCCTCCCTGTAGCTCCTGCATCCTCTCATTGCGCTTCGATCGTTGGGTCATGATGATATCAAGTACGTCGTCCTTAAAGCTGTTGCATGATTAGAAAACCTGTGAGCAAGCGGGGCAGTCATTGCTTCTTCATACTTGGGCTCTGTGGACGGCGCCGGGATCACCTTGTCTACTGCTCGAGAAAAGATCTCAATATAATGATGGGCATTCCGTTCTATAGACTCAACCAACTTGAAGTCATGCTCGTCGTCGGTATTGACCTTCTCCCACTGTTTATATCAGCAGCGGGTCCTTCCATTGTCGGTGGCTCATACTCACAGCATCAAGATCGTTCAGATCTATGATGACATTGGTTCTAGTCCTGTTGGCGACCTCCTGCAGCATGTGCACGTATTTGGCCTTGGAGGGGTTGCGCCGCAACGTTCTATCTGGTGCAGGATCATCCGAGTCGTCGACCATGTCGTACTCATCGCTGTCGCCCTGGCCATTGAGATTGAGATTTTGGAGCTGATCGACAGCTTCGGTAGAGGAGGACTTGAAGTTCTTGAGAAAGTCGACAAAAGCAGCTGCAGGTTTGTTTACGGTTAGTTAATGAGCAGAGCAGAGCAAAGCAGAGCATTTTGCGCGGGGGAAACACACCTTCCTGCTCCTCGTAATTGACAGGCGCGGCTTGACCGAGGAGCGCCATTGCTGCTCCTTGATAAAGTCAGCGAGAATGAAAGTTTGCGTTTGCTTGTACAGAGGAAGAACGGGAGGGGTGGGGACAAGGATGAATCTACGCAAAAGTAGCGCAAAGCGAAGCAAAGCAAAGCGCGTTGCCCGAGTTCTACGCGTCGGTGGCAGTAGTGGCAGTAGTGGCTGGTGGCTGGTGGCTGGTGGCTGGTGCTGAGCTTTGACGCTCTCGGACTGCGAGGAAGCTCAACCTCGGCATATGACTGACGGCTGGGGCCGCTGGCTTCTCCTCCGCGCGAGTTCAGACTCCAGAGGTACATAGTCATAGCTAGTACTGTAATTCCCAGTAGGCTGGTGGATTATCATTGCCAATGATTGTGAACAACGCATACACGTTTCTCGGATCCTGAACACAAGAGCCATCAGCCATTGTCCCACCATGCCGCCTAAGAAACCTGCCGGCCAAGTCGTCCAGGCTGAAGTTGCGCTTCAACAATCACTCAAGAATTGCCTCGTGAATCTGCCGCCGTCGCTTGTTTCCGTACTGGTCAATGCAAACACGGTATGCATGCAATACAATAACTCGATGCATTTTACTCAAGCTAATTGACCTTCTGCAGATCGCACAGAATGTTATCGTCGAGCTCTGCTACCGGCAACCTCCTTCATCCTGCTCATCTGAATCCAAAACCGCATCGCCGCAAAAGTCGGTCTTCTTGGGATGGACTGGGATGCAGAGCAAGCGAAGGCCTGCGCCTGTCGTCGGTCGTGAAGGGCTGAGTGGCACAAGGGGTGGCCCTGCGGTCAGAGAGCAGGACATACAGACCGTCGAAATCGACGCAACCTTTGCACGACTCGTTGGCCTTAGCGACGGGCAAAAATTGGGAATCATATTACATGTCGATCCTCCCCAGGCGCACACAATCAATATCGAACCGTTAACTCCCATAGACTGGGAGATGATAGAGCTGCATGCTCAATTTTTGGAGCTCAATTTTCTGTCCCAGATACGCGCCCTGCCTAACCCGCAAGCCCAGGCTTCACACCCACTGACTCTCCACCTCTCCCCCACCACTACAGCAAATATCATTGTGACCTCGGTAACTCCGGCTCCTTCCCCTGACTCCTACTTTGTCAAGCTATCACCCGACGCAGAAGTCATTGTTGCCCCTAAAACGCGTCAAAAGCCAGAACGAACCTCGACCAGAGAAAACCGCAGCGTTGGTGGGGCATCGAGAAAGAGCGGGAAAAGCACAGCGAGCACCGTTAGACGCCGCAGTGCCCGAGATGAGCATGCTGGTCGTGGGGCTCTATTTCTTCGAGGCGTCGACCGGAATGTAGCACGTGAATGGTTCGATGAGGAAGAGGGCCAGGAAACTACATGCCTCAAAGTCTGGGTAGATAAAGATGTTCTGTCTACGAAGGCTCTGCGTGGAGTTACATGGGTGTCGGTAGCCATTGTTAAGCCTGTAGGGCTGCAGGAGCCTGTGGACATGTCGAAAGAACAAGACCAGGAGAAGTCAGCTACGCGAGTTATAGCCCAAATCGGAAAATGGGAAGATGCACCAGATAGCCGCCACGCTGCACTCTCCACAGCCTTGTGCAGAGTCTTAGGATATGAGAGTTTTGTAGGAGGGCTTGTTAGGATCGAAGCTGCCCTTAGCCAAACTGCAAAGCCATCTTCTATAAAACCTCAGGGTCCAAAGGATTTGAAAGAGCCAGTGGTCAAAACCATCAAAATTCTCCCCTTTACGAGGACTACCGCTCCAGCAAGTGGCTCGCTCAGATTTGGGGGAGAGTCGAAACAAGAACAAGAAGAGGCCCTACAGAAACTCAAGGTAGCATACGGTACCAAAGGAGGCCTTCTGGACGGACCTGTTACAGATGGTATGATTCTACCTTCGCTGGAAAATGGGTCTTTAGATTGGTCTGGAGGCTTGGTGAGATTTGAGCCTCCACAACCAGCATTCGGAACATCATGGGTGCTATATCCCGAGAGAAAACCAGCTATGGAACTGGGTTCAGACATTGCGCCACCCTCGAGCTGGGCAAAAAGTTGGCAATTAGGCGACCCTCTACCTCTAGAATGTCCTCGGCTAGTTGGGATTGACTCTCTCATCGACCAGTTACGATCGCACTTGACTCACAATTCGTCTGTGTTGTTGACTGGAGGTTTGGGTGCTGGCAAATCGAAATGTGCCCAGCTCTTGGCTCACCAACTTCGTACCGAATATCTTTTCCATACTATTTACTTTCCGTGCCGCAAACTTGTAACCGATGAGACCAGGGTATCGACTATCAAAGAGACCCTTAACCGTCTGTTTGCATCTGCTGCGTGGGGGGCAAGAGGTGGAGGCAATGCTGTTGTGATTTTGGATGATCTGGACAAGTTATGTCCTGCTGAGACGGAACTGCAGGTAGGCAACGAGAATGGCAGGAGCCGCCACGTTAGTGAGACCATCATCTCGATTGTTCGACAATACTGTTCAATGGACTCGGGGGTTGTACTCCTGGCAACAGCGCAGGGTAAGGAGGCTTTGAATAACGTCATCGTTGGCGGACATATTGTCCGAGAGATTGTGAGTCTCAAGGCTCCGAACAAAGACGGTCGACGAAAAGTGCTCGAAATGCTTGCCTATCGAGATGCGAAGGCACAATCACCAGAGCACCAGAAACCAAATGGTCACGCTTTCCCTGCATCGCCAACCACGAGCCGTCCCAGCACTTCCCACCGCAGCCAATCGAGTCGTGACAGTATTCAATATGGAACGGCTGCCGAAGACGATGGGTTTGTCGTAGACTCCACTATTGATTTCTTAGATCTCGCAGGCCAGACAGATGGTTATATGCCAGGAGACCTGGTTCTTCTGACATCACGAGCACGAAGTGAGGCTTTAATACGTTCTGTCACGGACGAATCGTCTTCGGTATCAGTGCTGTTGACCAAAGAAGACTACAGCTCAGCCCTTGCTGGCTTCACTCCAGCATCACTACGAAACGTAACGCTGCAATCTTCCACCACGAAATGGGACTCGATAGGCGGGCTTTTGGAAACGCGACAGACTCTCCTAGAGACTCTTCAGTATCCCACAACATATGCACCTATTTTTGCGCAATGCCCTCTCCGTCTCCGATCGGGTTTGCTATTGTATGGCTACCCTGGCTGCGGCAAGACGCTTCTCGCCTCTGCTGTCGCAGGCGAATGCGGTCTAAACTTTATATCTGTCAAAGGACCCGAGATCCTGAACAAGTACATTGGCGCATCTGAAAAATCCGTTCGCGATCTTTTCGAGCGTGCAGAAGCTGCTAGGCCATGTGTCTTATTCTTCGATGAGTTCGACTCAATAGCCCCCAAGCGCGGCCATGACTCCACGGGGGTCACAGACAGAGTAGTAAACCAGCTACTCACGCAAATGGACGGAGCAGAGGGGCTGAGTGGTGTCTATGTTCTAGCCGCTACATCCCGCCCCGACCTCATTGATCCCGCTCTGCTACGACCAGGTCGTTTAGATAAGAGTCTTCTGTGCGACATGCCGGCACTGGAAGAGCGCATCGACATCCTTAGAGCTGTTACACGCAAGTTGCGCCTGGCACCCTCCATCCTAGAAACAGGAGATGGCGGCGAAAATCTTCGTGCAATCGCACAGCGCACCGAGGGACTCTCAGGTGCGGATTTGCAGGCCGTCGTATACAATGCTCAGCTCGAAGCTATCCATGATGCGCTCGGAGACCTGGACTCGCTCGGCGAAAATGAGAGTACCAATAAGAATGTGGGGAAACCTGTGAATAAATCCTTGTCTTCTGCTTCTACTACCTCCGGTAGCACCACAGAAACCCCTCGGATACCTTCCTTTACACACTTCCGCTTCGGCGACGCCGCAGATACTTCTGCTTCCTCGGCGGACTCTTCCAAACCCCTTCCCTCGTCTCAACTCACCGAACGCGCCCTCATCGCACAAAAGATTACGGCTCTGCAGGCCCTACGTAAGAAGCAGAGACAAGTCCAGCAACAGCACGGACCTACCAGCAGCAATGGTGAAGAGTATGGGGAGAGGGCCGACGCCGGAGGAGGTAAAGGTGGAGATGAAAATGAGAGGAAAGAACCTCAAATCGAGTGGAGACACATTGAGAGCTCGCTAGCAAGCACCCGGAGTAGCATCAGTGCACAGGAAAGAAGGAGGTTAGAAGCGATCTATAGGGAGTTTGTGGTAGGGAGGAATGGGGAAATGCCGAATGGACAAGGTGGTACCGAGGTTGGTGGGCGGACGAGCTTGATGTAGAATTCCATTATTGCTGTTCATCGGGGATCTGCATTGAGCGATATAATATGGCTTCCAAGGATGTTTATTATACCAAGTAAAGAAACATATTCTGCAGGGGGAACCTGACAAGCACTGGGGAAAAGTATGCCGCTGTAAGTCTTATATTGGTGTCGGAATGCTAGGACAAGCATTAAAGACATGTCAAAGTATTTCTTGCCGCCGCCATCACAGAGGTCAGTATTTTTGACTAGACGGTGACTTTGGAAAGTTTAAAGCTAGGTCCTAAGATTCATTAATTAGGCCCGTTGCTTCCAAACCGACATCTGGAATCTAAGTCCGCTTTTGAATGACTGATTTTTTTTTACGCGTCACGAGCGTGCACCATATTCCAATGCATTGTTCTTGTGTGCCACTGCGTGTCCTCAAGCTACAACACTCAGGGAACAGCCACCTTGACGTCATCCTCGTAATCGACCTCCCGCACACCGTCTTTTGTTATCACTTTGACAATTACACCTTTGAAGTCGATAGGAAGACGACGCTTTAGCTCTTCGGTACACATGCGGAGGATCTTCATGCCCTGGTCGTAGTCGATGTTGGGGTGGTGGTGCTTGTCCAGCAGGGAAAGGCAGTAGTATCTGGTGTCTATCAGTGAACCAAATATCACATGTGATGCATGGAATGAGAGACATACTGTGCGTAGCCGTGTGCGGCATAGGGTACGGGTGCCAGACTGGCAAGGTAGTCAATCCAGTATAGCGTCGGCTTGTTCTCAATCTTGTCATAACCACCCAGCAGCAAGTTCACAGTATAAGGCCGCCTCGATCGAAGAGCTTGTGCGAGTTCGCCTCGGACGAAGTTGGCTGTGGCGGAAGGTGATAGCTCCATGCCGTTGCGCATCGAGTATAGCTGGACATTTGCTTGGATATATTCGGCGAATTGGACTTTGTATTGCATTAGTCAAAGGTGGTCAAAGATGATCATCTGCCATGGCGGAGTTCCCGCACCTGTGTCACCGGCTTCGCCCGAAAAGGCCATCAGCGTATGCGTGTTGAGCGACCTCGTTTTGTCGTCGGAGGCTTTGAGGATGGTTGCGCCTCGCATCGCGGCCTTTGAGGCGGCGACGATGGTGAAGTCCTTCCCTGTGATTCCTAGTAACACTTCCCTGGAGGTGGTGTGAGTTTGTAGAAGGCAGAAGCGGGCACAAGCAAAAAGACGACGTACATGGTGATGGATGGATCAGGCTGGAGGCTGGAGGCTGGAGATGATGGTAGCAGCAATGGTAATAGCAGCAGAGTACATATGTAGGTGTAGTGAACGCGACACCCCAGAGCTGCCTTGCCCTGCCCTGTGCTTGGCAACAAAGGCAAGGCAAGGCAAGCATGAGGATCCCTGACACCACACCCCTGTCGGGGCCCAGCTCAAGCGAGCCACTGACAGGCGGCCGCGGAAGTGCCCCTCTTCGATACACGGACTGATACAGTACGTGCGTCGTAACGGCCGTGGAGCTGAGCTGAGCTGAGCAGTGCCCCTCACTAATACCGCTAGGTAATGTAACAAAAGAAATGTTGACTCTGTTGACCCCTCAAGTCTGGTTGGGTGCAGATACATGCTTTTTGCTTGTCGTTGGCTGCCACTTATAAAATCAAATCTGCACCCCCCTTCCTCTCCCGCCACTCTCCATCCACGTAACATCATCCAATTCACTCCCTCAACCAACATGACCATCTCCAAGATCCACGCCCGTTCCGTCTACGACTCTCGTGGTAACCCCACTGTCGAGGTCGACCTTGTCAGCGAGACCGGCCTGCACCGTGCCATTGTACCTTCGGGCGCTTCCACCGGCTCCCACGAAGCCTGCGAGCTTCGTGATGGCGACAAATCAAAGTGGGGCGGCAAGGGCGTCACCAAGGCCGTATCCAACGTCAACGACATCATTGCCCCTGCTCTGATCAAGGAGAACATTGATGTCAAGGACCAATCCGCCGTCGACGCCTTCTTGAACAAGCTCGATGGAACGTAAGTGACCCTCCATCTCTCCATCAAGAACCCGCCATGGCTAATGCCTCCTTTGTAGGAAGAACAAGGAGAAGCTTGGTGCCAATGCTATTCTCGGTGTCTCCATGGCCGTCGCAAAAGCTGCTGCTGCTGAGAAGGGTGTGCCACTCTACGCTCACATCTCCGACCTCGCCGGCACCAAGAAGCCCTACGTGCTTCCTGTCCCCTTCCAGAATGGTACGTGAGAAGAATGTCCGTCTCCGTAGACACTGGCTTACAAGATTCAGTTCTGAACGGTGGTTCCCACGCCGGCGGCCGTCTCGCTTTCCAAGAGTTCATGATCGTGCCATCGGAAGCTCCTACTTTCTCAGAGGCCATGCGTCAAGGTGCTGAGGTTTACCAGAAGCTCAAGGGCCTTGCCAAGAAGAAGTATGGTCAGTCCGCTGGCAACGTTGGTGACGAGGGCGGTGTCGCTCCCGATATTCAGACACCTGAGGAGGCTCTTGACCTGATTACATCAGCTATTGAGGAAGCCGGATACACAGGCAAGATCAAGATTGCCATGGATGTCGCTTCCAGCGAGTTCTACAAGACCGAGGAGAAGAAATATGACTTGGACTTCAAGAACCCGGACAGCGACAAGAGCAAATGGCTCACATACGAGCAACTTGCTGATCTCTACAAATCCCTTGCTGAGAAGTACCCCATTGTCAGCATCGAGGACCCCTTCGCCGAAGATGATTGGGAGGCATGGAGCTATTTCTTCAAGACTTCCGACTTCC
This sequence comes from Periconia macrospinosa, assembly GCA_003073855.1. Classification (NCBI taxonomy): domain Eukaryota; kingdom Fungi; phylum Ascomycota; class Dothideomycetes; order Pleosporales; family Periconiaceae; genus Periconia; species Periconia macrospinosa. Next base: position 204,208 of record KZ805341.1, on the reverse strand, counting down.
AGATCGTTGGGTAAGTCGCCTGGAAAAATATCCCTATACTTGGGTCTTGTTAACATTCTGACAGTGATGATTTGACGGTCACGAACCCTGAGTTCATCAAGAAGGCCATTGAACTCAAGTCCTGCAACGCTCTCCTCTTGAAGGTCAATCAGATCGGTACCATTTCCGAGGCAATCCAGGCCGCTAAGGACGCTTTCGGTGCTGGCTGGGGTGTCATGGTCTCTCACCGTTCAGGAGAAACCGAAGATGTCACCATTGCCGACATTGTGGTCGGCCTCCGAAGTGGACAGATCAAGACGGGCGCACCCGCACGATCTGAGCGTTTGGCCAAGCTGAACCAGATCCTCCGTATCGAGGAGGAACTCGGCTCCAACGCCATTTATGCTGGCCAGAACTTCAGGACTGCAGTCAACTTGTAGGCATGTGACCCTCAACGATAGAACATATGAATGAACGACGAAAAATTATGACGCTATTAGCGAAGCAACTTGTGTAGAGTAATTAGCTCGTTCAAAATGTAAACGCTGATTTTACGGATTACATTTGTTGTGAATTGTCGAAATCGTACGTTTCACGCATCATGACCATGCGACTCACCATCTTGTACGTGCCTAATCCTCGTGCGGTTCCTTGCGTAGTAAACAGTCACAATAAGTGTAACGTCAGTTCAGTGATCTACGGTCCACCCTGCTGTCCTTTACCATGTCACACACCACACTATGACGCTCAAGATAGTGCCGTACCCTCTGTCAGTAATTACTTTTGTTTGTTTGTTTGTTTGAATGCGATGTTCATATCGTAGTGCCGCTCGTCTTTGATCACTGTGTATCTCTCCAATGCTCGTCATTATCCATAAATCCTCTTTGTCTTGTGACATTGTTCATTTCTATTCTCGGCCTGACCATCGCCTTTATCCTATTGTCTCGATTAATATAGTAACCATTCTAAAAGACACGTCTGGGATTATAAAACCCATACTTCACATGAGCGTTAACACATCAGCATAGATTTTTTTCGTCATAGCATTGCAAGCATCCTTTTTTTTTACGGTATCTAATCTCCAAAGCACCCCATCAACCAGAAATACCAACACGACAATACGACCGAGCCTAACAGCCCACAAGTCACACCGAGAGTCACAATTACTCATTGTTTGTGAAACAACATACCTAACCAACAGCCTTTACTGTCTCCAGCGTGATATCATCCACTGCAGACAAGTTGCTACAGGATATCACGCAAAACAGAATACATTCCTACCAGAACTCCGAGTTGAACTAATAACGGAAAGAAATGGCAATGAACACAAATGGATTAGGTTCATCCTCCAACATGGCCTCCAGGGAAGGGTCAGTATCCCAAGGTTCTATTAGTACTGACCCTCTTGACTTTGGCAATGGTCAACAAACCCTCAATACTAACGCGTATGGCCTGGGCATCAGTGCTTCCCCCAAAGAAGCCTCTGTCGACTCTGCCGAGGAAGATGATATCTCCTCTACTTCTGATATTCCAATGAGTTACTACCTGAATGCAGGCAACTGGCCTCAGCCGCAATCGACCATGAAACACTCGACAGGTCCGTCCTATACTCTCCCCGAAACGGTGAAGATTTCACCGTTCAATGTAGGTCTTCCCTTCGAAGGCGCCCGCTCCGATCCAGGACCTGAATCTCCCCAAACCGGATGGCCGCAGAATATCGGGTGGGATTTCGTAAGAGACTCACCCAAGGAAACAGATAACTCGGTAGACCAAAATAGTGATGAAATCAAGCTCACGCTTTCCAACTTCGATGGTTTTGGGCGTACAACCGATACTGTTCCAACCATATCCAAGAAAAAAGCTATGGAAAAGAAGAAAGGCACATCTCCTCACCAACTAACATTTGGAAAAGGGCTTCAAGGGGCTTACAGCTACAACCAAGGCTCTCAGAGTACGTCCGCACTCAATAACATCTACCGTGAGGCTAAGGATATTTACATGGCAGGGCCGAAGGGTGAAGGGTATAAGCTTTGGAACGGCATTCAACAGCTACGTAAACAGAAAAAAACCAACGAGCGTACTCAGCTTTCTATAACCCCCAAAAAGACATCCCCTCCTCCTCGTCCCATGCCACCAGCCCCCCTGGGTGTCACCCGTGCAGTCATAGCCGAGGATCGTCTCCCAGATTCTCCATCTTCAATTGCTATCTCGCGCCCACCCGCTGGTGACATCCGACGTGTTGTCACTCCGCTTCCGCAAAGTATTTCGGGAGGAACACACAGTAACCCCATCCCCAGAGGAAGCGTAGAGACCCATAGGAGTGATCCCTCTTCCAAATTCACCATCGAAGTAGGCGCCTCGCCACAAGTCTACCAGGATGCACAAGAAACGGTCATCAACTATACCAAGCCACGGAAGCCACAGGCCCCTCGACTCCTCCCCGCCCCAAAGACGAAGGAGGAGGTCAAAAGGCGATCGTCAGTTGCAGGAAAACGTGGTTTACCCCCTCCACCCGTACCAACGAGCCCAAGACGCGCCAGAGGAAATTATGTGGTTATTGGTGTGGAGGAGCAAGGCAGCGATGGTGGAAAGAGCCGAATACTGCTACCACTTCCGCATTCCCAGCTGCAGCTGGGTTCTTCTACTGATTTCGTAGGTTCCAAAGTTTCTCTCGCTCCTTCTTCTCTTTCTTCAGTTCCCACATCCATTGGAGAGACGGAATTTGCAGCACCTGTATATCAAGGTAACGTACGCCACCACTTGACTGGGCTCGACGGCCGTGTCACCGAGCGAACGCGACAGGCACAGAATGACACAGGCACCAAAACTAAGCAGAGCTGGATCTCTCGATTCTTTGATAGCCTGTGCAACGTTTACGATATCGACTCAAATTGTCAAATACCAAGTCAACCTACGACAAGGTCAGTTGCTAACAGAAGACTCCCCACCAAGCAGAAAAATATATCCAAGTTCGAGATTTCGTATCCCCGTCCCATGTACATCCCCAAAAGCGATTCTACAGCCAACATCTCCGCGGTATGCGGTGGAGTTGGCGGTCCCGCAGCAGCCGTATCACTCTCGCGCGACGAAGAAAAAGAAGAGATGAAAAAGTTCGAAACGAGCACTTCCTCTTTCCAGATTCTCCCTACAAAGCAACCGCATAAGCGTGTAAGCTCGGTTCCACCCCGACAACGTCCGACCGTGACATCGCTCAACAGCAGCAGTCATGACGAGCAATCTACCAAGAAAAGCAAATCGAGTCAGAGTTTCTGGTCCGACATGGTCAATCCGGTGATGACCACGACGGCTAGCAAGTTTTCGGTGGTAGGCGGGGGGAGACGCAAAAGGAACGATTCCGACGCTTCATTTGGATGCCAAGGTATCTCCATGGATGATGAAGACCACCATGATTCGGTTGTTGAGCGTCCTGGGGCGTACGATGCGGTGAAGAGCTGTCCTACGGATGCTTCTGCGGGACCACGCAACATGGCATCGGACACTGGGGCTTCTTCCCACCGCGGCCAAGTGTCACAGTATAAGCGTGGATCTATTTCTAGCATCAGAGAATCTCTGTTGCCTCCGCCGCTTTTTTCAGGAAGGGGTGCGAGTAATAGGAGGCAGGCAAGGTGATATAGCCAGGTAAAAGAGCATGGTTATGAATGCTTGAATTCAGCGCGAGAATTCTGGGGGGGGGGGGTGGATTTTGTGGTATTGGAGATGTGAGTGGGGGACAGGGGTAGAAGCATCAATGGGCATTGTTAGTCTTTTCGGACGGGTTCGTTAGTCTTTGTTCCTGCATTTTTGTTTTGTTGTGCTCCTTCGCAGTTTATTTTCTCCTTGGTTTTTCCTTGCCATCTCCAATTTTGCACGGTTAGATTATGGTGAGTGGATCCAAGGCTTGGTGATAAATCATCTACAGATGCAAGACCTAAACAATTCCTACAAGGCAAAAGCGGGATCTTTGGGTGCACATGCGTTATTGCCTCTTATGTCGCGAAGATACGGGTCGGGACTACATGTGATGGTATAAATATAGAATATTATAGTTATGGGCAATGTGTAATAATGAAGAGATGTGACAAGTGACGTTGTTCTTCACATGGGTTCATCTCAAGGTTGCCGCTACATAGGTATGCATGCAGCATGGGCCACACATAGGTAGCTGTGGAAAAGGCAAAAAAGAACAAGGCAACGGCCAAATCACGTTTTGGAAAATCAAGAATAAATTGACCAGGCAGACGAAAAAAGAAGAAGAAAAGAATGAAAAAGGAAAAAAGGGCGTGAATCGAGGTTGGGCCCGAGAGCGGGTGGGGACATGGGATGCACGTAAGCCCACAGCAACCCCCTGCTCATGACCAAAATAGGGTTAAAACGTTTCGAAACAATTTATAGTTAACCATGGTGCATTACATGTACGTATACGAGGTGATGCAGAAGGCGGATCGGCTTCATGTCAGATTTGTTCGGATCCATGGAGATGGAGAGGAAGAAGGGAATGTATTTTTAACACGGTGGGATCGTATGATGGATGTGTATGTATCCATGTATCGTGTAATGGGGCATACATATGGAAGAAAGAGGCAGTCAGCGCCGAGGAGGGGAGAGGGTAAAAGGGAGAGAGAGAGGAAGGAAGAGGAAGGAAGAGAAAGGTGGAACAAAAGAGGGAGGTTGGGGCTACACGTGGGTGCAATGTTGTTGGATGATGGTTCTCGAGCGTCGCCGCCACCATCCGCCGAACGGAAGGAAGGGAGGGAGGGAAGGAAGGGTCGATCCGCGCCTTCCTTTCCACACGGCGGCGTGGTTTCCCTACCTACATAACTACTGTACATGTAACAGGTACTTACAAGTACTGCTGTAGGTACTCGGAGCTGCAAGGCGTTTCTAACGCCGCGCATCCGTGTCACGCGAGAGAGGCAAGACAACGTGTATGTGTGTTTCTGGGGACACGACGTGCGAGTTGGCCACCAAGTGTTCGCTGCACGCGCATGCTGCCCACGCCCACGTTCACGTTCACGTCCACGCTCATTCTCACTGCGCTGTAGGCTGGACTCTGGAGTACCTAGTTACCTTGGAGACTGAGTGTTAAGTTAGTTAGTGTAACTTATGTACGCATCGCATGGCACATGGCAGTTCTGCAGTGGAATATGGCTATTTTTGGCAGTATGAGTTAACTAGTTGGTTAGCTCTGCCGTTGAAGGTAAGTTATGTACAAAGGTAAAGGGAAACGAAACACTATGATTTTCGAGTCCGGGAGCGGGGTCCGAGTACAAGCCATGATATGGACATGGGTTGTCGCAAGCGCCATTGACTGGGCAAAATGCCTGCAGAAAAGGTGATTTTGCTGCATTTGCATTTGCATTTTGCTTGCATTCCGCAATTTTCTGACCTGGACTCCTGGCGCCGTTGAGTTTATGGCATTACTTACTTTGGTTATTATGCATTGCAAGCGCCACGCCATGGCTTTTGGTGCTGACGAGCGATGGTGCCTCTGGCTGCTGATGAATCTCTGCGCGCATCTTGACGTCTGAGGATTGCGCGTCGTCGAGGTTTTTGTCGCTGCTAACCAACACGTTATTTGAGTTGGTCAAACCTTGAGGAAAAGAGTCGCCACGGGTGTAGTCAAGTCAGGTAGTTGTACTGTGTATGTACTGTACCGTTGTAACTTTAGCGTGAGGGTGACGCCCATGTACAAACAGCCCCACACGGCATGGCATCCATTGGCCGTCGTGCTCAAGGCGCCTAGACCTTGTTTATTGCGCGGCGTTTCGAGGCAGCCGCCTATTCGTTACTCGACGCCCATCCCGGCCAGCGACATGTAAGCGATGCAGCGGGCTGGGCGCATCTCTTGCTTGTGAGTGGTCACTGCTAACTACCTACCTAGGTATCCTATCCTATCCCCACTGATGCTGATGGATGCCATGGAGGGATGCGATGCGATGCGCCGACGACGTACTTTTCGCCCTCGCCCTCTCTCTCCTTCTCTCCATTGCTATTGTACCTACGTTTATTGCTACCCATCACTAACATAACTATCCCTATCCATATCCATATCCATACCCATATCCATATCCGCACAGTGTGCTGCTGACGCCCGCTGCCCATAAGCACGCAGCACATCTTCAGCTTCAGCCCCATCATCCATTCCAGACTTGCTCTCGCGGCTTTCTTACATACGTACCTACCTACCTAGTTGTTGCTTGGTTGCGGTCTGGAAGCCATCGCGTTGCAAATCCCCCATCCCCATCCCCATCCATCGCCTTTCTGCTCCCGGGCGTCTATTTCTGGGCCGCCACTCCCTCTCCTCCTCCCCGGCGGCTCCATTGCAAGTTGCAACCACCTCGTCTCCCCACTGCACCTATCACAGCCGCTCTGCCTGTGCGACTGCACCTTACATTGGCGCCATACATGTAGAACCCTGTGTAAGTACCCGCTCACCCTCCATCACCCTCCATCCCGACTCTCTCCATCCTCATCCGTGCGACCCACCCGTCCATCCAATACTTCCCTATCCCACCTGCTGCCCTCGAAGCGCCCGAGACAAAAGGCCAGCGCTTCCCACTCCGTCCCTGCTTCCTCTTTCTCCTGCCAGCAGGTCTCATATTGTAATACTCTTTCTTGTGTCTTTCTCCATCCCACTCGTCTCGTCTCGTCTCGACTCGACGCTACTCTACTTGTGCCTCGTCTTGCAACTTTGCCTACAGCTGTGCTGCTTCAAAAGTTGCCTTCTCCCATTCCCGTCACTTTACACTGCCCGCTTTTTGACCTTTCCTTTCCGCCTAATCCGCTGGTTCATGTTCATCTCACACCCTGCCGTTCGGCTCCTCGTCTCGAACAAGTCATAGAATGGCCGCCAATGATAAAAAGACAGTCACAGTTAGCATTGAGAAACGCAATTCGCAAGATTCACTCGCACCTTCTGTAAAAACACCACGCACAGCCCGCTTCGCCGAAGCCACTTCCGTCTACTCCCCCATCGATCCACCAAGGTCGCCTCTCAACTATCCGACAAATCACTACAAGCCCCAACCTCAAGTATCAGACGTCGGCTTCGGCTACGTCCAGTCCACCGCCGTCGAGATGGAGGAAACCGACCGAAAGTATCTTCCCCCACCCACTCCAAAGACCCCTCTCAAGAGTGCACTCAAGTCACCGGGAGCACCACCGCGGACCACCGAGACCATGATCTTGAGTCCAACCTTCAGAGAAGAGCGCGAACTGGAGAAGAGGGAGGAGATGACCGAGCATGAGCAAGCAAAAGATCTCGTAAGTTTCTACTCCAATAACCTCCATTCGACCTGTACACACGACTAACGGTCAACAGAAAGTTAAAGTCAGAGTACGGATAGCAAAAATCTTCCTCCGTGGTATCAACTTTGCTTGCAGTTTGATCATTCTCTCCATGCTTGCCACCGCATTCTCAATCTTCAACGCAACCAAGCATCTCGCACCAAGGAACAACTTGCCTCCGTGGGCGCAGAACACCAAGATATGGCCCCAGGTATTGCTTCTCACCATCGCCGGCATCTCCCTCTTCCTATCCGTCTGTGTCATCATCGCATACGCGAGAAAGGGCCATCACAGAGCGGAAAAGGTCGCGGCGTACTACACCATTTTTGCCATTGGATTCTTCATCTTCAGCATCATCATGTGGGCCGTTGGTGCCGCTCTCTTCAATCAAAGCAAAGCGCAGGGCAACGGCAAAGACATGTGGGGATGGTCATGTGTAGACAACAAGCGACGGCACCTCTTCGAAGATGATGTGTCTTATGCTCTCGTCTGCCGCCTTCAGGTAAGCATATCCACTACCCTTCACTTTGGTCCAGGCAGTCCACTAACTCATGTCACAGAACTGGTCCCTTGTGTGCTGCATCATCGAAGTCGTAATTGAGACTCTTTGCATCATCATCTACGCCATCGTCTTCTACCGCTTCTGGTCGAAGCGCAAGCTCCGAAAGTCAATGGCCGTTCGCGATCGGGCTCGTTCCGACCTCTACCTCGCCCAGCTCCGCTCGCAATCAGCCCCCAACACTCCTGGCTTCGGACCACTCTCTCCGCGTTCAGGCGGCTGGCGCCCACCACCAGGCCACCCCGCCTACGTCGACCCTCATTCTGCCGCAGAGAATGGAGAAGCCGGTCAGACGCAATATGCCCGCGAATTCTACCAACCACAACCGTTCAACTTGCAACCCCCACCCATCAAGATTCAGGGTGCAACGCCAAAGCTTGACCAGGGAGGCTTCGATGCACCGCCGAGGACGAACACCGTAAGCCCACCCCTCTCCCCTGGATTCCAACAGGAGAGGACGAACGAGCACGTTGCTGCAGCACCGGGCGAGCAGACGTACGACGCTGTGCCTATCCCTGGCGCCTACCAACCACCGGAAGCGCCCGCCCCGGTGGCGCAAGGCTTTGACTTTGGCCCCCAAGTTTCAAATCAAAAATAAACTTATCCGCAACTGTGTTTTTGTTTCTGGGTGTTCAAAGCAATGCATTTACGCATGACAAACAAGTCATCGCCGTCGTCTTGCATCGTCTCGTGTCTTCTCTTCAAACCCCCCACCTGGTGGGTGGAAATCCGAAGAAAAAAAAAAAGGTCATTTTGCGTTTCATCATTTTTTGCACACACTACGGGTGAATGATCTTTGGTTGTTTTTCTGATTTTCTCTCTCGGGTTGGACTGTACATTTTTTTTACCATCTATCGTGTCGGGCTATCTCTTGGCTTTGGCCTTTTTTTCCTTGGCTGTTTCTTTTTGATTTCTCATGGACGTTTTGTCAATCGCTGATACCTCTTTTGCCTGTTTTATTTAATTTTCCTTTACCTGGGAAATTGGGAGCGGGATTTCCTTGGGCTCCTGTTATTGCTGGTACGATGGGATATGACACACGGAGGAGAGTTGGAGGAAGGTGATGTCTGGTTGATAGCCGCAAACCTTGTATATGATTCTCCCACTCTTTGAACTCTGGAATGTGAAAGAGATGCAAACTACTACGTATGTTCAGAACAACACAGATGGGAGTGGAGCTTGCACACAAAAGTTGTAACTGTAAAGAGCACTTTTTGAAGCCAACTATCCAGGCCATTTTGTTGCCTTTTGATGCTCAACATGTCTTAACGATACATGAGTGCCATGTTACCGTTATTTGCGGCCGGTCATATAATATTTTTTTACGCCAAGAGGAAGTTCTTGATTTCGTCTTGGTTTCCTTCCAACGTAGAGTGAGGCACATCTCTTTACTTATGGTGGTACATGAAGTATTACTGATCATCGATTAGCGCAGCTCCGGCCTAGACTCGAGATGAAGGTGTTCACGTGGTTACACACGGAGTGAGTGCGCATATGTATGGACGTGTGTATCTCAGTTGGACAGCGTTCAACAGCCTCGTTCCAGATCTGTTGAATGCTTGATGATGATGAAGAAAGGAATACGATGCCCGCTATATGGAAATGAAAATTAATGCAATGCAATCATTGGCTGGTCGTTAAATCATATTTGCACCTCTACTACACTCCTCTTAAGCCAACGTTTAAAGACTGCCGATAGTGATTTACAAAAACCCATTGGATGGCTTTACGCACCACCCCAGGGAGCAGTCAAGGACGAATTTCCGGATTGATATGCATTGATAATGACAAGGGGAAAACTATGGCATCTGATCAGTAGCATCAGAAACATATGCGCACACATAATCACCGCAAAAGTCACCAAAACCGTGCACATGGAAGAGAAGATCACCAATGGTTGAATCGGCAATTCACCCTAGTGAAGCCTCCATCGTATTGTGATCGAAGGGACACTCGCTCAACGCAAGGCCAGCTCCATTGATAGGCCGCAAGTCAAAGCTCGCTTTTTTGTTAATTACACACACCAGGACTCCTATCCGAGACCGAATATGCTGAATGTCGTACTGATCCGAAACCAACCCATCATTCCCTCGTCAGAAATCCACGCTTATCGGACGATGCCCTCGAATCGGTTCTTGTACCACTTGATGGTCTCGGCCTGGTTGACACGGTGGGAGGCGCCGATCTTGCTCTGGCACCGCCTGCGCTTGGCAACACGCTCGCCGGGACGGGTCATGCAGACGTAGAAATCCATGCCGTAGATACTGTACACTCTGTTAGCGACATTGTTTCGGTTTTTTGTCTCTGTGAGATCGTGTCCGCGTACCCGATGCTAGGATCGTACTTGATGCCCAAGTCGATGTGCTCGCTGATACCGAAACCGAAGTTGCCCGACTCGCTGAAGTTGCGCTTGCGGAGTTCGTATTCCTTGACCTTGAGGCCACGCTCGAGAATCTCCTCGGCCTTGGGGCCACGGATGGTGACGTGGACGGCAATCCTAGCAGACTCTGTTAACCACATGTTCTTCCTCCCTGCAGTGTCGATGGAAAGCCATACTTTTCGTTCCTCCTAATACCGAAAGTTCGGACGGTGTATCGGGCCTTGCTGTAGACGGGAGTCTGACCGCTCAACTGCTCAAGCACTTTGGCTGCTCGGGTCAAGCGATCACCAGACTCGCCGACGGAGATGTTGAGGACGAGCTTCTGGATCCGAAGCTCCCTCATAGGATTCGCAGATTTGTCGGCCATTGTGTGTGCTTCCTGAGTTAGTAGAGGGTGGGTTGGAAGAGAGGTGGTCGTAAGAGAGGTGGTCGTTAAAGTCAAGGTTGCGAAAATCGAGCGTTGGGGGAATGGTGGTGCGAAAGCCAAGACCTCTAGCGAAACGCTAAATCGGACCATAGCTTTTGCAAAGCTTCGAGATGAACATCACGTCGCTACCAACAGCTCCACATATACACCCCGCCGTTGCTGACTTGAGGGGCTGTACTTCACACCATATCGCGCTTCACCTTGTTCCTGAGATCAAGTCGTCCTCGGACGCACCACCTTCATCATGTCGGCTACTGCAAATCGCCAGGGGAAGATGGTAAGTTGTGCTGCCTGACACACTCGAGTTTATGACCTGAGAGAAGACTTGCGCGTAGAACTGACTGACTGACGCTCGGGGTATAGCAAAACCTGGTAGGTGCTCTTCATCAATTGCTATCTATCACAGCACTAAAAATGCCAGATCAACTATCGCATGAAGGTTACTCTGCAGGATGGCAGGCAAATGGCAGGACAAATGCTTGCGTTTGACAAGGTAGGACTCCCCGTTGCGCAAACCCATCTCACTGCTTACACCCTTCTCGCACATGAATCTTGTCCTTGCCGATACCGAAGAATTCAGACGCACGCGACGAAAGGGAAAGGCCGCGCCCGGCGCATCCCAAACCATCACCGAGACGGAAGAGCGACGAGCAATTGGCCTGACGATCATCCGCGGCGCACATGTCATTTCTCTTTCCGTTGATGGCCCGCCTCCCGCAGACCCTGCTGCACGATTAGGAGCAAGTTCCAGTGGCCCCAGTACTGCTGCAACTCTGGCGAGCGGTCCGGGCATCGCTCGTCCCGCAGGTAGAGGTTTGCCCGTCGGTTTGACTGGACCTGCTCCCGGTGTAGGAGGACCAGGCTTTGGTGGTCCCCGTAAGTGTTTTTCTATCCTTCTATGGGAATGACATTACTGATGCTGTATCAGCTGCAGGATTCCCTCCCAGTTTTGGGGGTGGCCCACCTGGTTTTGGGCGAGGAGGCCCTCCTGGAGGACCTCGTAAGTCTCATCCATGCACGATGCCGCCTCAAAACTCAACCACTGACTTTGTATTAGCTGGCGGCCCACCACCTTTTGGAGCACCACCTGGATTTGCAGGCGGTCCGCCTGGCTTTGCACCCGGCAGAGGTGGACCTCCAGGTTTTGGTCGATAAAGGAAAACAAATAAACGTCTATAAGCGAGGAATCACACAAATATCGTCACAGTCGCATGAGCAGCATGGAGGGAACTGCTGGGAGCCATACATTGAGGCGAATATTGGGAGCCAGTATGAATGCGAGGCCCTGCTTTATGAGAACTCAAGGATTCGAGGATTCGACCGGCCCTTTTAGAGGCTCTTTAGTGTTTGGAATTCGGCGAAAACACCTCAAAGAAAGCGAAGGGTGGAATGCCGGCTGGTGAAAAGCGGAAATGACTTAAATAATACAGTTCGGAATGATTGAATGATACCTGTGCCTCAAATGGGAACTGCTTTGCAAATGTTTACATATTCAAATTTTTCGTCGTTCCTGAAATTGTTGTAAAGTTAATTGTTACTACATGCAATCCGCTGCCTTCGTAAGCGAGAGAGCCGAAACTAATTACTGAACGAGTCGATTGCCGTGTTAGTCGTGATTCTACCAATCGGGCTGTGTGTGATTATGATTTGACAATTGAGGCTGGTGAAATACGACGCATAGCGCCGGTTGCTCGGGCTCAGGCTCAGGTCCGGAAGCAATACTAGTGACTTTCTCTTCGGCTTTTCTTGGCAGAGATCCTCATCAATCAGCATCTGGGTTTAATTCACCGACACTCACCTCTCTCTCTCTCTCTCTCTCTCTGCAGTCTACACCGAGTCACCATGGCGGCAGCATTTAAAGCTATCAACGCGAAGATTCGCTCCAACAAGTACCTTGATTACTTTTGCTCAACCCGTAAGTATACTCCGCTGACTGTTTGCGACGCCGCTCCGATGAACGGCCTCGAGCTGGAGAAAGCGTGTAGTGCTTCAAAGCTTCGGAAAATCGTGAATATGGAATGAAAACTTCCGGCTAACGTATGAAAGACTTTTGGGGGCCAGCAAGTAACTTCGGTATCCCTCTGGCGGCCATTGCGGACATGAGCAAAGATCCCGAAATGTACGTTCTTACCTCCAATGGATATGCAATCGCCTCAATTCCGTCGGCATCTGCTCGCGCAGGTGTCGTCTACACTTTGCGCTCGATTCGGATTTTGTTTCTCTCGACTAACATGAAGACAGCATTTCCGGCCCTATGACCGGTGCCCTTTCCGTATACTCCGCTGTTTTCATGCGCTACTCTCTCGCCGTCACACCCGCAAACTACCTTCTCTTCGGTTGCCATGCTATCAACTGCACGTCTCAAATCGTACAAGGATATCGGTATATGTCCTACTGGAAGTGGGGTGGACGGGACATTGCTCTAAAGGCCAGGGAAGCGGCTGCGGAAGCGGCTGCCAAGGTCGAGGCGACTGCTAAGTCTGTGACAAAATAAAGATTCACTCGGGTTGCCTCGATTATGTCAAATATTTTCGACTGTATGATGCATGCATGAGAGGCTGGGGGGAGTGTGGAGAAGTTGAGGACGCGTAAAAGGCGCCATTCTTTGGATGGTCTCATGTCACGATATCCTTGGTAATACATCGTGAACTGGTTGGTTCACATGGCTTCAATGTACAATTTGAATTGCTTTTGGTGAAATAGTACCAGGTAACAAAATACCCTGCCTTCGCTCGTGTGATGCATAGCCTCTTCCAGTTTCCCTTCCTAAAAGGCGAACTTGCTAATCTCTTGCAATTGTGACAAGTGTCATCAGACACAAACGACATATGCACTACATAGAAAAGCATCAATGGCAAGTCAATTGTTGGCGAAAATGCGCCGCTCCGAAATCGTGCGACGCGACCCCGAAATCGGAGAGGGCCGAGTGTGTAAATTAAGCCATCCATACATATGTACGGTGATATCATACGGTGACCTGCAGAATGACAAGATGCATTCAATGTTTGCGATATCATCATCTAGCAATTATATTCAACGATATATTCCAGCTACTGTAGGGTGTATGAAATACTCCAGGTTGTTGTTCATGTATGCATTGAGTGTATAGATATACCCACTCACAGGTATTCAATATGGGTGTTGACTCTGACTGTGTTAAATTTCGCCTCGTATCCGGCTATTTATTTCATACAAAGATGGCTGACTACCAATACATTCCTACCTAGCATACTACATGGTATGTAGATGGGTGCGCGTAGAATTTCTTTTAATCCCCCCAGCCATAACAGGTTCCAGTGACTCAGGTGTGTCTCGTTGCTTATATCGGTCTCAACTGATTATTTAGGTACATGTGGTTGTTGGGATGGGTTGCCCAGTCAGCGCCTGTGCCAGTCATCTCTATCGGTCATGTGATCTCGGTAGCGCCTTGGCATTTTCCTCAGTATAAATTTTTCGTGCGATCCAACCTTTTGCAAACCATCAAAAAGTTTATAACGGCGCCGCCACGTACGTTTATGCATCCTTATTGCTATCGTATGCCAGACACCTTATGGTGTTGACGCTCCGGAGAAAAATCCTCCATTAGGAAGCTGCTGTTCCGTGTGTCGACTTTATTGACGGCGAGGGGGCGGCGGTGTCGAATACATGGAGAACATAATTCCTAGGTACTCATGTACATTGATTGATGAGTGTACACTTATGACATTTGTGGAATTTCAGAGGCTGTGTAGATATTGTAGATGGTGGCATGAATCAACATGTCCGCTCGTTTCTTTTGACACCGTTTATATGTAACCCTTCCTGGGACTATCGTTTCATACAGAACATACAATTGTTACCACCCAATCAGTTCTTATACCCATTAGGATAACCATTTACAGCCTGCCGCAATGCATCGGGAACACTGTTGCCATGGGTGTGGCCACTCGTCTTTCCATTAGCCATCTTGCCGTTGGCGGTGACTTCCTCGACGGGAGTGTCGTTCACGGTGTAACCAGTGTCACTCGCATCCACAAAAGCATCGATACCCTCACCATTGCGAGGGTATTGCTTCATAATTTGTTTGTGTTTGCGGAGAGCCTCATTCATTTCCGCCGGTGCGACATCATTCAAGAAGGTACAGTTGCCCAGGGGGTTCGGCACGGCCGCTCGCAGCTTACCGTCTCGTGTCTTGAGAATAGCTTTGGTGGCCTTGTCAAGCATTTCCTCGTCAAAAAGTTCGTGATCCATGGATAAACCTGCCCTTGAGAAGAGTTTCAGGATCCTCTGGTGTTCTTCCTCGCTGAGAAGACCCCGATGGTTAGCAAGGGTCGCAGAGTACGCCATATCAATAGAAATAGCATGACCGTGACGGAGAGGTACAGAGGGAGAGAGCTTTTTCTTTGTCAACATCGTTCCGATATGAGGTATTGACTATCTTACTTCGTGAAGAGGGCTCCATGTATGACCATAAGCGATCACACGGTCAAGGCCAATCTCATGAAGGTTGGGAGTCTCCAATTTCAACATCTCGTATATACCAGCACGGTTGATCTCATCCGCAGCTTGGCGAATCTCCTGGGTAGCATCGTCAGAGCGACCGAAGCGTGTTTCGATCAACTTCTCGCAGTACTTGTCGAGCAAGTCAAAGGTGGGCAAATGAGCACAACTCGAGATCTTGATCAGCTCTGCAAATCCGTTTCGCACTTGGCCTTCGGGAAGTGTGCGGAGGAACCCAAAGTCGAGGAAAGTGTGTATAGGGGCATGGTAGGCTCCCAGTCGGTTTTTGTAGTTGCCATAGTTGACGGCAACCTTGATACTAACACTGGCGTCGATCAAACCAATCACTGTCGTGGGAATACGAATGAAATTGGTGTTCCTTCGATAAGCAGCACAAGCAAACCTAGATGTACATGTCAACAATATATTCTGGACGGGAAATAGGTCAGAGTGCCTTAGAATTGCTCTCAGGCGGACCGAGGTAATGGTTTACCCAGCAACATCTGTTACAAGACCACCACCCTATAGAAAGTTTGTTAGCACGCTGCCGTATACTTGGACTTCAATATCCAACATACCACTACGAGAACGGGCTCTTTGCGAATGATACCGAAATCTGTCATGGAATCCACAATTCTGAGAAGCGTGTCCATGGACTTGGCCTTCTCACCAATCATGGTTTTGTGGATCCTCAACTCCAAACCATAGTGATCAAAGTACTTCTGCATCTTCTCGCCATACAGGTTATATATATTCAAGTCCATAACGGCTAGGGTGCGTCCCCATTGTTCGTAGCACTTTGCGAGTTGTGCGTTTTCCAGATTGAACACGCCATCAAGGAATGTGAAGTCGTATTCGATCTTCTCGTATCCCTCGACATGGAAACCATTCTTCGTCTCGTGAACGGAAGCCTTAAGGTCGGACATGTTGAACAAAGAGGATTGAGATTGTAAAGAAGCAGTACAGGACGTGTGGGTACGAAATTATAAAAAGTTTCTATAAAACCACAAACATCTAGGGGACTCACAAGCTCATTATAAATGTCCGCTCTCACTGAGCCCCTCCACTATGACCCACTTTCATTTTACAGAGGGGTGACACTCCGAGAAGTCACATAGCGGGTAGCTAGTGTACCAGGCGCAATTTGCAAATCAGAAATAGCGGACACAAGTCGAAGAAGCTCCAATTCGTAGAACTTATCAGTCCTCCCGCTATGTGATTTCCCGGAGTGACACCCCTCTGTACATAACTTTGCTCATCCCGCATCTTGTAACGCCGGGGACTAGTAACAACGTCAAGCATATGCAGTACTCTTGTCTATCAGCCTAGATTCAACCATTCCTTGCCCACGTTTTCAACTAATAAAGCGGGTAGTGTATAACGCAATCCGGGGACTAACCTCGTACGGATACTAGATGATGAAATGACTTTAGCAAGCAAAAAGATTGAAGCGATTGAGTCTTGCCATGTGGTTGCAATGGGAATCATAATCTGCGCGTGCGAAATCGGGGCTTTTCGAATATCGATAGACTAGAACGGCAGTTTTTGTTAGGAGAGAGGCATGGCATGGCGTGGCAGTATTAGCAAGCCCTGCCTAGTGCAAGCGAGCCTTCAGAGTAACTATACATACCGTACTGCGTCAGATAACTTAAGGGTCTTGCGGGAGGTGAGGCATCTCCCGCGTCCATCCTCGTCACTGCACACGCATCCATCGAAGTCCTGTCTCTGCAGTCAAGACAATACTCTCTCGCCGGTTATGAGCCTCCCAATCACACGATTTACAAACTCCTTACGTGCATTCGAGTTCGTCGCGATCCTAGCATGATTAACTAGTTCCCGTTTTGCCAGAGAGTGTTGGTTGATAAACCAGTCACATGACCTCACTGCGTTGCCCCTGCGTTTGCATTCCCCCAGTGGGGTTTCCGCCACCTACAGCCTACAGATAGAGTTTTGCGGCTTGCCGAACCCGCTAATTGTCCCTGACATGGCTAGTGAGCCCATTGTATTGAACCAGTGTGAATGATTAGGGAAGAGCTTCCGAGCTCGCGATTGGCATTTCACTGACGACACCCTTAACGTCAAGACTTCCAAAATTATGCACTTGATGCCAATATATTAGCTCCCAAGCGGTGCCATGTGCAGATGGTTTCATCATTGCATTCTATAATTTACAAAAATCAACTCAAACCGGGTTAACTAATTCGCCGCGCTTTGCATGCTGTAGGTAGATGAGAGCGAAGAAACGATATATTGAGCTACACAGATGCACTACCATCTCGTTTCACGCCGTTCACTTGGGAACACACGCCATCGAGAATTAGCACGAGTTCCACGACAAAAGAGGGGGAATCTTGGTGGGGATGACACCTCGGGTCGTGAGGATTCGGGCCGCTGGAGTACCATGAACAAAACCTCATAGAAGCAGAGTAAATTCTGATTACTTGATTGATTGAATCATCTTTGGTACACTAGAGACCCGACTTGTCACAACCCGCCGTGTCACCCCTCTGTACCAATTCCTTCGCTTTAACGGTGACGTCTTCGTTTAGTGGGGGTGAGTGTCAGTCATGCCGTAAACCGCATCCGTCAACTCGCTAACCACGATGCGCACAAGACACTCAAGCAAGCCATACAGACGCGTAGCTTCATCACAGTTGTTTTGAAGGCTCAAACTGTCTTTTTGTTACTTCTGGTCTGTGAAACATGAGCGGCTTCAATCAAGAGAAAGCATACGCACCTAAAGAAGACACGTTCTTCGATGATGGACGCGAAGTTGAGCTTCTCCACTTCGTTTACTCGCATCACAACATCAACAAGATTCGAGGTTCGCCAAAGGATGTCCTTGCTGCCATTGATGAGTTTGGGAGGACGAAGAAGTATCTGATGAATGTTGGCGAGGACAAAGGACGGATTGTCACAGAACTGATCGCTGAAGTCAAGCCAAAAACCATGGTATAGCCCTTCGAGAACTACACTTTCTGTGCGAATCCTAATACAACATGATTAGGTTGAATTAGGAGGCTACGTAGGATACTCCTGCATTCTTTTTGGCGATGCGGTACGAAGAGCAGGTGGACAACGATATTTCAGCCTGGAGCGCAACCCCGAGTTCGCAGCCGTCATTTTGTCTCTGGTTGACCTGGCCGGTCTCTCCGATGTAGTAAAGGTAGTAGTCGGCTCTAGCGATGAGTCCATTGCGCGGTTACACTCTACTGGATTGCTCGAGCACATCGACCTCATATTTCTAGATCACTACAAACCTGCCTACACCACCGATCTCAAGCTCTGTGAAGAGTTCCGGCTTGTTACCCCCGGTTCCGTTCTAGCGGCTGACAATGTCATCAAACCTGGAAACCCGCCATATCTTGAGTATGTGAGAAGTACGGTGGAGCAGAAGCGGATAAACCTCAAGGAAGGTAAGACAGGAGGAAGCGTAGAAGCGATGGCGGAAAGGACCGTTAAGCAATATGCGAACAAGTACGCGGAGGAGAAGTTCAGTCACAGTCCTGGCAATCCGAACTTGGTGTATGACAGTAAGCTCGTGAACAGCTATGAGCCTACGGGTATACCGGTCAGTCCTTTTTTCCTCTCCAAATGTTTGCTTTTTGCATTGTAACAAATCGCTGAAGACTCTCGATAGGACGGCGTAGAAATCACCAGATGCGTTGGAGAGCAAAAATAAATTGCACCTCATTCACTCTGGAGTTTTGTTTCAGGGATCTCAGGGAGGTCCCGTGACTGAATGCTTACAAGTGAAATAAGTGAATGTGTTTTTCCAACGAAAAGGAACAGATTGGCAAATCCATCCTCCCACGAAGAATAATTCCCAGAGATATTAATATGATATGGTTACTAGACGAGTGTGTTATTAGTGTAGCATTACTGAACTAAGCTATATATTTCCCAGTATCCTACATTTATTATAGCTCTATTCCCTCTGAAACCTCGGGTCAGGCAGTGAGCTGCCTTTGATTGTTCATTCACACCCCTTGCTTCTTAGATGAAAAGTAAATGACACAATCTTCATATAATTCCAATGCAAACAAACAACGCCACTCGCTCCCGTGACGAAAGAACAAACCTGCATAATACCTAATTGTTAGTGTAGAAGGCGTACAATAGCTAGCAACTTCCCTTGCTTCGGCCTTCATTTCTAATACCTCTATGATAGTCATGACGTGTAGACTAATCTTACGACTAGCCATGTGCGTTTCGGGATCCTGCATTGACAATTGGAAAAGAGATCTCATTGACGCTACTTACTAACTACTGCAGCTATTGAAGCAGGGGGTTTCTGTTCCCGGAAGAAATCGTTTTATACTGGTAATCGGTTTGCAAGGGATCCTGTGTCCTCTTTTTTTTGTTCCTATCACTGAGGTTCTCGAGGCTCCCCTCCCCCTCCCTCAGTTTTCCGTCCACTTTTATCTTTCAAATGATTAAATTATCCCACCCCCCACGCGTTATGAACACGGCGTCAAGTTAATCCCGATTCATCATATGATCTCCTTGCTTTTCTTTATTTCGGATTTTTTCATGCGAAAACCAAACATGGCACCTACCAAGGGAACCGCTAAAAGAAGTCAAGATCATAAGCCGTCAACTCCTCGATCTATCTCAACGCCATTATGGTATCGTCACGTGCCTAAGAATCTACTCCTTATTCTTCTAAGCATCATCACATTACCAATCTCAATCACTGTCGTACTGGTCACTCTTCTGTATACTCACATCTGTCCACCCCTCGAAACAACTGCCCTACGGCCATCCAGCCATGACTTCTTCAAGAATAACTATGGTAACCAAGAACATGAAGACGAAAATCTCAATCAGAAGACAATCCTCGTGACTGGCGTCTCCATGACAAAAGGCCTCACTATTCTCCGTCTCCTCTCCGCTCACACTCCCCACCGCATCATCGGGGCAGACGTCTCCGCAGTTTCACCAGGCCGCTTCTCCAACTCCCTCTCTAAATTCTACCGCCTCAAGCCGCCGTTAGGAGATGAGGCAGAACCGTACATTGATTCCCTGCTCTCCGTCATCCAGCGCGGGGAAGTCGACCTATGGATCTCGTGCTCGAGCGTGGTCGCGGCCGTGGAAGACGGCGTCGTCGTGCGGCTCGCAGAGGAAAGAGCGAAAGCAGCGGGGCGCGAGTTCAAAGCGGTGCAGTTCCGTGAGGATGTAGTGGAGAAGCTGCACGAGAAGGATCAATTCATAGAGTATGTCAAGGAGCTGGGGTTGAAGGTCCCCGAGAGCTGGCGGTGCACGAGTCGCAGGGAGGTTTTGGATGTCTTGCTAGATGGCGAGAAGGGCAAGGATGAGGAACCTGATGCGTTCGAAAAGGAGGCAGATGCGGAAGGAGGAGGAAAGAGAGCGAGACAGTATCTCCTCAAGCCTATCGGCGTAGACGACAAAGCCCGCGCGGCTATGATGACACTGCTTCCCTTCGTGTCATCCTCCGATACGAGATCACATGTTAATGATCTCTCGATTACACCTCAGAACCCCTTCCAGCTTCAGGAGTTCATTTCGGGCGCGGAGTACTGCACCCACGCGCTCATCATCCGCGGCCGCGTCGCCGCTTTCACTGCATGTCCTTCTTCTGAACTTCTCATGCATTACTCTGCTCTACCACCCTCTAGTCCATTGACTCAGGCAATGCTCGATTTTACGAAGCGCGTAGCTGAGAAAGAAGGGGAGGATTTCACAGGTCATCTATCCTTCGACTTTCTCGTCCCTCCTAACGGTGGTGCCGGTGACACTGACCAAAACCCCGTCATCTACCCCATTGAATGCAATCCGCGAGCCCACACAGCCACAGTGCTCTTTGCAAACACTCCCGACCTATCCAGCGCCTACCTCTCCGCCTTTCCCCCCTCCTTCGCCCTCAGTGTCCGCGAAATAGTAACCCCTTCCATCCCTTCCTCCCCTTACTACTGGGTAGGCCACGATCTCGTCACCATGCTAATTCTCCCCTTCCTAGACGCAGCATGGGGGATATCGCCTGTTGAAGATGTCATGCGAGGGTGGGCCGGGTTCTGGGAACATGTTGTTGGGTGGCGGGATGGTACGTTTTCGGTGGCTGACCCAATACCGTTTCTGGCGTTGTATCATTTATACTGGCCGTCTGTTTTTCTGGAAGCGTTGTGGAAGCGGAAGGAGTGGAGCCGGATTAATGTTAGTACGACGAAAGTGTTTGATACATGATAGTGATGATATTTGTAGTAAGGATATGGACATTCGTGAGTGAGTGTGTAAGGTGTACAGGTTCAAAATGTAATCGTAAAATCATGGGGATCATTCAACAAGGTTTACGTTTTCAACCTGGGACATGAGCTGTTGTTGTATCTTTTGTCATGGTTGTATAATGAAGTAAACTTTGAGAGCGTAGAGGGTATGTCCCCAATCGGGAACTGTATTGCTCATGTTGAAGAACCAATGGATCAGGAAGTGCACAGAGGGGTTTTGTGCATTGATGTATTTATTGCTGAAGCCAAATGGCTTTGTTTTGAATATGCTCATTTTATGCTGTGGTTATTTGTTGTTCTGATAGTGGGTCTGCCCTGCAGTGCCTTTTATTCGGCTCTCGCCGATGTTGCTTCCCCTATTGCCTTTCCCCTTTTTGCCTCCCTCTTCCAAGAAACGATCAGAAAATAATAAACAGAGAAAAGAAAACATGCTCCATCTCAGTGAGCGCCCCCAATGCATAGACCGGCTAACAAAGACAATCCCTCAAGAATACATCCCCCAAACAAACCGACAACTCTTCTACCCTTCCCTAGATTTTAATGACAAAGCAAAATGTGGAAAACAAAAGCAAAAATGTGTGTGTGGGTATCTAGAAATCTTCTCTTGCAACCAAAAACCTCGCCATTTCCATGGCCCTCCCAACTGTGGGGAGTAGTATAGTACTCACCACATGATTCCCTTCCAATCGAAATCACCATCGACGTTGACCCAGTTCTTTTTCACCATCGCACTGTCCCAACCCATCATGACCGCCAATACCCTGCACCCGATACTGCTGACTGTGCAGACCACTGTGTCGGCCTTGCTGAGCACAGCCAGGTCCATGAGATAAGCGCGTCCGACTAGTTCGCGCAGCTTCATCGCACCCTCAGGAACATTACTGTTATCCAGTTTCGCCACATCATTGGCGTTCCCTACGGGCTGTCCCAGGCTGAAAAAGACGTCTCTGTAGAACCCGCCTTCCCAGCCAGTAATTTCATCGATCCAGGGATTTTGTTTGCCGCTGGCGGCTTCGAGTGCTTGCTTAGTGGCGAGCATGATGCGGTCTTGTGCACGGACGGTGTTGGGACCCAACTCTGTGGATTCATACACAAGAGGGTCGTCGGAGGCGAGAACGAGCTTGGAAGCTGTGTGGCGCGCCGCCAGGCGTGTGGTTTCAGCAAAACTCAGGGTGCGTTTCTTGGACTTGCTGTTGCCGTTTTCAATGCGGTCAATGTAGATGTCGCGCGCGGTATCCATATACTTGCTCAAGGGAACATAATCCTTTTGATATTGGAACTCGTACGGATGCTTGTCGCCCCTGCGGACATGAATGCCTACGCTAATGCCGTGGTCTTTTATGATAGGACCATAAAGCGAGTGCGCGCGATCGAGAACGTATGTAGCGTCGTCAGTTGAAAGTTTGAAAAGCGCCTCGTAGCCAGTACGCAGGAGCCCAAAAATCTTATGCTGACGAATTGGGTTAGCTTTTGTGGCGTCTTCCCATTCTTCTGTGAACTGGTGTCCGAAGGTTGAGTGGACGGTAGCGCCGGAAACAACAATGTGGGCAGCCGTATGCGGACAGGGAACCATGTGAGACGGCGGGGGAGGGAGGCAGTTTGCGGCTGGTGGAGGAGTAAAATAGGTAGAGTACTTCCCGTAGAGCCTGTTCAGAGCGAATGATTAGCATTCAATGGAAAAGGGAAGCGAGCGTGGAACAACAACAACAATAACAAAAAAAAATCACTCACCATCGTGTGTCGTCTACGAAGAAAGTCCGGTTCTCAGCTTTTGCCAGCCCATAGCTCATCCATAATCTCATCATGGTGTTTCCAAACCCAGCATCGGCGGTCTCCATGACAAAAGTGAGACTCCTGTCACAAACCTTCATGCCATATGTATTCTCCTTGTTGACTATGGCCACGTCGTCCACAAAGCCTTTAGGCCTGCCGATATTTTTGGAATGGGGTAATAGTTTTTGGGTCTCAGCCTCCGCAATATCGAGGTAATACTGGTCCTTTTGGTTGTAGCCAAGCATGCGCTTAACCATGCCATTGCCGCCCTGTGCTTCCTGGCGTATAGCCGCGGATACCTCGTGAGACTGGTGACAAATGTCGCGATATTGTTCCGGTTTGAGAGGGAAATCCAGAGATGAAGGTATCGACACGGTCCACTTGGTCTTTCCTCTTACATCCTGCACCACCAACGCCGATGGTTCCTTGGGTAGGACACTCTCAGCAACCATCTCCCATTCATTTTCCCCACCATCCGTTACCATGACAGACTGTTGCTCACTGTACACCTGTCTGATGACCAACCAGACCAGAATCACTACGCCGCAGCAACCTATCAACAGGCGTTTCACCAATTGTGTGTGGTTCGATGTGGTTTGTTTCCGTCCATGGCGAGGGATCAGGGACGGTAGGTTCGGAGAAGGTGGCGGCGAAGGCGAGAGGAGGCCGCGGCGTGTGGCTACGGTGGGGGAGAGGAAAGTAGAAGAGGTGGCTGATCGGACAGCTGGGCTAACCTGGGAGTATGTAGCGTTGGAGCTGACGGTTAGGTTTGGATTACGGCGCGCATGCATCTTGGTGACGTTCTGTGTTGTGTGATTGAACATTGGGAAGGCGATGGGATGGTGATATGAATGAGAGTGACGGCAAGCCAGGCCTAACTAAAGAGAGGAGAAGGAAATTGGGAGAGGTGTTCAAAGACGGTATCAAACAGTCCAAGGCAAGGAAATGGAGCAAAAGCAATCTCCTTCGAGGAGCTAGCAGTGGCGAGAAGGGAAAGTCGAGAGGGGATTTGAGCAATCCTTCCGGAGGCGTGATTGAAGGGATGCCTCACGGGAGGCGTGTGAAGCTGGGGGTGTTTGAACACAGGACAAACAGTAAGCCTGGGCTAGGGCCAAAAGGAAATAAGAGGCGGGCCATGTCATTTTGAGAGGCACGGCAGGGCGGCGGTGGTGGACAAATTGGTCATGGGGATCCACGCATCCCCAAAGCCCTGTTGCAGATTGGCTCGGGTGCGCGTTTCGGACCGCCGATCTGCCGCAACTCTGTGTGAGCCTGTTGAGCCTGTGAGGAGGGGATTCTGCGAGTGCATAGTTACACACCTCTTGAACATTGCATAACTAACTAATATCATATAGTTGGTTGTGTTTCTTTTGGTTCCTTCCGTCATTTCCCTGTCAACCCGGGCCCGCCAGTGCTGCTTCGTTACGTGCGAGGTAAGTATTACTGACTGTGCTTAGTGGACAAGTACTGGGATAACTGGGATAACTGGTATTGCTGGCATGTTACAAAGTTATGAGAGCAACCATCCATGGTAGTCGAGGGATGGCATGACAGTGTTGGAACGCATGTGAAACGGCTGCAACGTCGAAAGAGTGATCCGCGGCCACCAGGACACCACTGGGCACCAGAGGGCGCCAGGGGGAAGCCTAACCTTAGGTGGCATAGCCTTCGCAGTCAATTGTTGCTACACTCGGAGTCCGACAGACAGAGCTTCCGGCTACGCCTGCCAAACACCCGCCTTGCCCATTTGGCTCTCCACCAACTACTCTACCTGTTGCCGCCGGACATGTGACCCTGCACTCACTCCCCATCGTCTCCACCCTCTTGCTTGAACTGTTTGTTGCACATGCATGGATCATGGCCTATAGGCTATGGGCCCCTCGCTCCTCGGAGGTCCAACTTGCTTGGATTGACAGCCGTGACGTGACAGAAGTGCACAGTAACCACTTTGGACTCGGTCTCATCTCGATGTCTGTACATGATCGTGTTTCGTTTGCTCTTGGAGAGCATTCCGCACTACACATCCGCTATTCATGGTAGCTGTCAACCTAAACTTATATAACAATGCCATATGAAGAAGAGAAGGCCAAAAAACGGGGTATCAAAATCGAAGCCCTCCGCACGCTCGGCACGCTTGCTCGCTCAATCAAGCATAAAGGAGAAAGAAAGAAAGAAAGAAAAGAGGGGGAAAAAAAAAAAAACGAACCCACACCCACGCATACAGTACTGTAGTACGCATAGTGCATACCAACAACCCAGAAAGTCCGTGGCGTTTCCGTGCCCCCAAATCCAAGCAACCCCATGACCCCCCATTAACCCTAATAAATAATAAGTGTGAGGGCGATATAAAGAGCCCGGTGTCCTTCAATGTAATGCCAGATAATCCCACCTGCAGAGAGAGAGAAAAAAAAAAAGAGACAAGTATGAAGAAGAATGAAAAGAACGCCTCTTCGCATGGTCGGCCCCATGCTACAGATGATAAAGTATAATGAACCTCCACCCAACCAACAACAAGACTTGTCGTTTACTTTTATACACGTGGCATCATGTTCCTCGCCTCCCCGAGGGGTGGTAGCCACTAAGCACCGGTCGTATATTTCATGCCCATCTTTGCATGGCACCTGTCCACATTATCCACGTTCTAGACGTTGTCGACTAACACTTCATCCACAGGTCGTAGGCTGCTGCGTTTGGGGGGTCCACCACTGGCTTCTCCCGGCAAGCTTCCGCGTCGAATGCCGGTGACAGCCTCTCGCCGTAACTCTCGGTCCAGGCTGCCTCGCCGGGGGCCCTCAAGTCCCTCGTTCTTGACCGAATCGACTTGTTTCGAAATCAATTCGTCCAGCATTCTCGTCATGTCCGCAATGTTCCTTTGAGTCTTGGGAGTATATATCGCCTTCTGCGATGAGATCTTCAATGGGCTTATCGTAGTTGGTGAAGCTGTTGTCTTGCCTGTCGTAACAGTATTTGGAGTGCTGCCCTCACTGTGCTGGCGTGACGTTCTCCTACTTCCGGGGGAACCATCGCTGCCAATGTCTTGCGCTGCTTCACCCTTCTTTCGCGCCGACGTCAAGGCTGAGATCATCCGCTCCTTGTCCTCCAACTGCGCCCGTAAACTGGAGATCTCTGCGTCTTTTTCTGCAATTGCCGCGCTGATACCACCGTCTTCACTCTCTGCTACCTTTTGGGAAAGAGACATGGAAACGCGTGAGTGACTCGATCGTCGAGCTTGGAGTAACCTCTTCTCCAAGGTTGCGATGTACCGGTTTCTGTCTGCAAGATCAGACTGCAGTGCGACGATCTGTGCACTCTGAGTGGCTGTTCCATCCCCGTTATCGCCGAGCGAGTCTTCCTCCTCCGAGCCGTCAATGTGAATGGGTGACAGTGTCGAGTGTGAACCGCGTTGTGCTGGTACCTCCAACGTGGCGTGACTCCCGGAAGAGCGTACTGACACTGGCCGCATGTCCCCCGCATTGCTCATGCTCATGACAGAACCCCCTCGTTGAAGACTCATAGATGAAAAGGAGCGCCCGTTGTTCACGCCCAATGACTTTGAGCTTAGAATCAAGCGGTTGAGATGTTCAATGCGTTCTTTGAGTGCAGTCCTGGCTAGCTGCATCTCGAGCATTTGCTCTTCGTGCCGCTGCTTCTCTTCCACCTCGCGTGCCTTTTCTTCCTCCTCATCCCTTTCGATCTCCTCTCTAGCTATTTGAGCGTCCGGTTTTTCCTTGGATTTGTTCTGATCGTCGAGTTGTTTTCTCAGCTCTTGAATTTCGAGGCGGTACCTGTCCAATAATGCCCGGCTCCCAGCATCACCACCAGCGCCCATGGATTCATCTGCTTTTTTGGCATGGCTCACAATGTTGTTCTTGGCCCGCGAGGCGAATTTGAGCGTATTCAGGGTTTCACCCGTATGTGTGTTGACTGCTGCAGGGCTGCCCGTGGCTCCAATCTGGATGGTGCACAGGATGCTGACCAGCGAATTGCCGGAAAGAGCAGGCTGCAATAACCTAGTCAGCTTGCTATCTCGATACGGCAAATGTTTTTCCTTGCTGCCCTTGTCCTTGTCCGACGTAGATTTCTCTTTGTCGCTCGATAATCGCGCGATAACCGTGCCCAGAGTGAGTAAACTTTTGTTGATATGGGACCCCTCAGTCCGTCTCTCTTTGCTCTCCGCAGCCTTTTCCGAGCCCGCCAGATCAATCAAACTAAGAGTGGACACGCGCACACCGCCAGGTGTGATTGCCGCCCGTTTCGAGTTGGCGTTTCCACTAACGCGCTCGCGGCTTTCTACTACAATTTGCACAACAGCGTGACTTCGTGAACTACGCGCATTGAATTGAGTTGCGGAGACTCGCCGGGCATTATCGCCACGAGCAATGACTCTGAGCAGCTGCGTGGGACTCTGCACGATCTCTTCCTTTAGTGGTGTCGCATAAACACCACGTTTGCTGTCCTCTCGAAGCTTGATCTCCTCCTGTGGCGCCGCCTGACCATTGGCGCCCGCGATTGGACCAGCCAGTAGATCGTGTATCTTTTCATTGTAGATTTCCAGATAGCTGACCCGGAGGAGAAACTCACGGTGAGGGGTTTCGCGAATGTAGGAGAAGATGTCAGTGATAGCTAGCGGAATTACACCGGGATTTGTTGCAGTCCCTTGCATAGAGAAGGTCTTGCCGGTACCAGTCATACCGTATGCGAAAACAGTACCATGGTAACCTTCCATAACCCGACGAACTAGTCGCTTTGCGGCTGCATCGTACACACGACGATTATTGTCCTGGGGGTCAAACACGTTATCTGCAGCGCGTCAGCCGAGAGTTTTGTTCCTGTTCCAATCCATGTTGTGCATTGCATTATGCTGTGTGACTTACCATAGAAATAATCGCCGCCCTCTTTGCCTCTATACGCAATGAGGGCCTGTTTGTTGTTCACTACCCAGTCCATTTCTTGTTTGCCATCCTTTGCGCCAGAATCAGGCCTCACTCGCACGCTGACCAGCACATTGCCCTTGCCATCCTTTGGCACAGCGGCTGACTCTGATTTCTGACTTTCTGACCGTCCTCGCGCGTCAGCATCTCCAACGTCTTCAAATGTGGTCACACTGGTCGCATATGATCCTTGAGCAGAAGAATTCCTGCTCTGCGGAGGGGATGGGAGACTAAGGTGGCTGGTTTCTACTGCCATGGACTCTCCACTCCCATTTAAGAAGCTGGGTGGTGATAAGGGCGATTTTCCTAGCAGGCCTCTCGGCCCTACATTTGACGTCCTGGGGGCGGCTCTCTTGCCGCCACTGCCATTCCTTGATGGGGTCTTTGTAGGTGCAGCAGGCAAGCCCTGTCCAACAGTTTCAGTACTAATTGTGGAGGTGGTGGACAGAGGGCTAGCGGGGTAGCTCGAATTCCTGCCTACATGTTTAGGTGGTTGGGGGAATGCCCCGATGCTGACTGTTTTGCGAAGTGTCTTGCCCGCTGGCAAAGACCCGGCGGGGGAATCGGGAAGGGTCGAAGTAGATAGATGCGAGAAGGCGGCTGGGTTCCCTCTTGACGACGGTCGCATAGGGAGAGCAGATGAGGAAACGGCACGGTTGGCGGTGGCGGGCGCAGGGAGCAGTGAACCCGAGGTAGCACGAGCTGCGGATGGGGTACCGACATTGGAGACGCGAGACTTTGCGACTGGTAACGAAGGGAGCGGGCCGGTGGGAGGAGCGACGGAGGGGCGCGAAGGGCGCGGTAGGGAATGGTTCTTCATGTTGAACGAGTGGAGATGGACAAAGAAAGGCCCGCGATTGTTCCTTTGCCTTTAATCGAAGTGTGCAGTATGAGGGGCGTCAGTGCTACTGTACACCCGAGGCTGTGGGGTCTACGGGGACGAGCTCATGTCCTTGGAGTGGTGGACGAAAATATCTTTGGGAACAGTAGGCGTTGGGGGACGGTTGAGGATTCGGAGTGGTGACAGGCCGGGGTGATGGATGCGGGCCAACGTCTGAAGTGCCTTGGGCGAGTGGTGGTGCGAAACGGGCGGGGGAGAGGGGAGAGACAGCGAAAGGTGAAGGTTGGACGTGTCTCGGAGAGAGTAAGTATGAAAGGCGGAGAGGTGCAGCGAGCGTAATTCAATGCAAAGCAGGGTTCCGACTCAGTGCGCCAAGCAAGGGTTCGTTGTCGTGTCTCGAAAAGTGGGATGATGGACTCGCTGGCTGCTGGCTGGTTGGTTGTTTGGGCTGGAATGCTTCGTACTGTAATGATTGATGGGCAAGTGGAGCGGGAAGCGAGTGACGGGCAACAAGGGGAAGGGGAGAGAGAAAGAAAGAGCGAGAGGAAGAGCACCAGTCGGTCAACAACAATGGGAAAACATTGATCAGGAGAGGGAGACAGAGCGAGAGAGAGAGGCGTTGGCTTGACGGCTAGGCTAGTTAGGCGGAGCTATGGGGAAGGGTTCAGCAAAGGCTTAGGCAGGGAAGGGAGCCTGTCTGGCAAGGCAAGGCCAGGCAAGGCCAGGCAAGGCAAGGCAAGGGTTTCTAGAGGTTGGCCTTGTTGAAAAAAAGGAGCTCGAGCACCACCACTACACTACTTACCGCGTCTCCAGCATTACGACCGTGACCGTACTCGGCCGGCCAGGAGGAGCTAGCGGGCGTGCACAGTGCACAGCAGTGCTGATATCATGGGGCCATTGGCCAACCATCCATCTCCCTAGACCAGACCAGGTCCAGCACATCTACCCAACTTCTTACTGTCCAAGTACCACGGCGCCGTTAACTACTAGGTAGTCAACTACCTGTTGCATTGCCGTCTTCATCCTCCGATCCGTCCGACGGTCCGTCGTCACACACTGCGACTGTGCTGGTGCTATGTATGTATTCAGTGGTGGCGGTCTGGAGACAGCAGCCTGGCAGCCACGACGCCCCAGCAGCCCGTGACTCGGCTCGACTCGATTCTCCAAACATCCAGTGACCACCAATGATTATTTATCATTATTGATTATTAGCAGAACGCCTGACGTTGCGACGGTTAGCAGCAACATCCACAAAAGGGGTCCTGTCTTCCATCCATCCCCCTCAAGGAAGGCTGTGCCGTCAAGGATCTTCAGCACCAAATCGAATGCCACCAACACTTCAATCTCTTCCTTCAAGATTGTCCCTTCATGCTTGGTGTTCGCTAAATAACATCAATGATACTGTACCAAATCATAACAACTATAGTTACCCCCGAATCTCGACGCGCATATGTATCCCATCTCCTCCCGCGCATTTTTTTTAATTAACCCTCTCTCCGTGTCTTCTTGTTCTGCCGTCTGCCAGGAGCCCTAGCACCCGCTCTCGCAGATCGCTAACCACGAACCCCAACCCCAATCACCTGGTAGCGGCAGTGTGCAATGTGCAATCAAGGTGCAGCGTGGGCAGGGGTGAGAGAAGGAGAGCATCGAACGAGCAATGTTAATGTCTCTGCTGCCAGTGTACTACCACACACTACAATGTCTGTCTACCAAGTGACTTACAAAAGCACCACCACCACATCATTTCTGAGAATCCGTCTTCGCCTCAATCTCATCCACGTGTGCTATATATATCTATTATAGATTGCCGCATAGCCGTGCACCGTCGTCAATCTGACCATGACTATCTGCTAGACTACACCCAGTACACTTCCTTTTCCCAACACATGATTAACTAATGGGAAAAATCCAATGCTTCATGATTCGTGCCTCTTCTGCACAATGCATTTATGAATACAATTAGCCGTCATCGCATTTGATTACTGTACGTTGTTTCTAGCGTGCCTGTTTCGCCGACTAGTCTCCCGTTCTCCCTTTTCCCCTAACCTCAACATCCCACACTAACTGGCCCCCTAGCCAAGCAGTCCAGCCAACAGTAACACGGGAGGGAACCATTGTCCACGGTCTAGTCCATATGCATTCCATTCACGTCGTTGCTGGGCCTCTTGTCACGTCCGCGGCGCCTAGCCAGCCTCTCACAACCGCCATTGTCGTGAGAAATTTGTGCCAATATAATTTCCGATGAACCCGCAGCTCCCCAATCGGGAAACATGACGTCCAGGGGTCAAATTTATTCTCCCCTCACCATTGGTTCCTTTTGGCCAAGACCTCGTGAAAACCATCACAATTTCATCTCGCCCGGACCGCATATACATGTGTGGAATCCAACCGGCGCCCTCTACCTTGCTTGGTGATAGTACTGTACTACGAGGTTCCTTGCCCATACATTCACAGACGTCCTACGCTGCTCCGTTCGTACCGTCGCTACTGCGAACAGGTTCGCACGGAGCATCACGCACTCTTCACACCAATACCTCTAGGCTGCCTTGACACAAGTCCCGCCGTTGGCATTCGGAGCTTTTGGACCGAACCAAGCTTCTTTCGTAGGGCTTACCGAGTTGCATTGAGCCCTTTGTCCAGCGCAAATCTAGTAAACAACTACCTGACATTACTACATTGTCCTACTACATGTATGACAATTCATAGCCATGTAGAAAAGTAAAGAAAAAAGGAAAGAAAAAGGACAACAGTTTCAACATAGCATGTTGGCGTATAACTATGCTCCGCCAGATGGCGCAGTTCATCATCTCCGAAGTTATCCTCAGGTTCTCATTTCGGCATTCATTGGTGTCCCTTGGTTTGGGGGATTGGATATCAATCCTACATATGTATCATTCATAAAATATAGTTGCATGAGAATAAAAGGATTGGGCATGTCCAACGATACATAGCCTCGAAGGACAGACATCAGGTCGTTGAACGATCATTGCAGCGTTGTTTTTAGTTTGCGTTTGAATGCATTTGCAATTATCCAGTCTGGTCTGACTGCTATTCTGGCCCACAGCGGAGATGGGATGAGCGCCACGACCGATGCAAATTCAAGAAAGTGGCGCCGTCCTATTTGATCTAGACGTATCTACTCCCATCGTACCCTGTATTTCACTTACGACTGCGGCTTGGTTCGTAAATCGATACGTATATATGTATAGATGGATGGGTGGATGAATGGAGATGTAGGACATTTTTCTGGCGTTGAATGTCCACGCAGCATTGCTTTTGGGGGAGATTTCGCGCAGCAACTCCGGAAGCCCAGTGGGCAGTAGAAAGCGGCGCGGGTGGTGGCGGAGTACAGGAGATGTAAGTTGAATCTATGCCCTCCCTCACTGCTTTTCAAATACAAAATTATCCTCGGACCGGCCCTCCGGGTTTAGCTGGTGATTTTAGAGCTGTTTCACGCCGTAAAACTCCTTCTTTTTCTCTGTATACACTAAGCTGCTTACAGATGCACGAAAATCTATAGCGTGCAGGGACCTGGCTCGATCTGGTCATCATGAGTCTTTAGGGCTAGCTGCAGGGAGTGCTTAAGAGACCGTGTGTTAATTTTGTGGTAGCAGACAATTAGGAGGCGCAGACCTTTGGAATCTTGAATTTCTACGTGAGGCTACCTTGCAATCACAGCGTGCCCCATCCGAAATCGTGGGTACCAGTGATAACGATGGCGACAAAAGAACAGCCCCAAATAGTCAGATCAATGGCAAGATCAAGTGACGCACAAAGCGCTATGCGAGACACTTGCCACCCGATCGATGTCCAGCTAAGATCGCTGACACTAAGGCTGGGGAGGGAATGGAGGATGCGATGAGTATCAACATGGCCGCCTCCAGTGCTGTAGTAGTGTGCAGCCACAGAGTGAAGTGTTATAATTTTGAGTGGCAATGACATCCAAGTCACAATCTGTGTCTTACAGATCCCCGCCAGCATCTGTGATGGTTCTGTCGAAAGTTGAGTGACCCGGTGGTACCTAGACGGTAGGATTGTACGGGGTGGAGCGGGCGAGTCTGCGTCCCGACGGCTCGGAGTGGATTGTCCCGCCTCTGCCAATTCGGTATGTTGCGAGAGTACTTGGGCCGGTAAGCGTACCTCCATCTCAACGATTCCTTCCCGGGATGTTATCCGTATTCTCGGATCATTGTCATCAGATTGTCTTGTCTGTGATGCTGTAGGCGATGAAGGTGAAGATGGTCTTGGTGGAGGTGAAACGCCGCTTAGAGAAATTATTGGCGCAGTAGATGTGCCAACTATTTGAGGCGTAGAAGCTGTTGCGCTACCTTGAAGGCGAGGAATATTTTCTAATCGATTTAGATTCGTCACTTCTGTCGCGCTAGTTTCAATAGTTTGCCTCCCCCCATCATCTTCTTGCTGAATAGTGCGGTCTTGAGTTTCTTGGGAGGAAGTTGTTTGGCCCCAACCCAGAAAGTTAATGATCTTCTCCATGACTGAATGGAGAGGGTGTGGGAGCGATTTGCGGAAGCCGAAATTGGAAGTTGTTCGATCGCGTTTTGCATGATCTGCGCTTCGCATGTCCGGACAGTCTGGGTGCATTATAATTGTCTCTAGGGTGTGGCTTAAGCTTGTGTACGCCCATCGCTCGTAGGAATGTTTCAAGCAGATTAATGTAAAAGGCGATGTCAAAATCGCAAGGAAAAAGCTCGATACAGAGCTTGTTGCGGCATGATGAATGGAAAATGGAGTGAGCGGGGACCACTTTGAAAAAGGGATAAAAGATCTCCAGGGAGGGAGGAAAGGTCTGGCAGGCTGTAACCCTAACCGCTGAAGATAGGAATGATATATTAAAGGATAAAAGATCAGTTCCAGGCATATTCGCAAGCTGTGACTGTCAGCATTGTTACGGCGTGAAAACTCTTTAGGAACCCACCAAGGCTTTGTGTATTCTCTCCATCGTCGGTAGAATTTCCTAGTCCTAGACCGTGCACTCATAGCCACCAGAAGACGGTCCAGAGGTCTGAAAACAACAAAAGCATAGACGAAAGACTGTATACTTATAGTGGATGCTAGTCGTGACTCAAAACCAGCGTGAATCAAACTCCTTCCAGAGGTGGCTGACTCGAGGGCAACAATACGGGAAAAGGGAAGTGCATCCTGGTAGCGAAATGTCTGGAAGAATTAGATGTGAGCAGTTGGGTCGGTTACACATGGTAAACGTACAAGAATTCTGTCGCGTAAGGAACCTATCCACCATGTGCATATGTTCTCAGCAATGGTCGATGTAAGGGCTATGACATTGCCGGCCATCTCTTCATCGTCCAATTGTTGCAAGCGGGCTGCATTACTACCCGGTAGGTCATGGGATGGAGAGCGGCGTCTTTCAACGACACCGATGGAGGCGAGCACATCATTCTGGGCCTCACGGAGCCTGCGGCCATGCTCATGAGCACGGGGATTGATGGGATTACCCCGTTCATCATAGACTTGAATGTACTGGTTGCTGCTGACATTGGTTGCTTCTGGCGGGAGCTCTTGCTGGGATGAAGTAAGTTGTATATATTCGACCTGCGAGTCTGAAGATGCAGGTTGGCTTGGTTCAAAAGCCGATCGTCCCTGTGACTGTGTGAGACGGTGTTGCGCTAGCTTGATGGCAAGATTAAACAAATACCAGCGCGATCTTAGTTAGATAGGCTTGACGGCCCATGGAAGCTTCCCTGGTGCAACCTAGTAAAATAATACGCTCACATCAAATCCCGTCGGTGAAGCCATCCGTGTCGTTAATGTCTTGATGGAGAGGATGGAAGCGCATGAAGGTTGAGACGAAAGCGATCGATCAGCTTGGGTTAAACTGCCCAGTACATAGGTTTAGTACTAAGGCAAGCCTGGCAAGGGCCGGCCGGCCGCCTTATCGATAACGACCTAAGACCTCCAATCCCTGTCACTCGAGAAAAAATCCGGGATCCGCCAAGATTTCACTTTCACACCTTGATATGAGCGCCGATACTTCATATGCTCGCTACGCCAATACACCCTTCACTGCAATGGCTGCCCAACGTGGAGCTATGAAAACAACATATGCTCTTGAGCGCACGATTCAGCCCATCTACTCAGGTGGTAGTGTATCCTTGAGTGAAGATGGGCGCATTTTCGCTGCTTGTCTGGGTGAGGATGCTATGCTCACCGATCTACACAATGGCAGAGAATTGGGAAGAATAGAGGGCGTACGTATACAGTCATCTTTTTGTGTTACTCACCTGTTCTCCTCGCTGATACTGCTACAGGATGGGGAACCAATAACTGCCTTGATCCGTATGCACCTCCACCATCGCAATATTCTTGTTGCCATTCACTGATGTCGGATAGTTACCCCCTCCGCTTCTCATTTGATTGTGTGCTCGCGATCCGCCTCCATGCGCATTTACTCAATACTGCCTGACGAAGACGACCACGATCAACTCCAACTGCAGCTTCTCCGATCGCTTCGCCCGCATAGCTCACCTGTCGTCACTCTGGCCGTGGACAAGACCGGCACACTCCTTGCAACCGGTGGTGCAGACGGGCTTGTGAAAGTGTGGGATATTCGCGCGGGATACACTACACACACCTTCCACTCACACGGCGGCGTTGTCTCCGCATTGCATTTCTTTCAGGTCGAGGTGGCGACAAGAGATGGCGCAAATGACAAGAGCAAGAAGAGGAAAAGAACACAGTCGCGGCAGGATGAAGTTGATGACGCCACACAAAAAGATGAATCAGGTCTAGAGTTCAGACTAGCTTCAGGGGCCGAGGATGGCAAGATTCGCATATGGGATCTACACAAACGGAAAAGTGCGGCCATTCTAGATTCTCATGTATCGGTCGTTCGATCTCTGCAATACTCCTCCACCCAGAACATGCTAGTTTCTGGAAGTAGAGATAAGACGCTTATCCTTTGGGATGCCGGGACCTGGAAGCCTAAACGCACAGTCGCTGCGTTAGAAGCGCTCGAAAATGTAGGATTCACGGTACAAGATCAGATCATTTTCTCAGGTGGAGAAAATGGACGGATCCGACTATGGTCAACAGCGACTGGCCACGAATTGACATCCGAACAAGAGCCTGGGCTGGAAACAGACGCTATTGTAGACATATTGTACGACTCGTCATCGTCCTCCTTGATTTCTGTGCATGCTGATCAAGTGTTGGCTTTCCATTCACTTGAACCGGTCCTCCTTCCGTTCGTGCAAGATTCGGTCGCACCACTTCCTATTTTTCGAAGGGTTTCCGGTACCCACGATGAAGTGATTGATCTATCGTACGTAGGCGCGGACAAGTCACTCCTGGCATTAAACACCAACTCAGAGGATGTCCGTATTGTGACGCTCCAATCGTCGCCATCGGCATCAGACACCGGGGCTGCTGGACGATATTTTGGTGCAGATGTTGCCTTGTTGAAAGGCCACGACGATTTAATCATATCTATGGATGTGGATTGGTCTGGACATTGGTTAGCAACAGCTTCAAAGGACAACACTGCTCGCCTTTGGCGGCTTGATCCGAAAGAAGAATCTTATACATGCGCTGCCGTTCTGACGGGTCACGCAGAGTCTCTAGGGGCAATTGCATTGCCACATGCGGTTCCTCAAGAGTCATCCGCCGCGTTCAAAGACCCGCTTTCTCACCCACCACCATTCATCATCACTGGGTCTCAAGATCGTACCGTTAAAAGGTGGGATACGAGCAAAGACATGAAGCAGAAGCTTAGGGCAAAGTATACGCGCAAGGCACACGACAAAGACATCAATGCAGTTGACATTGATCCATCTGGTACACTTTTCGCTTCGGCATCTCAAGATCGGACCGTTAAAATTCACTCGGCAGCGGAAGGTGAAGCAGTAGGTGTACTCAGAGGCCATCGAAGAGGTGTTTGGACTGTGAAATTTCAGCCAAAGGAGTCGCAAGCTCCGGGATCCAGCAACAAAGGTTTGATAGCTACCGGAAGTGCCGATAAAACAGTCAAGATTTGGAGCTTGGCAGATTACAGTTGTCTTCTTACACTTGAGGGCCACTCTAATAGTGTTCTCAAGCTCGCATGGCTTCCATATCGACCGGTCGATGCACGAGACAAGCGGGGGCCTCAACTCTCTTCCGCGGCTGGCGATGGGCTTGTCAAAATATGGGATTCCGTTTCTGGAGAGTCAATGTCGACTCTTGACAATCACACAGATCGAGTCTGGGCTCTGGCATCCAATGGAACAACGGGTGCTCTTATATCTGGTGGAGCGGACAGTGTCATCAGCTTGTGGACAGATACTACGAGTGCTACATTAGAAGCAGCAACGAATGCGCAAACGGAACGTGTTGAGTTGGATCAGAAGCTACAGAACTACGCTTATTCCGGAAATTATCGCGAAGCCATCACTCTGGCGCTACAGATGGATCAACCAGGACGACTATTTTCCTTGTTCAAATCAGTCATTGAGAATGAAACACCTGATGAAGGCAGTATGTCGGGCCTCATCGCCGTTGACGACGTGCTATCTAACCTCGCCGACGAGCAATTGTACAAACTCCTCCTCCGACTGCGCGACTGGAACACCAACGTACGGTCTGCTCCAGTCGCACAGAAGATTCTATGGACGATAGTGAAATCTTATCCGGCATCAAAACTTGCCAATCTGAAACCCATTGGTAAAGTGGGTGCTAAGGGCGGCCTAAAAGATATTCTGGATGCGATCCGGGCATATTCCGAGCGTCATTACAAGCGTATTGAAGAGTTGGTGGATGAAAGCTATCTCCTTGACTTTACCCTCGGCGAAATGGACGAAGTTGGTGATATGCTTACCATCACCAACAATACTTCACGTATTGGGATCAATGGCGATGTAGTCATGGTGGACTAAAACCTTGCATGTATTCTAATTGACTTCCTCGGGATAACGCAAGACAACTATATACCCATTCATCATCCATTTCCACCTAACTAACTCTTCTCTCTCAATCTTGGTTTAAGCACTTACTCCCCATGCAACCACTCGCTCAGCCAAGCAACTTGTGCTCTCTTCGCTCTCAACATTGCCCTCTTCTCCCCCTCCTTCTCTGGGTCGACCCTCGTGGCGAATCCATGCTCCACACCAGGGAAGTGCTGGTAGTCAAAGGCAACGCCCTTTGTTGGAATCACCTCGGTCGCATACTTCTTCAAGGCAGGCGTGAACCACGCATCCACCTCTGGAGCGCAAATCTGCACTGGCACACTGATGTTGTCGATATCATTCGTGGTCAAATTAGAAGGGTGCGCGACCGAGATGCCTGGATGTCCCAATCAGAATCTCAAGGCACAACAGCAATTGCTAAGAAAAAGAACAGGGACTTACAATCCACCAATCTCGGATTAAACTCCTCCGACCCAAGCTGGAACGCACCCCATCCACCAAAACAAAACCCTACAACAGCTACCTTTGCGTATTCCTCTTTCAACGCTGCCGCTGCGCTTTGAATCTGCGACCACCGATTCTCTCGCGAATTGCGCGCCATGAAACCTGGAAAGTCGTACTCGCCCCAGCGCTTTCCATCATTGAGGATGTCGGCTGGAATAACTTCACCCGCGAAACTGCGAATTCTTGTTAATCTTCGCTCTGGTTGCATATTTGATGAGGGCCTTGTGTGTCACAACCGTCATGAAGAAACGTCAGAGAAACCCGACAGAGTGCATATGGTTAACAACTGCGAAGTAAAGATGGAATATGGAAATTGGAAAGGGACAACATACAAATCAGGCATATAAACAGCTGCCCCAACCTCCTCCGCATACGCATCGCAAAGCAATCGCGCGTTCACAAACGTCCAGCCAAAGGCATCATGGATGTAAAGAATGGCAACTCCCTTGCCATCCGACTCCGCACCAGAAGCCCCCACAGCAGTATATGTATTGAGGTCTCCCAGCTTAGTATCACGGCCCGTAGGCGTACCTTCCCACTTGAAACCTGAGATGCAGCATTTGCTAATCGTAGCCATATTCGCTGCGACGCTGTAATGTAGACAACTGTAAAGCATGGGAATGGAGGGAACAGGAAGACCATTATAACATTTCCGAGGAGCCGTCAGGTTCCGGCTTTTCTGATTACAAAGCACATAAATCTGCAAAAGGAGTGTTGTTCGGGGTCGTTCAGGTTTATTGGAAACTATCAACTTTGTTCACTCGCAGGGGAGGACACCTCGGCCGTGACGATTCGGACCGGTAGTGTATTAAAAAACAACCCAAAGAAACAGAGTAGATCCTGCTTACTTGATTAATGGAACCATTTTTAGTACGTTAGACGCCCGAATGGTTGTTTGTCACAGCTGGATATGTTATCTCTCTGTAGATTACTATTAGCTATAACCTATGACCCTCTAAACGCTCCTTATTATCTTCTACTATGTAACATCCTGTTTTAACCAGTAATACCTGTATAGTGACGTCTCCTAGCCTTGATATATATAGAAGAGCCAAGTACTTATGTAGGGATGTACTAATTTAAAGGTTGTAATCGAGACGTGGTTAGCGTATTTCCGTCGCTCGCTCTGCTCGTATACCATCCGGGGTTTGCTCGGGTTAAATACGAAGTGCACACCTCGTACTTTTGGGTACTCGGTATTTAGGGTTCTTGTTTGATAGTTTTGAACAACTAACTGCCTGTTAATTACGAATGAATGGGAAGAATTCTAGTACAAACTTTAGGGGTGCATGCTATGTAATGATGGTCTCGCGGGTTACGAACTTACCACTAACCGAACTCAATGGCATATTGTGGTAATAAAGATAGTCAGCCCACATTTTTGTGCTGGTCCAGGTTTAATCTATAACAGACGAGTGGTATTATCAGATGTCGCAGAAATCTCATGCTCTCGGATATAG
This sequence comes from Periconia macrospinosa, assembly GCA_003073855.1. Taxonomy (NCBI): domain Eukaryota; kingdom Fungi; phylum Ascomycota; class Dothideomycetes; order Pleosporales; family Periconiaceae; genus Periconia; species Periconia macrospinosa. The sequence continues at coordinate 164,425 of KZ805341.1, read as the reverse complement.
CCTTCGGATATGGTTTTCGGACATGTCAACATCCGATTCAATCAATCGGTAAGAAGAATCAGGGCTGAACATGAAACCTGCTCAGATGTGGATATACTATTGCCGTAGTAGAGTTTCCTTTATTTGTATAGTAAGAATAGTAGTGGAACCAACTCTTATTTCTCACTCAGGTAGATGATTCTTGCTCGCATCTTCATACAGCATAAGAGGAGTAGCAGAATCTCTTGGACAATTTACACGAAAATTGAGACGAGAATATGTGAAGAGGTAAATTGATGCGGAATCATTTTCATTCGTATGCACATCCAAGAAGCCATCAGTAACAGAGAACAATGCCATAACTTTCTCAATATCAACCTAACCGACGCACTCCAAACTTTAAACCACAAAAGAAGAGTAGAACCGTGAAGACAAAAATCAATGACCAACCGTCAGATCTGCAGTGAAATCCTTCCGTATGGTCAAGTTTTCAAACTTTTCGTCGTTGCTAATGACGAGACCCTTTTCGTTGGCAAGATGTAGAAGGCATATAAAACAAAAGGATGTCGAAATGTCGTCCATAGCTTGCTTCGGGTAAACAGTTTGTAGCCCGTTTATGACTTCCGTGAATTTGAGGGAGCCATCGACTGCTTTCAGTTCTGTAGGATCGGTGGTATCTGGAGGCGGTGGGGCTTTTATCTAATAATATCGTTAGTACTGATTCTAGAGGTTGCATGTTTTTGCAAAGGCTACGAACCTCTTCTAACCCAATCCCCTTCCACAATTCGTCTTTGAGACGCTTGACGTCCACTTTCTTCGCCACGCGTGCGTATTGCACATACTCTGGGCGTGATCTTCGGCTTTGGGTAACGAGCTGTGTTCCGAAGGCGCCTTCACCTATGCCAGGAATACCACCATTCAACGATTCAACAGGCACAGTGCCATCATCAGCGGCGGGCGAGAAATGGTCGCGAGCGTCTGCAAAGGTTTCGCCATCATCCATCGGTACACCCGCCATGGGAAGCCCGTCGTCCTGGAAGAAGTCTGCATCGTAATTACCTTGCATACCTTCGTCTTCGGGAAGGGCATTTGCTTCCGCTTCCCGCGATGCCCAATAAGCCTCATCAACTTCGCCGTTGAGAGCCTCGAGGGGCCTTTCTTGCTGGTGAGCTCTTCTTGCATCCCTCCTAGAACCCATGCGGGCCTTGGGTTTCAAGAACAAGCGTAAGAGTTGCTTAGAATTGAAATGTTTATCGTCAGGGAGTAGATTACGAGTTTTTGACTTCCACTGTGCTTTGGGTAATGTGATGGTTGAGTTGGATGTGGCTGGAGTGTACAGCATGTCCGCAAGGGACTGGCTCATGGGTGCATCGAAATCAATCTTGAATGGTTCTTTTTCTTTGCGCTTCGTGGCAGGTGGAGTTTTCCCAATCTCCTTGACGCGACGAATGCGCCAGTGCTCGGGTCCCGCCCAGTTTTTCTTTAGCGCTTGATCGAAGTAACTGAGGATGTTCTCTTGCTCCTCGCTTCTGCCTTGGGTCAATGAGATACCGTACGGTCGCTCTTCAGCGCTGATAGCAATATCATCACCTTCGCCAGCCTCGCCATCGCCCTCTCCCATACCAATAGTATGGACGCGTGCTTGTGGGTCCCGGGCTGCTTCTCTGGCCCAAATCTCGCCTCCTTCACCGAATCCTGTTTCTGGTGGCAAGTCAAACCCTCCCATATTGATGTCGTCATCGTCATCAAAGCCCAACGCGTTCTCTTCATCAAGAAAAACTCCAGATTGATTTCCCTCGGCGTCGTTCTCGTCCTTGTTGTCGTCTTTCTTCCAGTCTTCGGGAGCTTTGAGAAATGGAAGATCCATTGAGCCATCGGCGTTGCCAAGGTCAAAGGTCTTCATCGAAGGGCAGACATCCTGCTGGTCCAGCCGTGTTAAGTCGGGGAAGTATTTTGTCCCGAGAGCACTGATATCAATCTCGACATCGTCAGATCCCTCCTCCACCTCCTCTTCATCCTCCTGCTGTGGCTCATCCTCTGGAGCTGGAGTTTTCCTGGGTTCCGCCGGCGTAGCATCGTTTGCGTCATCGCTACTGTCGAAGACAATCCTGCCAAAAGCATCAATGGCCAAGTGGTTCAACAGTAGGCCCTTGGCTCCGCCCTCATCAAAGTCTGCCGAGGCTTTCTTGAACAATGGGTCTACAGACAGCTCCAGCTCCATTTTCTTGTTTTGAAGCTGTGCAAAGGACGTTGCAAGTGTTTGCTCTGCCGAACGCGCGGCTCGCTTCTTCTTTTTCTTTTGTCCATCTTCGCCTTCCTCCTCATCATCGTCTCCATCATCGCCTTCGCCGTCGGCTGCCTCCCCCCGGCGCTTCTTATTCCCGCTCTCAGCAAGCCCGCTGAGAAGCTTGCCTGTATCAGTTGCCACACTGTCTACTCGACTTGTATAGATTTTGACACAGCCATCCAGTGTGCAACTGGCTTTTTGGAAATTGACACCGTCCCCTTCCTTTAGCAGTGACATGTCATGGAAGTAATCGATTAATGCGAAATTCCACGAGTTGGTTGCATTGATCTTGTTGTCGGTAGCCATTTTCATCCATTCCTCAAAATTTGCTAACAAGGGCATGACCCGCTTCATAGGCGTCACGGCGGTCCCGGCAACACTGGGCATATCATCTTCGTTGTTCAAAGGCGTATGAGGGCTGTTCTGAGGAGCAAGTGACACCCTCTTCCTCGGCGTCGCTGAGGCTCGAATGGAGTCTCTCTGGGCTTCTTGGAGGGCATGTCGGCGCTTTGCTTTCTCTCGTTTGTCGTCGTTCAGTGGGACTCTGCATATTCTGTGAGCCTCCAAGTGATCAAACAGCCAGAATTTTTCCCCCTCGAGAAGACTTACTTGATAGGCGTGTGCGGCGCCGCGCCGATGCTAATCTTTGCACTGGTGCGTGGCATTGTGTGGTGGTGGTGGTGATGGTGGTTTTCCTGTTGGTTTGTTTATCCATGTGCGCGCCCCCCAAACATCAACGCATTACAAGAAATGTGGTCCGTGCACCGATCTACCGATCGAGCAGGCTGGCCGCTGGCTTTCCCGCGGTGCGCGTCACATCACATGGGCGCGGAAAGCCACGCCGCTTCCAGGGACCATTGACGTTTCCACCACCGCCTTCTGGGTGTGACCTCGACGTTGCTTTACCGCATATAGTTGCCCGTGTCTAGCTTTCGCACTTGTTGTGTCTATATATTATCTCCGCTGAGGTTCTATGTAAAACGTTCGCATCTCTTCAACGCTTCCGAAGCTATCCGTCGCCAACATATCTCAATAGCTCCAAGATTGCATCACATCCCTATATTTCATTGCCCGAGAGCAGCCACCACCTATTCGCGCTCGAGATGACTTGAGCATGTCTTCAAACACTCCCCCAACTCTGCTGAAAATGCACCGACGTCCTCGCTATTCCGCGCGTCCTTTCGCCCTCACAATACTCGCAATCTCCTTGATAAGCCTGTTGGCTTGGGCAAAGCGCGGATATGCACGCAGCGAGGAACTATCTACAAGGGGTGATATTGTTAAAAGAAATCTCTTACAAGAGGATCTGGAAGTATGCAATCCCGTACTCAAGTCCATCTTTCATCGCTGACTCACAGTGTAGTGTAGACTAGTCCACCAAGCCCACGATCAATGCGCGTTTGTGTTAGCCAACTGCCCCGACGAAGAAGCTGGCATATTTTCCTACCTATCGCTGTACTACTGCCGGCTTGCGCACGTAAAGCCCATCGCCTTCATCGTCCTAGTACTATGGCTCGCCCTTCTATTCAGTACAATCGGTATCGCAGCAAGTGACTTCTTTTGTGTCAATCTAAGCACCATCTCGAATCTACTTGGCATGAGTGAAAGCCTGGCTGGTGTTACCTTCCTGGCATTCGGGAATGGAAGTCCTGATGTTTTTTCGACATTTGCTGCTTTCAACACAAATTCCGCTAGTCTTGCCTTGGGCGAGTTAATCGGTGCAGCGGGCTTCATCACGGCTGTGGTGGCAGGCTCGATGGCTTTAGTTCGTCCGTTCAAAGTAGCTCGCCGTAGCTTTGTACGAGATGTATCTTTTTTCATCGTTGCAGCCAGCTTCAGCATGGGCTTTATCTGGGATGGGAAACTATCTCTCTGGGAGTCTGCTACTATGGTCGGCTTCTATGTTTTTTACGTTTGCTTCGTCGTGGTATGGCATTGGTGGTTAGGTCGTCGGAAAGCTCGACGACTTCGAGCCGCTTTGATGCGAAGTCAATACGTTGTGCCTGGTGGAGAAGAGGAGGAAGTGCCCCAAGACTATCACGATGAAGATGATGGTCCGGTGAGCGAAGGCCACCGCACACCTTTACATGATGCGTCTGCAGATGAATTCGCCGCCTTAGAAGCAGCAGCTTCTAACGATCTCATTGAAGCGGATGAAAACGAAGAAATGCGGGAACGCTGGCTCGGGGAACTAAATAACAATATGCGCCTCAACAGACCAGCTCTTGGAAGCCGCCGAAATACCCACACTCCCATCCGGCCTAGTCTTGTCGGTGCACTGGAGTTCAGAGCTGTCCTTTCGTCATTGCAAAAATCTCGCAATATCCAGTCGATGCCCATCAACTTACGTAGATATTCTGACGACCCAACATACACAACAGCGCAGCAGCAATACGCTATTTCGGGCAGTTCTAATCCTGCGCCTCGACCTCCTTATGAAATCGACCCAAACACTACCGGCAGTTCCCCAGCGATTGCCAGACCAACAACTGATGTACAGAGGCTTATGGGCCACCGGGCACGCGCCGTGTCTACCAATGACATTGAGAACATGGAACTGGATCCCGAAGTCTTTAGTTATGGAACAATTCCTACGATTCACTTTGGGCCAGCTTCATTCGAGCAGTCACGCGAAGGAATGAGCATCTCCGACCACCCACCATCGTCACCTACTATCTCGCTCTCCCCTCCTGCGTCCGAGAATCACTCGAGATCTACAAGTCCAGCACCTGTAACGAAACAACCCTACCCTAACATGCTGGCACCCCCTGGGGTGAATGATCGTGGCGTGCCCGTGCGTCAGGGAACATCCACTTCGAGTCCACACACGTCCCCTGTGATAGCTCCCGAGACCCGTTCCGCGGGTCGAGCCTATCCAAAACTTGTCGTTCCCGGTCCCTCATCACCTCCGACACCCTTTCCTGCCTACACAGACTACCCAGTGTCGGCGCGCAGCTCAAGAGCGCCTAGTCTCGTGTTGCCATCCCCTAGCGCTTCACCCGAGTCTTACTACCGCGAAAGCCATTTCTTCCCTGAGGTAGAACGAACAAAAGTGCCGCGTTGGTGGCCTAGCAGTGTATTGCCGGCCCCTGATGTATTCGTATCAACGTTATTCCCGACCATGGCCAACTGGAAAGAGAAGCGGTTTCTGGAAAAGATGCTTGGCATTGTTGCTGCTCCGAGTGTGTTCCTCCTCACTATCACGCTACCTGTCGTCGAGAGTTCAAGTAAAGACAGTGACATGGATGGGCCAATGTCTCCCACTCGTACACTTCCTGGGTCATTAACGCCCGGGAGTATCGAACCAAACCGACATCAACGCAGCTCGTCTGAAACCCAAAGCTCGCTGGGCTCACCTCCCACATCAAAGCCTAACGTTGCCATATCGAGTACACAGGCTGATTCGCATGGAGTGCCACTCGATACCGTAGTAAACCCCGCGGCCCAACCACCCCGCGTGGCCATTGGAGAAGAAAATAATATGCTACAATCACCCGAACAATTTTCTACTCCTCTTTCACCAATATCAAAACCATGGAATCGATGGCTTGTGGTGATCCAATCGTTTACCGCCCCCTTTTTTGTTGTGCTCATTGTTTGGGCAAACACAGAGCCGGATCAACCACGAGGGTTATTGCGACCGAGTCTATATTCTTTGCTTTTTTCCATGTGCATGCTCGCAATGCTTCTTACAACGACGACGCCTCATCGGCCTCCACGCTGGCGGGTGATGCTGTGCTTCCTGGGCTTCGCCGTCAGCATCGCCTGGATCAGCTCGATTGCCAACGAAGTGGTAGGGGTGCTGAAGACGTTGGGAGTCATCCTGAACATAAGCGATGCTATTCTCGGCCTCACCATCTTCGCGGTGGGCAATTCGCTTGGAGATTTTGTGGCTGACATCACCGTGGCGCGGCTCGGATTTCCCGTCATGGCCCTTTCAGCGTGTTTTGGCGGACCGATGCTTAATATCCTTCTCGGGATCGGGCTCAGTGGATGCTACATGACGATCAAGAAAGGGCAGCATCAGCACAAGAAGCATCCGGGCAGTCCGATTCACTTCAAGCCGTACCACATCCAGGTCAGCACCACGTTGGTGATATCCGGGGCTACATTGCTCGTCACGTTGGTTGGGCTTCTGCTGGCAGTGCCCTGGCGGAGGTGGAAGATGGACAGGCTGATTGGCTGGAGTTTGGTGGCGCTCTGGACTGCCAGCACACTGGCAAATGTCATGGTCGAGGTGCTGGGATATAGCAGCGACGTCAGTTGAGAGGCAGACGGGTTGACAGACAGATGGCCAAACAGGGCTTTGTGTTTCATGTGGTGAGGGTACGAAGGACCCCAGTGGCGGGCGGCTCTACCTAGCGTAGCTTTGTTACAGGAGGAATACCTACATACACAGTAGGGAGTGTATTTTGGTTTACCAGACAGGATTGAAGCAGAGGAACCGGTGAGCAGCAGCAGGGCAACGTAAGTGTGCATGGGGCTAGGCCCGACGTGGTGGAGGCAGGGTGCCAGGTGGACTGCCCTACGAAGAGCGGCCACATCACGTTGGGCTGCAGGCGGCGATCCTTTCGAGGCTCTGTTGCAACTTGCAGGCACGCGAATGGGGCTCTGGGGCTGCTGGCGACGGTTTGGGCAGCGCTGGGCTGGGCCCTGGCGGCAAAGACAGGCCCGGTGGAGGGTTTTGAGCAATTGGGACCGCACACGTAGTTTGGCACGGGGCGGGGTGCAAAGAGAGGCGGACGCACAAGAAATTTTGCTGCAGGACAATATGACTCCTTTCCGGTGTGCAGCAATAAATAGGAGGCCGAGCAGGCAATGAGGCAAGCCCAGCACGCTTCTTGCATAATTCCTTCCTGCCTTGTAGTTCTCGACCAATTCTCGTGTATCCACACCGCATCCCCATCCATCGTCACCACCACCAAACACACAGATATGTCCCATCACTTCAACGACAACATTACTGAGAACCACTACCAAATCCGAAAGACCCGCCGCAGAAAGTTCAGCCGAGCCACCATTCACCCATCATAAGACATTGATCTGTTGCACCCGTCATCATCCCCATTCCACTGTGTACATACATAGGTACATACATACATACATCTAGCACGCAGCACCCCAGCAACGGCTAGGTGCAGCCTTGCCATCTACAAAATCCCCCGAGGGCCGCCAAAAAAAAAAAAAAAAGGTTCTAGCCAACCACCACACCAGGAACTCACTCCCTTGACAACAAGCAAGCAAGCAAACAAACAAACAAGCCAGCCAGCCAGGAATAACTCCCACCTGCTGATCTGATCCTTCTCTCGTCCTCTCTCCATCCTCTTCCCGTCTCCATCTGCATCTCGTGCTCGTTGACTCTGTTTTTCCGCCCGGGATTGTTTTGTGTGTGCAGGCCCCGCTTAGTTTGCTTGTTTTCCGGATCATCTCACTTTGGGCGTCAAAGCGACCGTGGAGCCTCGGGACGATTGGATTGGTGCCCTAGACGACCTGGCATCCCCTGCCCTGCTCCATCCTCACATCAGAATTGCCTTGGCTTAGTTAGGCCCGCGCTAACTCGTGAAGTTACTTGGGTTCTCACTAAACTAACCACACCCCTCGAACCCAATCCAGTCGAGTCGAGTTGAGTTGCCTGCTGGATCGGCACATGCACACACCGTCGCCGTCATCCCGCCCGCCCTTATCGATTGCTCTTTCTCCCATCAATCAATCCCACCCATCTCGTCTTACAGTCTCCCATCCCGTCCGAGTCTAGCAGCCAGCCTGTCCTTGCAAGCCCTTGTCCTGCCCGTCTCAAACAAACAAAACTTCTTCTGAAGCACACAGGAGCCACGCCACAGGAGCCGCAAACTTGGAGAAGCCAGGACTAGCCAAGACCAGCGTTTGGCCCAGCGAGTGCTTCAGCCGACCTTTTTCGACGGACGCATCCTCCTCGTGCCTTCACACGTCTACATATCCGCTCCTCACACATCTTCCTGGCCCTGGCCCTGCAACTGCAACATCGCCTTGCATCTTGCCTGCTCCTTACGCCCCCTCCTCCCCTCCCCCTCGTCAGCTTCAAATAACGCCGACCCCGCCACTGCCTGTCCAAGTTGCTTGAAGTTGCTGGCTGCCCAAACCCAGCCAACACCCAGCTCCTGTCCTCGCTCGTCACCGCCTCTGTTTACAAACACGAGCGGCATTGCGCCCCCCCCCC
>KZ805341.1:77701-136553 GCA_003073855.1 Periconia macrospinosa | reverse complement strand
AAATCTATAAAAATTATATTTATAGGTCTAATATTGCAAAAGTTATAAGTATTTTAAAAAGTAGTAAAAAAAATTTATTCTTTTTTTTTGACCCCCCACTGTACTTAATGGGTTCCGAGGCTGACATGCTGGAGGAGGATGTATTCAACTTTCGGTGACGCTTGTCGGTCGATGTGCTTAAGGAAAGAGTTTGTGGGGTTCGATGAAAGCCTGGTAGAGGAAGATGTTGGACAAAGACGTTTATAAGTACTTTGTACAGATTCGTGTTTACAGTTTTGCAGTATACGAGTCGTCAAAGCACTGTGATCTTGGTCCATAAGGCTTACCAGTCGGCACCGGACGCATACCGAGTTGGCTCTTCCTATTTAGTCGCCCAATGGTCGCTTCCGAAGAAGTCAGCAAAAATGGTTGGAGGACATTGACGCAAAGGCCCACCAAGCGCCGGCAACCCTCGTCCATCGCTGATATGCTTACGCACTCACGATCAATTGATGATGTTTAAGTCAAGCGCTAATTAGTTCGGGCCTAGTAAGGCCTTAAGCGAATACGCGTATTCGCTCTAATGCATAAAGGAGGGGCAAAAGCAGGGTAACACCAAAAAGCGGGCCACAGATATTACTGAAAAAAATATTTTTAATCTGAAGGGGCGAAGCCTGAAGGGGGTATCACTATTACGCGAGCGAATACGCGTATACTCGTATTCCGGGGGGAGGGAGGGAGGGAGGGGGAAACGAATTTCCACGTTTAATCGGTCGTAAGAAAAAAAGACACAGAGAGAGGGAGAGAGAGAAGAGTGCAGAAAGTCAATTTTAGTTTCTTAACGGTTTCCGAATCCACAGCTAAGTGTTCGATAAGTATAAGACTGCGAGAGGGCCTTCCAGCTTTTCGGAGCAAGTGTTGAAATCATCATTTCCAAAACCCGAAGATGCACATCTGTTCCGAGCTCTTGCTATTATTGAAAAGCTGCTTACCGGGCAAGTTAGCTGTCCCGTCTATGACCGTAGGGTCGCGCTTGACACATACAAAACGTTTATCCCAATTCGCAAGCATTACGTTTTTCAGCATAGGCCGTCTAATACTGAATGTATGTCGCAAACGGGCGATACTCTATTACCGTGATGGTAGGAGCATGCCAATCCCTCCGTTGCCGTGGACACCAAATGTACTTGTCTCCTGTCTGATACTTCAAACACTGACCGGGGAGCTTGCAGCCTCAATTTGCTCCCTAGGCCAGACCAGCCAAGACTTAGATTCGCTGGGGACCAGGACATCGGTAATGTGGAGTATTTGCTGTGCAACCCCCTCGAAAAACCAATAGTTCCGAGTCCTGCAGAAAAGGACACCGTAATGCGCAAATATGATCAAGGCGCCAGGTTGCCGATCCGTAAGAAGCTCTAAGAAGCGTGGAGTTATGAAATGAGCCCAAATTTTTAACAATGAATCGGAGTGTGCAGTGCCGACACGAGACGATGCTGCGAATATTTTCTCCAGTAGCTGGATTGCTTTTGTGTAGGCTTCGTTGATGTCGGGTGGATATACATGCTGGGTAGCCTCCGAAAATATTCTCAATTGGATGAGCTCAGTCTCCGCTGGTCGGGGTTCATGCTCCCAGTCGATCTCCCGCGTCTCTCGTGGAACGAGGCGGCCTATCTCGGAATGCAACATGGGTTGGTAGAACTTGATCACAAGTGGACGTGTGCTTCTAGTAAGGTTAATATTCTGAATGATACTGTCCAGCATGTATTCCGGGTCGCCCTGAGGATGAATGCGAAATGCCCACGAAAGGGGGAACATGACGAATGTAAAGAATAGCACCGCTTGGAAGTTGAATTCCTCAACGTTGTGGATCTCATTCCGGAACTGAGAAAGCGCAGCATTGTGATGAAATTCGACCTGGCGTACGTAGTCCTCCTTAAGCGACTGATCAAGCCTGCTCAGATGCAAAGCGGCTAGAGCCAACACGGCCTGCATGAGGAATGGAAATTCGAACGCGATATTGATCATATATGAGTGAATAACTTCTTCGGACCCTGGCTGCGGTGATATCGTTGGAGCGGTTACCATCGTAAAGTGATGTAGCAGACGAAGATGAGCCATATTCAGGATGGGCTGAGTTACGATAGACGCCGCATTTTGTCCCGCAGCATGGGAGTCGGAAACCTCAGCTGATGGTGTTGATACAGGCGCAACGTCGAAGGCAATTGGGTGTTTCGGTGTGGGATACTCACACCGCGAACCATACTTATCACAATTGATGCATGTAGGCTTCAGTTCGTCACACTGCTTACTTTTAGTGTTCCACATGTGATAATCCTAGAAAACGTTGCTTCAAAATAGGGAATATTTGTCGGTTGGCACTATACATCTTTTTTGCCGAGTCTCGCGTGTTTCCGGAGCTTAAACAAGTGGATTATGAGCTTACCCTCACATGCCGAGCCTTGCAAGGCAGACAACCATTACGGGATTTCTTGTGTGGCTTGCGCGACTTCATTTCCTCTTTGCTCTTCTTATTAACTTGTTGCAGAACGTATTGTTATAGTTAGTAGAAGCGAAGCGGCATCGGCATTTAAGGACACCTCTTCCTTTAGCGAGACCTAAGCTAACGTTTCAAGTTGCCTAAATGGTCCGCGCACGACACTTATGCTTGGCACAACTCTTATCTAAGGTTGCGATTTATTTAGGGGCAGATCTTAATTTGCCGCGCCTTCTGCGGACACATGTTTGGAAAGTATCCGGGCTCCCAGATTTAGGTTTTGCAGGCGGCATTTTATTCGTCTGACTTCCGGTACTGTGAACGCTAATTAGGGGACAATACATTTCAGCGATGAACCACGACTTTGTGTCAGTGGCAGTGACAAATTCAATGCCTCTTCTTCCCTCTCCCTTCGTGATGGGAAACATGGCGCGCTTTTGTAGTGACTTGACCTCGTGGAGTATTCGCCTCTCCGTCAAATTCTCAAATATTGGGCTGATATCAGCAAATATGTCTAATATGGTGCCAATCTCAAAAGACAAATCGATCGTGAGGGCCCGCGTGATTAAACCTTCGAGATTGCCGAGACTGTCAGCAAAAAGACCTTTGAATAATCTTTGACAGCTCGGATACTCTGCGATAATGTCCCTTTCCCATTTTTAAGATGTAAAAAAATTGCTCCACCCGATTGTCTGTACGCTACCAGGCAATTTAACGTTAATAAAGATTTGTGCTTGGCCAAGAAAAGCCGACCTACTTATTGTTAGAAATCTTTAGACTCCAGGCTCTAGAGCAAATATATACTCAATTTGTTCCTCGTGAATTTTGTAAAACCTTTGAATGCGTCTGTAGACATATTTCAGAGTAGGTAAGTCAGGGGCGTGTTGATCACTTATGGATCGGAGACAGGCTAGGTAGAATTTAAGGTGACAATCCACTGCTACACTGAACGATTTCAATCTTCCTCGTGTTAACTCATCTTGAGGCACCGCTACGCCCAAAATAGGTAGCCATGAAAGCTTCTCTTCGAGGAAAACGTCCAGCCCGGGAAGAATCGTATCAGAAAGATGTGAGCATCCATGCCGTGTACGAACATCGGTAGCCTTAATCCTCTAGAGTACCATCTCGCAGCTTTTCGTGTATTCCTCAGACACCGTAGGACCTGGTAGGTCGGAGATGCACATTCTCGAAATAAGTAGACCAATTCCGCCGAAAGGCAAAAATTGTCCTGGTTTGTCTTACGGTATCCTCTCGGCTCTATTAGGCGTGGGATATTTGACAACTGTAGAGTGGTCAATAGGAAATCATTCCAGTCTCGATCTGATTTGACTGCATAATCCTCATAAAGAGTCGGAAATTCTGCACTAAGCTTTTCAAACATGGTTTCGTATAAAGGGGCTTGACGGTCTGAAAATTATCAGAAACGTAAGCTTTCGATCCACGGGCATGTCCACCCACGGAAGTAGCGAACCACATATCAATGGTAGAAGGTGGCCGCCATGATGCCGTATATAGATATTTGGGCTGAGCAACCAGTTGCTGCAAACTCCACTGCTTTGGTACTAGAGACGACGTATGAACATCTGCGATGAGTTGACAGATTCGGAATGAATCGAATATTTTGATTCCAAGTAACTCGAATGGTCGATGCCGTATATTGTTAGGAGCTGCATCTTTATGGACTATTGGTGTACCGAAAGGAAGGTCATCTGTAGTGATTGCTACTGTTTTATCTACCACTGGTTCATTTGCTTCTATCCAGCACGGCCTCAGTATTTTAGCGAGGACACCCGTCCGGCTGTACATTCTTTTCGGGGACGTAGAGGACGGTAACTCTTTTTTTTTTTTTTTTTTTTTTTTTTTTTTTTTTTTTTTTTTTGGCTGAATTTTGCCGAGACGTTGCGTAGATTCCATCAATTCGATTGTGCCGTCGGAAAAGCTTGGGCTTTTCCCTGCTGATGTCCATTCACCGTTCGAAAGCGGTATAATATCAAGGTCTTTCAATATTGACATCAGAACATCCTGTGTGGTCATATTGGTTAGAGCCTTGGCGAGTTGCGAGTCCCAATTTGCAGACTGAGATCGAAATTCTTGAGCATCAGCCTCGATGACTAAACTTAGATCACCCAGGAACTGCAAATCAGTCATTTCCTGAACACGGATAGCGTAAAGTTATTCCAATGTTTGGTATAGATAATTATGCGACAGATACCGAGCTTTCGTACTATGATGCAACGTGAATGGCTGGCCTTCGGCGTCGGAGTATTTGGCAAGATCGACATAGAGAAGATTGGAAGGCTTCACTAGACTGCTAGCCAATGACTCTAATAGTTGCAATTCCTTCAGTCGTTCCAGGATTGAATCGCTCTCTGACTTGAAAAACGCATGTACTTCCGGCGAAGGGATGAAGCATGGCCAGGAATACTTCATATCCCGTCTTTCGTCGATAAGCTGCTTAACAAATTTCACAAAGGCATCGGGGAGAGCATCTCGGAGGGACTGGTTCCATGTCGAGGACATATTCATGGATTGTCGATCGGCTGTCAGCAGGAAGTCTCTGTGCATTGAAAACTACAATTGTCAGGAAAAATACGCAGTGCGCTCATCTTAGCTCCGGGGGAGAAAAGCATATACAGTTGCTCTTACGTCCTTCAACATGCCCACGTCGAGAATTGAAAATGCAATGACGAACTCTAAGCTCTCGTAGTCTCGCCTTCTTACCTTAAGGAGCATTTCGGCTATATGATGTGTGTAAATGACATACTGATACGTGCCATGTTCAGACCGCAAAACTCGGGCCAAGATATTGCCTCCAGTGTCTTCTTTCCCTTCCAAGCCTTCACAATCATCTCTGGAGAAGGTCCTCTTCCAAACTTCTTCTCCACCGGATATTTCCTCCACTTCAATGTTCTTCAACTTGCGGAGAAATAGTAGGAAGGTGGGATCAAAACTATGGAGTGGATCTACAAGCTCTCAAAGATCCTAGTCTTAAGACAGCTCTAGGTACATAGCTATACTATAAAGATTTAGATATACTAACTAGTATATATATAATTAATAATTACTCCTCCAACACTTGAAGGTATATGTTATTTTAAAGAGATTCTTTTTTTCCGCTCAATTATTATCTTTTTTTAGTAAAGTAAACCTAGATTGAAATAGCTAATGACTCTCACAACCTCGAAGCAAACACTGACTGTACATTCAGTTTGGCCTAATGAAATCATTGCGTCTGGCGAAGACACCGTGTACCGCTTCTGGGCCACAAACGGAGATATGAATGTTGTACGGAAAGACAAGAGCCCAGATAGGTCCGTATCGAAGATGAGAATTGGCTTTATCTTTGAAGTACCATCCCGCAGCGCGCCCAGAATGGGAGCGGGATGTTGAACGGAAGACTCTATGAGTCTCCAAACGTGCGATTCGAACACTTGGAAGAGTTTTTTCAAAGAACCAATCAAAAGGCGAACCAGTGGAATACACATAGATGCCGCACGGCGATAGTTTGCCTCCATTGCGACGAGGCTCCATGCTATATAAAAGATCAAAAACCCGAGAATAAGTCCCAGAATCATATTTGTGGGCTTTCTGGATGTTTCGATGGTAGCTCAAAGAGAATGGAAAGGACCGTTGAAAAATATCAACTGAGGCAGACAATATCTCCCCCAGGAAGGAAGGGTTGGGGTGTTCGAGCAGAAGCTCGGGCCCATCGCCCATTTCAACCGGCGGGATGCCGAGATCAGTCGACTTGTCTGCTTTGACAGTCCTATCTGTCTTGGTTAACTTCTTTCTCTAATACATGGATCTACCTGGGTTATATCTAAATGCTGTGCCACATCGTTGCACAGGGCCAGACCAAGGCACGCAGGGGTAAATAGAATCACGGGCGGGGTGCGGCACGGTGCCCTGTGCCGTACTGTAAGTCCGTGAAACCTAGCCTAAGGCCTTGGTAAAAGCTTAGGTGAGCAATACGAGGTCTTGGAGATTCTGGGCAGCTCGGCTTGTACAAGTACGACTTTGGTACCGTCATGCCCTAACATAATTGAAGGACCAATGTCTGACGATATAGGGACGCCAGAACTTAGCACCATGGCCTCTGGTCCATCATCTGCCGATGTCCTTTTATCCAGGCGCACTTCCTGTAATAGGTGCCGTGCCCAGAAACTCAAGTGTATCGTCTCCGAAACTCCGAACAGCACCGGCTGCTGCCAAAGATGCGTCCGCGCTATGGTTCCTTGCGTTTTCGGACGCCGCGAAAGGAAGACACGTCCGTCATCGTCTGTATGTGCTCCGAAGGCACTATGGCAACAATCTTCGTCCGAAACCGTTATCTCAACAACTCAAACACATAGTGTGCTTCCTGACATGTCTAGTGGAGGCATGGTAATCTCGGAAGCATTGGGGCCGCATGAGACAGAGCCCTTCCTATTCTATCATGATAGCGCTACGATGTCCGCGGAGCAATCAATGGGCAATGAACAGAGTACAAACAAGAGTGGGATGGAAATTGGGGGTTTCAGTCACCCGTATCATAACGACCGTATCGCGGGAGATGCGGAGTTGTTTGGTTACAACATCCCCTATTCTGTTCGTTATCAACAGCAGATGCAAGGATCAGAGCACCAATTTGTACCTCTATCCTCAACCAGCGAGTGGAACCCGGATCTCAATGACGGCGATACGTTTGCCGAAGTTTTATCACTATCTAAGCCTCAAGCTTCATCTACGATACTACTTCATTTCGCAGCCGGCCTACATGAGAGATTGAGTACATTGGAGAATGGGCCCTCGTGGCGACGTGAGAATGCAGGCATCATTGAATATCCAATTGGAAGCGTCTTGACGCTCTCGAATGAGCTTAGGAAGCTTGGCAAGTCCCTGCAGCTGGATGATGGCAGTGACAACACAACATATGGCGGCCAGTCCCGGAGAACCAGCAACGCTGCTCCATCAAACAGTGAGCACCAGCTACCGACTTCGATGGCCGCTAGTACGGAGGATCCCGAGATGCCAAGCACAGCCTCTTCTCCCCGCTTTGAGATTTCTGACTCACTGATACTGCTAAGCTGCCATGTTACCTTGCTTCGAATCTCCATTGTTGTCTTAGGCTATTTTCATGAATACCTCCTGGCAAATCCTGTTGCAAAAAAGATCGCGCCATCCCCAACTGCAGCTCAAAATTCGGTCGTGTGTCTAGGGGACGTGGTGCCTTTGCACCAGTTACACAGCCGCATTCACACTGCCATCTGCATGCTACTCAGCTCGATCGAGGAGGTCGAGGAAGCGCTATGTCTACCTCAACACTTAAGGCATACCAGTGTACTGCAAGCGTTGAATGATTCGGTATCTCCTCAGTCTGAGCCGCGGGACTCGGAGCCCGCAGTGATCCACGAAGGTTTATTCTCAACCATTGGAGGCATTCAAGACATTGTTTTGGAGTTGGGACGTATAGTAAAAGAAACCAAGGAGATCCTGCGCCATCGAATGGACCTATAGGTAGAATATCAAATATAATCCATCCGGTTGCAACTTCATACGACAGAGTAAAGCTACAGGCAAAAGCATGAATATTTGATCCGTGGTTGAGGGCACGTGAACATTTCCAACATCTCCCATTTCAAAAGTGCTACGATATCAAGATGTCAAGGTACTGGGATCTGAAGTTGGCCTCCAAAGCCTATCCCTTCGTACCGTTCACCCTCCATACCCCCAGAGACCCTCTCAATCCACCCCGATTTCCCCGTTCCGTCTGGTCCAGGGGCACTCGTGGGCTCGCTCCATATTGCACGTTTATGTCCAATGTCGAATTTCCAAAGTTTTTGGTGATGCACAGCCAGTATCTTCAAGGTATAGCCAATATTTGCGTCTCGAAACTTTCCGGGCAATCCCTGCGGTTCAGCTGAATCTGGATCCGGTACAACCTTAACCACTTGGACTGTGTCTCGAGAAACGAGTTGCGATTCCAAATCGGTCAAAAATTCTGGGCCATGAATCGCATTTGCGGCCCCTACAAGTCTGTCGTTGTAGTACAGTCTCGCCACAACACCGGATCTGTGTTGAGAAAAAACAGTCCCTAGGATACGGAGCATTTGCAAATGGTACGGCCCTAGGTGTGCAACCAAATAGTATGCATCGTTTAGGAAGGTCGGCCAGGCTTTACTAGACCAGCCTCGAACCATACCGCCCCGACCTCCTTCTTTGGCAGTGATGTTAAGTGTCCGTTGCCCATTGGTCCCGTCGAAAGGGACGGATATTGTTGCGCCGACAGAGGCAGCGATGGGACCCATTGGGAACATGTAAAACACGTCCGGACAAAGCTGTGCCTCGATGTCTGAGTTTGGAAACCGAGCGACGGGGGTGGTAGTGCTGGTGCTACTGAATTCGACACTTGCTTCCAATTCTCCAGGGACCTCGAAGCGCACTACTGCTGCCGAACAATCTGCCGAGATGCTGAAGCTGATTTTGCCTGCTCGCTCTCCGTTCTCTCCGTCCGTCTTAGCTCTCCAGACTCCCAACACCTTACCATTGTTTTCGAGGTTAATTATCGACTCAGCGAAAAACAGAGTTTTTCCCCAGTGTTTTCCGTCGGGCCAAAGCGCGTTGACTTCCGCATGAAATCCGCCTTTCTCCACCCCCCTTGCGTCTCGATACAAAGAGCAGCCCAGGGCCAGTTCCCCATCAGCACTGAAAGAATCAAATTCCCAAAGCTCCCAACAATCTTTCGATATGCGCGTGGGAAATTTTGATAATAAATTAGCAGATCCAGGAATAAAGGGGGCGGGCTGCACCGGGATGTCGACAATGCAGTCCTGCGTGATGTCAAGGGCTGAACTCAAAGTCTCCGCCATTTTTGGTGATTATCACCCAACCGAAAAAGAACTGAATGAAAGTTAAGGTAGTGCCTAGGTTGATGCGAATAACCGCAAGAATGAGAGGGACAATAACTAAGAAATAGACCAAAAGATAAATCGATGCCCTTTATACCTCATCATCTGCTGTTCTAGTTCGCGTTTTAGTTAGGCGCTAACTTCTATTCTACTCGGACTTTTTCGATGAAACCCAAGGGATACTTTAACAGACGCTGAAATATGTAACGTTATAGCTTGATACTGGTAAACTGCTTACTCATTAACACTATTTTTCTTACTGGTGTTGGTATATTATGGATCTTAGCACGACTTTAGTGTGAATTAGTAGAGGCTTCATAGAACGGATCCCGAATACGAGTCTCGGCGCTAAATCTCCGAATTAAAGGCACGAAAGCTTCACCTTGGCTTAGCTTGTTTTTGAACAACCCTAGTGATTGAAACATTTCTACTGTTTTATCGTGAGAAAGCGTTTGCACCTTTAGCAGTTGCCTGATTTAAATCGTCACGCAGATATGAGTTGAAGGAAATCGAATTCTGAACCTGCATGCTTGAACACATCGTTGAGCTGAAAGTGCTTGGGCTAGTAGACATCACCAATCGCCATCGTGGGTAATTCGCATGGATCCACCGAGCTCTCGCACAATGCGCCAATAGCACAGGCCAAGGACGATGTGTTCATTATCCAGACCAAAGCCATTTCTGTCAACCCGGTGGATTCCAAGATGACAGGTGAATACGTGACAGCCGGTGCAATTGGAGGATGTGATTTTGCAGGGGTAGTCGAAGCCATGGGTCCTGATGCAGCTAGATGGGGCTTTCAGGTGGGAGACCGCGTTTGCGGAACCATTATGGGCATGAATCCTCTTGAGCCGAATCATGGCGCTTTCGCCCAGCACGTTGGCGCTCATGGGAATGCACTGTTACGAATCCCGGATGCTATGAGCTTTGAAGTGGCTGCGGCTCTAGGCACATGCTTCATGACATCTGGCCTGGCACTCTTCCAGAGCTTGCAATTGCCCGGCACCCCAGTCAAACCTAGCACCTCACCTATCCAGGTTCTTGTCTACGGGGGCGCAACAGCCACAGGCACGGCGGCTATTCAACTGCTGCGCCTTGCCGGCTTCACGCCAATTGTAACGTGCTCGCCACACAGCAACGAGCTCGTAATGGCCTATGGTGCTGAGGCCGCGTTCGACTATAAAGACCCAGATTGCGCGTCAAAGATTCGGGCATATAGTAAGAATGGATTGCACTACGCACTCGATTGTATTACCAGTCGTGAAAGTATGCAAATCTGCTATGCTTCACTCAGCCGCGTAGGAGGCCGTTACACCGCACTGGACCCATACCCAGCGGATGTTGCAAAAACACGCAAGATCGTTAAAGCTGATTGGGTACTTGGGCCTATAATGCTTGGCATGGATATAGGGTGGCCAGCACCTCATGGACGCAAGGCTGATGCAGAGTTGTTCAAGTTCGGCTTAGAGTGGACGAGTGTATTGCAGAGTTTGATGCTGCAAGGACTGGTAAGGGAGCACCCGCTGGAAGTACAGGAGGGAGGATTGGAGAAGGTGATCGAGTGCATGGATGATATCAGGGCGAAAAGGGTAAGTGGGAAGAAGCTGGTCGTCAAGCTCTTGGGTGAGCCATAGTCAATCGGATTATTTTGAAGCTCATCTGCGCCGACACTGCAACGCACACTTTTATGGGTGATATAGTCTGAAATCATAACTTATTAATCTCACGGCATCCTAAGAATCTCAACAATCAACAAATTATCCAAGTGCACGCGGACCTCTTCGCAGCTGTCCCATCAATTCTAGACGAGTTGCTGAGTTGCAAAAGTCTCTCCTGAATACTATCCCACACCGAATTGTACTCATAGAAGGATGAATAAAGGGACCTACCCTGATCGTTTGGGCTCAGGACTCGACTGGGAATCGTAGTCTTAGCATCTCGCCATACTTATAGAACAAAAATGGCACAGGGACGAACGCCAGCCCAATAAACGCCAATACGCTGTTACCCCATCCAAGATCCAAGTTACTGTACAGTGGTGGACCGGCAAGCGGAAGCAACGCACCAAAAAGACAGCGCAGCACCGTGTTCACGGCCAGTGCCGAAGCCGCACCCTCAGTGCCAAACGCGTCCACGAGATACAACTGCGCTGGCATGACGATCAGGAAAATACCGATTCCTATAACGGTCGTTCCCAAGATAGGAACGATCCAATGGACGCTCGCTTGAGCACTCCACCCGTACCAGAAGAAACCAATAGGAACGAGAGGTGAGGTCCAGACCATGAGAATCAGACGAAGCTCAGGACGCGCAACCGTGCCTCCCCGAGGCTGATGGAGTACCTTATCACTTAGCACCGCAAACAGAAGAATGCTCATCATCATCCCCAGCCCGAGACCCAGATATGCTAGCCCTGCGGTTTCGGTAGAAAAGTGGTACGTCTCTCCAAAAACACCGGGAAATGTGGTGAAGAGTATATAGGTCAGGCCGAATAGGAAAGCGCAATAGATGGAAAGCAGGAGTAAGATGGGCGACGTGAACATCATCCGCATGGGTCGAGTGATAGCGCGAACCAATAATTGGCTTGCTGTTCGATTGCTGTCGTGTGTACGGGCCTGTAGCTGCTGATTGCCGGTCTTCAATCGCAGTGCAGCAGCTTTGCGTTCGAGAAGTATAGGCTCGAATGTCTCCCGCATAAATACAGCCCCCGCGATAGAAATTGCGGCTGCCTAGATATCCATTCTTTTAGCTGAATTCAAACACTGAGGAAGCAATAGCTGACTTGGGACACCTACTAGTATCAAGTTTAGCCAGAATGTCCAGCGCCAGCCCAGATGCTGCGTGACAAAGCCACCGATGACTGGCCCAATGACGGGACCAAGCAATGGGCCAAGGCCGAATAAGGACATGGCCTTGCCGCGCTCTTGAGCTTGATAAAGATCCGCAATGGTACCTCCGCCGATTGTCATTGGACCAGAAGCAGCGCATCCACAGATGAAGCGGAATACTAGAAACATGGCAGTATTGGTGCTGAGGGCGCACCCAATTGTGAAGGCAAGGTATACAGCGTTGCATATGTGGTAAAGCCACAAGCGGCCATATATCTCGGATAGTGACGCAAGGAAGAAGGGGCCAAAGACGAAGCCGAGTATATAGATTGAGACGGTGAAGGAGGCGACCATGGAGCTGGTAATGTGAAAATCGGAAACAAGATTGGGGGCGCCTGGAGCGAACATGACAGACGCCAAGTTGGAGTACAAAGTGAAGGCGCTGACACAGAGGACCTGGGATGTTTTTGTCCATTTTTTCCAGTTGCGAGGGTTCGCCGCATCATCCATACGGCCCCAGTCGACTATATGGTCTTTCTTTCGCTCAGTCTTTGCGGGAGACATGACCTCAGGGGTATCCTGTAGTTTGTTTCCTTGATTCATCTATGTATGAAGCTTGGTTGATAGAATATACAGGCAAAGAAGGACCTTATGTATGATAATTGCTTGCAAAAAGAGGTAAAATTCAATCAGCTCAACGGAAAGCCTTTCAACGAAAAAAACCAGCTGGCTCTGAGGGGTATTGATGTATGTCGTGGAGATAAGGAGACGTCCGTTTCATGCGATTTTTCTGAGTGGGAGGTTCGGGCGTGGGAGAAGGTTTGGATTTTCGCCATAGTCCGGCAGTGTCAACTTTGACGTGAAGGAGGGCGGTCCAAGTTGTCACGTCCGCGGAGGTAACGAATTCGCAGCATCGGACGTCCGAAGGTGAAGGGATTAATGCGAGCAACCACTTCGGAGTTAGTGCTGATGTCCGCGGACACGGAGGAACCCCGCCGCCGAAGGAGGCACATATACATCAATCAATATCATCCTACATTCTACGAAACTGTCTCTAGACGCACGGCGTACCATATTATTGTCTTTGCTCATGGCCGACTGTCCGCCATCGACTTCACCTACTTATCGCCGGCGTGACAAGCCGCAGCTTAGCTGCAATGCATGTCGAAAACGGAAGTAAGGGGTACTTATCCAGACTTCAGTTATGCCCACTCTGACTTGTCATCAGGGTGCGCTGCGATCGTATGCACCCTTGCAGCAACTGCTCAAGCCGTGGGCTGGGATCCTCGTGCATTTTTGCGGCTGCGCCGTCTGCGCGAGAAATGACAACCGACCGCGGTCAAGGGCTCTCTGCACACCGAAGTCAGGCTACTATGCCAGGGCCACCAGGCACATCCGCCAGTGTACAAACTCGTATCAACCAACTTGAAAGCCTAGTGCTGGACCTCATGCATAAGAACAATGCGCCTAATCCGCATCCATCGTCATTGCAAGAGTCGCTTCCCATAAAGCATGTTCGGCCTGCGCATAAACCGAGAGAGGCCGAATCCGAGTGCCCTGTCTCGCCGTCTCCGTCCGATTATGGCAGTATTAGTATTCGTCATGCAAGGTTGAACTATGTAGGCAGTTCTCATTGGGCCGCCATTCTTGACAGCATAGTCGAGTTACGAAACCACTTCGCTCAGGAAGAAGGTGGTCTTGATCAAACCCCCGATTCAATTGTGCCACCGACAAGGTTTCCAAAGCCCCAGCTTCTCTACAGCGGTTCGGCGTATGAGACAACTTTTTCCATCATCAAGTCTGTTCCGCCGCGGCCTGTTGTGGACAGGCTGGTGTCTCGCTACTTCAATGTGCTCGATATAGCCCCCGGTATGCCTATGTAATCTTGTTCATCATTTCCGAAAAACTCCGTTCATATTCTCCTCACTGACAGGCATTAGGTGTTGTGCACAGCACCCAGTTTCTGCGAGAGGTATGTCATTCTACGCCTCACATTGCCCCACTCACATGTCACTAGTATGAAAGATTCTGGGAAGCGCCACAGGAAGCTCCCATTATGTGGGTGGGATTGTTGTTTAGTATGATTTGCTTGTCAGCGCAGCTACAGCAGGCATCTCTTGCCCCCCCTGATCCACTTCAGTCGCAATCCTGGACTTCATTGCTGGCGCCTGAAAACCCGGTTGATGTCTACCGAGCGAAGACGGTTCAGTGTCTACTGTTGGGCAACTACACGATGGGAGGACCGTACACCTTAGAAACATTAATTCTCTACTTTTTGGTTGAATGCTTCAACCTCAAAGACATGGAGATCGGCATATGGGTTTTGTCTGGGACCATTATGCGAGTAGCTGTACACATGGGCTATCATCGAGATGCGAAGCACTTTCTGAACATTTCTCCATTCGCTGGTGAAATGCGAAGACGTGTGTGGGCGACTTTAGTGCAACTGGATTTCAGCATCTCGACACAGTTGGGTGTGCCAACATTGATCAAAGAAAGCCAAACAGACACCGAGGAGCCTCGAAACTTGTACGATGCTGACTTTGACGAGAACACGAACGAGTTGCCACAGTCAAGACCCGAGACTGAGGTCACGCCTACACTCTACTTATTGGCTAAGCTCCGACTCATTTCGGTGGGGTTGAAGGTCGCCGATGTGGCTGCAGGACCTCGGACACACTCCTACACTGACGTACTGGAGCTTGATCGCCAGATCAGAGAAGCACGAAATGCCTTACCGTCTAGTTTAAAATGGAATGGACTTGGCACATCACTTGATGTCTCTTCTCAGATTATCATTCAGAGGATATGGTTGGAAGTGACATTGCAACAGTTGACCATCGTTCTGCATAAGAAGTTTCTGGATCCATCCCGGCTGCATCCAAACTATCGCAACTCACGGATCGCCTGCCGCCAAGCTGCCATGAAGATTTTAGAGCTGCAACGTCTTGTAAATGAAGAAACACAGGCGGATGGTTTGCTATACCAAAGCCGTTGGCGGGTTTCGTCCGCTTTTAGCAATGATTTCCTTCTCGCTACAAGTATACTTTGCTATTGTCTCCAGAGTCATACCGAACGGCACAGGGAGCAGTCGGTGAATTCAGAAGACATCGATATCGAGCCCGCGGAACTCGACAAAATTAGATTGCTCTTGGACACGTCGCGAAGCATCTGGATTCGGCAAAGTGCCAAATCAAGAAAAGCCCAGAAGGCTGTTGCAGCTGTCCAATATGTTTTGAGCAACGCCGAAGCTGGCGTCGCTTCTGACGCCTCTGATGATGGTTTCTCGGTTTCATCAACAGGCGCCGCTATTTCTAATTTTCCAGGTTTGTTACCATCTAGCGTCACTAGATTATCGATTTGCATTATTAACTGATGGCATACCAGACTTTACGTCGCACTATGACTTTCTGGGACTGGATGTAGGTACTGGTAACCAAACAACTGCATGGCCGGCATTCGCTCCTAACATAATTGGCAATGTCGAGCAATGGCCATGAGCGAGCGAGTGACTCCCAAAAAGATGAAAACTTAATTCTCATGGTAAGTGCAGAGTCCCTCGTAAGGCGATGCGTTGGTGGTCATTAATCACCTGATTAGGGAAGGGCAATGGGTCGCATCGAACTCAGACCTGGTGGACAAAACATTCGGGGTGTTTCGGTGGATCGTCTTACTCAGACATCAAGGAGTCGGGTCTATTCGGTACTGTCACCCCCCAGTCTAAGCGTTCACTGTGTTGGTTCTAACCAGTTTGCCCTTATTCCAGTATTATGGCACATTTTCTCTTGGCATTTACTCTTCAAGTGTGCAGACCTTGAAGGGAGAGGAAGGACTACATATCACCTGGTAGTACGTAGTATGAAACCGACTATTCCACTCATCAATTCTGTGATTCAACTCCCTAAATCCTCATTCAATCATTGATACTCCGATTTTTGTTCATCCGTAATGAACTCCACTGAACCTATTGCTCTCATTGGCAGCGCTTGCCGCTTCCCAGGTGGCTGCGATACCCCGTCTAAGCTATGGCAACTGCTTCGAGAGCCTCGAGACCTGCTGCAAAAGGTCCCTGAGAAAAGGCGCTGGCATCCTGAGTCATTTTACCATACAGATCCCGAGCATCACAGAACTACAAACGTGACATCCTCCTATTTTCTGGATGATGATCCCGCCGAATTCGACAACACTTTCTTCAATATTCAGCCCTCGGAATGCGAAGCTGTCGACCCACAGCAGCGAATGCTTATGGAGACTGTTTATGACTCCGTTTGCTCTGCTGGACAGACTATCGAGGGTCTTCGTGGATCTTCCACCGCGGTCTTCGTTGGTATGATGTGTGATGACTGGAGCGCTATGCTCACCAAAGATGCAGAGACTATTCCGCAGTATAGCGCTACAGGAATGGGCCGTAGCATAATGTCTAACCGCATTTCTTACTTCTTCGACTGGCACGGCCCATCGATGACTATTGACACAGCGTGTTCATCCAGTCTTGTTGCCGTCCATTTAGCAATTCAAGCCCTCCGTAACGGCGAGTGCAAAGCGGCAGTGGCGGCCGGTGTTAATCTTTGTCTCAGTAAGTCCTCTTATGACCGGATGCATGTGAGACATGTGCCTGTTATGTACATTGCGACATCCAATCTACACATGCTGTCCGCAGGTGGCCGTTCACGCATGTGGGATAAGGACGTTGATGGCTACGCTCGAGGCGAAGGGATCGCATCTGTGGTGTTAAAGCCTCTCAGCGCTGCACTTCGCGATGGGGACCACATTGAATGCCTCATCCGCGCCACTAGCATCAACCAGGATGGCAGAACTCAGGGTTTAACAATGCCCAGCGCGACAGCGCAGACTGCGCTTATTCGCGAAACGTATATGCGTGCTGGACTCGATATTGAAAAGCCCGAAGATCGTCCGCAATTCTTTCACGCCCATGGCACTGGAACTCCCGCTGGCGATCCACAAGAGGCCAAAGCAATATCCACTGCCTTTTACAGCGGTGGTGCATCTGATAAGCTCTATGTCGGATCGATCAAGACAGGTACCACGGCGAATTCCATGTGAGACATTCACTAACTATCACAGTTATTGGTCACACTGAGGGAACTGCTGGGCTTGCCAGCCTGATCGGTACCTCTTTGGCACTCCAGCACGGTATAATTCCGCCCAACTTGCTATTCAATGAGCTCAACCCAAGCTTGGTTCCATTTTATGCCAATTTAGAAGTGCCAACGTCGGCTATAAAATGGCCCAAGCTTTCGCCTGGTCAGGTGAGAAGGGCGAGCGTCAATAGTTTTGGTGTGTATAAAGGCTAAATGTAGGTATATCTTCCGCTGACGTAGACGTGCCCAAAGGTTTTGGTGGGACAAATGCTCACGCAATCGTCGAAGCTTATGAGCCTTCCGTAGCGAAGTCTGGTAGTGGTCCGCTGTTCTCACCACTGACTATCTCCGCGGGGACAGAAAAGTCTCTGCGGGGTTTGCTCTCGGCTTATATGGAGTATCTGCAGGACAATCCACAGGTATCGTTACGTGATTTTGCTTACACGCTCCAAGAACGACCTTGGCGTTCCGTGCCGCTATCGCTACTACGAGTACAGCAGATGCCGTGCAGAAGATTGGCGACCTCCTTAAGAATCCTGATGCGCCTGAGCTAAGCACAAAACACTTTCCGGTGCCGCGCCCACGCATTCTTGGAGTTTTTACTGGACAGGGTGCGCAATGGCCACGAATGGGGGCAGGTCTCTTAGAATTATCGCCTTTTGCATCGAGGCGTCTCGATGAGCTTGACCTCACACTCACCGAGCTTCCTCAGGATATCAGGCCTGCGTGGACACTGAAGGAGCAAATGCTTGCTCATGCAGCGACATCCAAAGTTGCTGAGGCGGCCGTGTCTCAACCGCTCTGTACAGCAGTCTAGGTCTTACTCGTCGATCTTGTTCGTTCATCCGGAATCAAATTCGCTGCTGTTGTTGGTCACTCCTCTGGTAAGTAAAATCATCAATTCAATTCGCCAGCAGGACGACCTACCTCTAACAAACCACTGTGATCAGGTGAGATTGGAGCCGCGTATGCTGCAGGATTTGTGTCGGCGACTACTGCCATTCGCGTTGCTTACCTACGAGGACTTTATGCCAAATTCGCTGGTTCCTCGACATGTGCTAAAGGTGGCATGATGGCGGTAGGCACATCCTTCCAAGACGCTTCCGAATTCTGCCAATTGGAACACTTCGAGGGCAGAATATCGGTCGCCGCCGTCAACTCTTCGTCGAGCATCACACTTTCTGGTGACGAAGACGCTATATCGGAAGCGGTGGAGATCTTCAAGGACGAGGGCAAGTTCGCCCGCCAGCTTAAGGTCGACACAGCCTACCATTCCGCTCACATGGTATCATCTTCCAAGCCTTACCTTTCCGCGATGGAAACTGTCATTGGTGTTGATGAACTCAGTAATGACGCTGAAGACAGGCCTATCTGGTACTCTAGCGTTCTTGCCGGAACTATCATGAGTTCTGACAAGGTAAACTCGCACTACTGGGTGTCAAACATGGTGCAACCAGTGCTGTTCGATGCGGCTATCCGCGCAGCAGTTGCCAAGAGTGGTTCTTTTGATCTAGCCTTAGAGGTTGGCCCACATCCTGCACTAAAGGGACCATGCCTTGACACCCTCGCCGAGGTCCTAGGTGATCCAATTCCTTATTCTGGGCTACTCGCTAGGGGAAAAGATGATCTGCTTGAGATTTCAGCAGCACTCGGCTTCGTCTGGTCGAACCTAGGTGCTGAATTGGTTTCCTTTGAAAACTTTGAGAAGTTGGCCTCCGGAGATGAAGCTCGCCGCCGCATAGTTCCGGACTTACCGAAATATGTTTTTGACCATTCAAGATCGTTCTGGCAAATTTCTAGGGCTGCCGGTGCCCAATTTGCCAGTCACGATGCTCCTCATCCTATTCTCGGCAAACGTTGTGTGGAGCGCGAAACGCCACAGCAAGTTGAATGGCGAAATATCCTCTCCGTTAAAGAAATCCCTTGGCTTAAAGGACATAAAATCCAGGGTGGCATGGTATTTCCGGCTGCTGGGTACGTCGCGATGGTAACCGAGGCGGCAAAGATAATCTCAGGCAAGTCACGTATCAATCTCATCCACATCCAAAACCTGTTCATCGGTCGAGCCATTGCTTTCAACGAGGAAACATCCTCGATGGAGACCTTATTTAGACTCAAAATCACTCACTCAGGGCCCGACAGTATTCAAGCTGAGTTTTCTTGCTGTTCTGGTGCTCCCTACGAAACTGGAACGACTATGGGCCTCAATGCTGAAGGTTCTGTGACCATCATGCTTGCGGAGCCTGAAGCCGATATTATTCCTTGTGTCAAGCCCACCGAATTTAATATGACCACGATTGATGTTGATCGATTCTACAACCAAATCCACAAGCTGGGATACGAGTACTCGGAGCCGTTCCGTGGATTGATCTCGATCCAACGCAAAAAGGGTTATGCTAGTGGTACTATGAAAGATCAAGGCGGTCCAGAATGGGAAAATCAACTACTCATACATCCCGGTATGCTAGACACAGCCATCCAGACTTCTTCGGCTGCCTTTGGATGCCCCGGCGACGGCACGATGTGGAGTTTGATGATCCCTACTGGCATTCAGTCGATCATCATCAATCCTTATTTCACGTCATATGGCGTTGGAAAGCAGACAATTCTGCCCTGAGAGACTTTTTCTCGGAGTACAATCAAGACGCATAGCACTATGGATGTCAACATCTTCTCTGAGGACAATGAGCATACTTTCATCCAAATGGAAGGACTCCAGTTGATGCCGTTCATAGCAGCCCGACCTGAAGACGATGGCAACATCTTTTCGACGCTCGAATATCGAATCGATAAACCTGACGGCGATATCGCTCTAATCAACGATCAATGGACTGCAAGCGAATTGGACGCTGCTCTCAAAGGAGAGCGGGTGTCTTTGCATTATCTAATCCGCTTGTCGGAGAGCATCACGCCTGAAGAAAAAGCCAATACTCTCCCACACTATCAGCATCTTCTCAATTGGGCCGCTTTTGCCGTCAATCGTGTCAAGGCAGGGAAGAACCCAAACGTTCCTTCTAGCTGGGTGCATGACACTGAGGAGCAGGTGAAATCGATATGGGGTGGAATTCATGATCGAGCTGACATTCGTCTCATTGAATCTGTGGGGAAGAATATTGTAGACGTCGTGCGCCAGGGATCTGGTATTCTTGAGCATATGGATGGTCTATTCGACTTCTACGATGAAGGCCTAGGCCTTGACAGGACCAACCGTCATTTAGGCTGCATGGTCGCGCAGCTTGGGCATCGTTATCCGCAGATGAAAATTTTCGAAATCGGTGCCGGTACAGGCGGTTCGACACGCAATATCCTTTCGTACCTCGGCGACATGTTTTCCAGCTATACGTACACCGACATTTCCAGCGGTTTCTTTGAGGCCGCCCAGGAGCTTTTTAAAGAATATCAGGATCGCATGGTGTATCGCACGTACAATATGGAGCACGATCCGGAATCCCAAGGATTTGAGCCAGGCTACTACGACCTTATCCTGGCCTCCAATGTGATGCACGCAACTGACAAACTTGAGGACATGATGACAAATGCACGTCGCCTTCTGAAGCCTGGTGGCTATATTATTGCATTGGAACTCACAAACAACGACAGCCTGCGCGTTGGGCTACCGATGGGCAGCTTGCCAGGGTGGTGGGTGGGTGCGGAGACGGGGAGGCCCCATGGCCCCACGGTCACGTTACCGCAGTGGGATGCCTTGCTTCGCAAATGCGGTTTTGCAGGAATCGACACCTGTACACCTACTGAGCATCAGCTACAAGGCTCTATTGTTTTCGCGGCACAGGCTGTTGACGACCGAGTTAGTCTTCTACGGTCTCCATTGACGTCCATCCTTGCTCTCCCTCCTACTGAAGTCCCCCGCCTGATCATCATTGGAGGAGAGTCTCTCACAACCCATCGCATTGCCGAAAAGGTCGCCAAGTTCCTTGCCCCTCGCTATAGCGATATCCTTCGCGTTACGTCTTTCGAAAGTCTGGATGTGGATGCATTACCGTACGCCAGCACGGTGCTGTCACTAACAGATCTTGATGAGCCCGTTTTCAAGAACATCACGCCTCAAAGTCTGGAAGCACTCAAAATTCTGTGGCAGCAAGCTTACAACATAATTTGGGTTACTAAAGGTGCAAGAGCGACTGAGCCATATTCATCTATGATGATAGGTCTCGGACGTGCCATGATCCATGAGTATCCAACGATTTCCTTGCAAATCTTGGACGTTGACAACATTTATGATGAAGACAAGATATCACAACTATTCAGTGAAGAACTTTTAAGGTTGGAGCTCCTCAACAAGTGGAATCGTGATGCCAGCGGTAACATCGACTTCCTCTGGTCTATCGAGTCTGAAGTGAGCTTTGAGGGCGGGGCTCGTTTGATCCCTCGTATTTACAAAAACGCCGAAGCCAATGCCAGATACAACAGTACTCGGCGCACAATCTCGAAACAGATTACATGGAAGGAATCCACGGTTATTCTTTCTGCCGATAACGACTGTTATGAACTTCTCGAGCCTTCGCCGCTGTATATTCCATCCATCCCGCCTGCCAATTCAGATTTTATATCTATACAGGTATCTCATTTCCTTCTGCAAAGCATCGAGACCGAATTATGCGGCAAGCTCATGCTTTGCGCCGGGGTTGATAGCTCTACCGGTACTCACCTACTTGCTCTATCACAATCAATGGAGTCTCGACCAACTGTTCCGGTAGAATGGACCATGCCCCTGCCTCCCAGTGGTGGCGACTTGGCGGGGATCGTTTCGGCCGTTGCTGCCCAACTTATCGCGCACAAAATCCTCGAACTAGCCTCGTTTGGTGGCACAATAGTCCTACACGAATCGACTACGTTACTAGTCGATGCTCTGAAGCAGAAGGCCCAAGATTATCCAGTTCAAATCATTTTCACCACCTCGATCAAAGACCGGGCTCAATATGAATGGCTCTACATCCCGCAGAACCTGCCCCAACGACTCGTCAAGAAAGCTCTGCCCGAGTCTACTACGATGTTCATCGACCTTTCCTATACTCGTGGTTCCATTGCAACAGCACAACTAATTTGCAACTGCCTGCCTAAATCTTGCAACGTTTATGGCTCCGATAGCATATATGGTGCGATGACCGACACGCGGGCTGAATTTTCGTTCAGTGGTGTTTCGGCGGCATTTAAAACTGCATGCAATGCGGTTTTTTCGAGAAAGGACCAAGAGAAAGCATCGGTAGTAATCGAAGTCGGCAAGTTGAAAGAGATCTCCATTGCTAGCACGCCTCTGGCTGTTGTTGAATGCTCAACTCCTACTGTTCTGGTAAACATTCAATCAATTGACTCGGGTACGATATTCCGAGCGGACAAAACTTATCTACTGGTTGGTATGTCTGGTCAGGTTGGTCAGTCTCTTTGCCAGTGGATGGTCGAACGTGGGGCTCGTTATGTTGCTTTGGCCAGTCGGCGACCTAAGGTCCACAGCCAGTTCATCGCATTTATGAAAGAATTTGGAACAACCGTGATAGTACTAGCACTGTAAGTCTGATTGGCCATTGATGCTGTGGCGCCACAATTGTGAAGATGGAGTTGCTAACCAAACCCCCAGAGATATCACCAAACGCGAATCTCTACACAGTTGCTATGATGAGATAACAGCGCAAATGCCCCCCATCGCCGGTGTAGCTAATGGAGCTATGATCCTCAGGGACTGTATGTTTGATGGTATGACGTTGGAAAATCTTACAATGGTTCTGGATCCCAAAGTTGCTGGCACTCAATACCTGGACGAACTCTTTTATGATACTCCACTCGACTTCTTCATAATTATGTCTTCACTGACCTCTCTCGTTGGTAACAGCAGCCAAAGCAACTATGTGGCAGCCAATATGTTTATGGTGGCCCTGGCTGAGCAGCGCCGGAAACGAGGCTTGGCTGGATCCGCATTAGCTATTGGTCCTTTAATAGGTATTGGGTACGTCGAGAACTCCGAACTCACAGGTGAGTATTTTGAGAATCTCGGCATGAGAAACATCTCAGAACAAGATTTGCAACAACAATTCGCAGAGGCTATCCTTGCCGGTCGACCGGACTCTGTAGGAAGCTCGGAGGTTGCGATCGGGCTCATTCCATTCCACCCCGAGCAAGATGACAAGGCACAGTGGCATGGCGATATAAAGTTCAATCACCTTATTCTAGAGCACCAAGATGCGCAAAATCTTATCGGTAAGAGCTCGGTGTTGCCGGTGCGAATAAAGCTCGCCGAAGTCAAAACGAAAGATGAAGCGGCTGCAGTCATTAAAGGTAGGAGGCGGTGCTCCCAGGCCATTCCAACCCCCCGAACCCTCCTATGCAGGATTGCTAATTCAAAAATAGAGGACTTCCTTATCCGTCTCAAGCGAATTTTGATGCTTGGATCCGACGAAGTGGTCAATGAGAAGGTGCCTCTCGTCGAACAGGGTATTGACTCACTGATGGCAGTGGAGGTACGCTCCTGGTTTCTGAAAGAGCTGGACGTCGATATCCCAGTTCTTAAAGTGCTCGGTGGTAGCAATATCACTGATCTTCTTGCCGAAGCTATGGACCGTGTGCCTGCCACAGTCATAGATTTTGGTGCACTATCCAACGCCAAAACTATCGCGCCTGAAATCAAAACGCCGCCTTCGCCTCCTGTGGTGCAGATCGCAGCAAGCTCTTCTAATTCTTCTACTTCGCCGAGCTCAGATGTTGATCCAGCCTCACACCCAAGCACGCCTCTTAGAACGCCAATGACTGATGCGGAAGACCAGATAACTGCTGGGGAGCCCGCTGAAATAAAGCCTAAGGTTTCTTCTACAGGCACAGAACATGCAACTGAGATGTCCTACGGCCAAGAAAGATTTTGGTTTCTGAGCGATTACCTCAAAGACAAGACGAGCTTCAACATGACTGTGATGTTCAAACTCGCGGGAAGGCTCCAGAAATCTCGCCTTGAGAGGGCTGTCCGCATAGTTGCTCAACGTCATGACGCTTTACGCACCCGATTCTTCTGGTCGGGAGAGGGTATCAACCGTATCGCAAAGCAAGGCGTCTTATCGGAATCATCCATTGAACTGGAGCACGTTAAGATCAACTCAGAGACAGATGCCAAAGAACAGCTTAGGAAAATGCATGAGTATGTTTGGGACCTCAACTCTCATCAAGCAGCAAGGATGGTCTTGCTCACTCTCAACGACAATATCCACTATTTCATAACTAGCGGCCATCACATCTCCTGGGATGGCTACAGCTTTACTGTTTTGTTCTTAGATCTTGACACAGCGTACTCAGGACGACCACTTCCACCACAAGGACCCGAGTGCCAGTATCCCGCTTTCGCCGCGTGGCAAAGAGAGATGTACGAGACTGGTGCCATGAAGAAGTCGATTGACG
The DNA here is from genome assembly GCA_003073855.1 of Periconia macrospinosa. NCBI lineage: Eukaryota > Fungi > Ascomycota > Dothideomycetes > Pleosporales > Periconiaceae > Periconia > Periconia macrospinosa. The sequence goes on along the minus strand of KZ805341.1, from coordinate 111,868 downwards.
AATACTATCGTCCAATGATTGATCCTCAGGCCAAAGCAATTCCTCTCTTCCCGTTCGCTAGAGCTACGACCAGGCCATTGCTCGACCATTTCGAGCAGTTTGAAGCCAAGGTCACACTCCAACCTAGTCTCGTTTCGAAGATGAAGCAGGTTTCTAGGAAGTGTGGCGCAACCATGTTCCATCTTTACCTCGCTGCGCTTCAAGCTCTCGTCTTCCGTCTCTTGCCAGAGGAGGATTCGTTCTACCTCGGAGTTGCCGATGCCAACCGCCTTGATAAAAACTTTATAGGCAGTCTAGGCTTCTTCCTCAACCTCTTGCCTGTGCGTTTCGACAGGAGTACGCCAGGAACCAAGGCCAGCGACATGATTAAGGACACACGCAACAAAATCTACAAAGCCCTCGAGAATTCATTTGTACCTTGGAACATTCTTCTAAAGGAACTGAAGATCACTCGCACAAATACAGAGGCACCAATCTTCCAGTTGTTTGTGGACTATCGTCAAATCACTCGGGATAGGGCACAATGGTGCGGATGCGGCCTGAGCGACGAAGATTGGCTGAATGCGCGGAATGGATATGATCTCACACTGGGTATCACCGACAACCCTACGGGGGAGTCCTTGCTCTCTTTACGCTTCCAGAAAAAGCTGTATTCGGAGCACAGCACTGAATTATTCCTCAGATCATATGTGTCAGTCCTAGAGTCATTGGCTAGTGGCATTGATACGCACGTGGATGAGTTGCCGCGGTGGGCCTCGAACGATGTCGAAGCGGCTCTGAATGCCGGCAGAGGTAAGTTCTCCAACACGAAATATCTCCACGTCCCATAGAAATCATCCACTTACAGTTTTTTCAGGCCCTCATCTTGAATTAGAATGGCCTACAACTGTTTCGCATTGAATTGACCAGATAATCGATGCGCATGCCACACGGCCGGCTATCAAAGATGGCTTGGGCAATAACCTCACATATGCGCAGATGCGAGACCGCATCTATAGCATCACCGCGGCGCTTTGCGAAGCCGGAGCCACAAGAGGTACACATGTTGGTGTATTTCAGAACCCCTCTTCGGACTGAATCTGCTCAATGCTGGCTATTTTTAGGTTTGGAGCCACCTATGTGCCTTTGGATCCCCGCAATTCCATTGCTCGTATTGCCAGTATCGTGGGTACAGCGAAGCCAACTATAGTACTGACCGATCACCATACTACTAGCCAGGTCACCCAAGTTATCGTCTCAGACATTGCAACATCATCATCACTGCCTGCTGTTGTGAATAAGGCGACTCCAGATTCTCCAGCTGTTATACTGTTCACGAGTGGTACAACCGGCAAGCCAAAAGGTGTCATCCTTACTCATGCCAATTTGCGTGCTCAGTGTGAGGGCTACTCGCGAATGGTTGACCTACCTTCGATGGTTTCTGTCGTTCTTCAGCAAACAATCTACAATTTCGACGTCTCGCTCGACCAAATCTTTGCCGCCCTTGCCGATGGAGGTTGCCTGTACGTGGTGCCAGCGGAGAAGAGAGGAGATCCGCAAGCCATCACGAAGATCATGGCGGAGCAAGGTGTGACATACAATGTCGCCACTCCTTCTGAATACGAGACCTGGTTCAGATACGCTTCTGATCAATTATCCAGATGCAAGTCGTGGAGATATGCTTTTGGCGGCGGAGAACACCTCCACAACGGGCTCATCACAAAATTTGCTCATCACGCCACACATCATATCCCGGGTTTGAGATTGTTTAACAACTATGGCCCAACTGAGGCCTCTCTAGCTATTACAAAGGGCGAAGTGATGCATAGCGATCCCAATCTCGAAAGCCACGTCCCGGCCGGATGGATCATTCCTAATTATGCCGTCGCAGTGGTTGACGAGCATCTCAATCCTGTGCCCTTTGAAACGGTTGGAGAGATCATTGCGGGTGGTCCTGGAATTACTGCCGGATACCTAGGACAAGATGAACTAACGAAAGAAAAATTCATACCGGGTGACCTCATTCATCCACTGGCAGCTGCGAGTCCTGGACTGTGGTACAGAACAGGGGATAGAGGCCGACTTCGCCAGGATGGTGCCTTGTATGTCGATGGCCGCATTTTAGGCGACACTCAGGTCAAGATTCGTGGCTTTCGTGTTGAGCTCCAGGAGATCGAAAACGTTCTACTAGAGACTGCAAAAGGTGCTATTTCGCAAGCAGTTGTAACCGCACGCGGCTCTGGAGAAGACCGATTCCTTGCTGCTCATGTTGTCTTCGCGTCAGAATTCCCGCCTCTTCGTCGCCAACAGTTGCTAAACCACCTCGAGTCCAAGCTACCATTACCTTTATACATGCAGCCTGCTGTTATTGTGCCTATAGCTAGCATTCCTGTCACCAGCAATTTCAAATTCGATCGCAAAGCCATCCAAGTCATGGAGTTACCCGAAGCTGATGCCTCAACCGAGAATCTGGCCAGCATGGAAAAGAAGGTGGCACAGCTCTGGAAGGCCATAATTCCTCATGGGGTGCGGGAACTTACGCCTGAAAGCGACTTCTTTGACATTGGCGGCAACTCGATTCTGCTAGTGAAACTGCAAGCTGCTATCAAGCGTGAGCTGAACTCTGCACCCCAACTAATTGATTTGATGGCTTCTAGTTCACTCGAAGGCATGGCTCGACACGTTAGAGCAGCTTCCAGCCAGGAGACAATCGACTGGGAAGCTGCAACTGAGGTTCCATTGTATTTGAGTCAGCTACTCCGTTCGAAGTCGTCGCCGACTTCGAAGGACAGAAAGCATCTCAACGTCGTCATGACCGGTGCTACAGGATACCTTGGGCGCCAAATCCTAGCTCGTCTGCTCGAAGCACCCGAAATACGTGAAATCATTCTCCTCGTTCGACCCGAAAGTATCACAACAGCCTCAACCCTATCTTTCAGTCCTTTAGTGAAACTCGTAGCTGCCGATCTGTCACAGCCAAATATGGGTCTCAGTGACGAGACCTTCATTACACTTGCGGATAAAACAGACGTTATTATGCATTGTGCTGCCAATCGCTCTTTCTGGGATGACTTCCAAGCCCTACGGAAAGTCAATTTCGATGCCGTCAAGGACCTAACCAGACTATGTGTCGCGAACGACGCCACACTCCACTTCATATCATCCGGTTCAGTCCATATCTACGGAGATGCAGCCCCACCAAGTGACGGCAGCGACGGTTATATTGCCAGCAAGTGGGCCGCTGAAAGATTCCTCCATAACGCAGCGCGCTGCGGGTTGAAGGCGCAGATCCATCGGCCACTATCAGTCGTGACAGAAGGCCAAACATCGGAGTCCATCAAAAAGATCAGGGGCATTCAATCTGAGCTTACGCGAATCATCGCGGACCTCAAAAAGCGGCCGGATTTCTCCGCTGTCAGTGGATTTGTTGACGTTGCGCCTGTGCACGACATCTCCGCTTCCATCGCTGCCAGTATGCGGGTTCCTACCAATTCGTTCAATACCTTCGCAACCATTGCAGAGCACAAGGCGCATGTCCGTCTGTCTATCGCCACTTTTGCGGAGCAGATTCAAGCCAACAGCGAGCTTCTAGATCTGGAACCAATGAACCCCTTACTGTGGTTTGCTGAAGCGAAGAAGGCCGGCTTTAAATGGCTGATTTTAGCGATGGAACTCATTATGAGTAGAGAAGAAGAGGGGAACCTACAAGAGGGGCATCTAAGTAAGATTATTACTAGACGTTAATCTACTTGGCAACTATGGGGTTAGGGTAGATATGTAGCTAAAGATTTCCTTTCAGAATATCTTGATGCAAATTTAAAATAAAGAAAAGCTACCGAGATTAAATTTAATTGATTTATTAATTCCTCGTCTCCTGCATAGAAAGAAACATAGTTGTTGGCGAGACAGTAATCTGTCTATCGTCACTGATGTCTTAAGTCTGCGCTACTTGAGAAAGTATGCCAAGAATTGATAGCACTTTTTACAATGCGGACTTTGTATTTTTGCTTATAGCTTCCCTATACAGGATATGTTATTAGGAAAACCGTAATTGAACACTCAAGAACGCAAAGCTATGTAGTAATGTTGACAAACTTCTAAGCGGTGAGGGCTTTGGCAAGCCCAGTTAATGCTATTGAGAACTCCGCATCTCGCAGCATAATCCACAAGACAGCAAATGTCAGACTTTATTAAAAGAGTAAATAATAATGAACATGGAGAGCACACAGCTCATGCCTGGCTTTTGCTGCTGTATCTACAACGAAATCACCTAGCGCAGCTCTTCCAGTATCTTCACTTGTTCCCCCGGGTCATTAGTGGCATTTGAGCGTTTGACAAAGAAAGATATGTGTTGCGTAGCTTCATTGCTCCTAATGATGTGCCATCCATAACTATACAGTAGAAATATAGACCACAATTCAAGCTCATGGAATCAGACATTCGACTTTTTTCTTTTCGCACAGTCACTATTGGGCTCGCGATCAGCCTGAAGAGGCCAATGACTTGACGCTAACAGTAAATCTTGGCCTGCTGGTAATTTTTATTCGACGGCGAGTCGTTTCCCTTACATCGTTAGCTGGCATTTTGATCACACAATGTTCAGGCGAGTACAAATTATTATTAACTAAACTCGGCTGCATCAGCGAAGAACCTTATCCGAGAAGGGCTCACCGTGAGTGATAGAATGATGCCTTGCTAGGGAAATCCAACTACGGAGTCAGCGCAGTAGTGCTTGCCCCAAATGCAACGCCAACATACATCTCTAGAATTTTGAGACATCAAGATAAATGCATGAATCACGATATACACATGGTAAGCATGTACATAATGTTTTGAAAATGATCTCAATTGAATCTATCCACGTAATTTCCAACCCAGATTATACTTTTATTGTAACCGTGTATGTGTCTCAGATGCAATGAAGCAAAGACTCAGTGATGATGCACCCGCCCGAGCGATTCAGGAAGATACCGCTCTTTGTTCCAACGCCCTGTCACCAAGTTTGAAAAGTCCTCCACTGATGATACCGAAAGAGGGGAACACGCCAGGCGTGGGACTTCGCACAAAGTTTACTCAGTCTTAGCAAGAGCCTGAACCTCGGCGACACCATCGGCGACATCACCCATGCCAGGACCCATGCCAGGGATCTCGACGCAAGAATAGGAGCGGGTATCCTTGAGCTTGAGGGGGTACGACTCAGGCCAGTTCATGTGCGTAAGGGTGGCACCATTGGGGCTGCCATTGCCGCAGTTGGGCTCACTGCATCATTATCATTAGACTTTTCTTTCACTAGCAACTTTGCAAGATGGTGGTACTTACGCGACGAAGCCACAGTAACAGTAGTTGTTGACCATACCGATAATGACTGCGCCATCCTTGCGGTTTGTGTAGTCGAAGCAACCCTTGGTAGGGATGAGAGCATCGGAGCCGATGGAACCGGAGGGATTACGGATAGTGAGTTCGCCGCATTGTTTAGCAACGATAAGGTGTTGGGGGTTAGGAAGGGCGTTCGTGAAGGATCCGAGGAAGAGAGCGGAGCCCGTAGCGATAAGAGTGGAGACGCGCATCTTGGAGTTGAGAGAAGTTCTCGAAGATAAGATGAGCTTTGATTGGTTGGTGATTGGAAGGTGGGAGAACGTTTTAGAGATTTTGAAGTTGATGAAAGGGTGGGTGGGTTGAAACTTTGTCGCTCGAGTGTGGTGGTCAAAGGTTGGTAGAGAGGCGGTTGAGCAGAGCGGAGGGGATTACTTATAGAACTCGAAGCAAATGGCTCTCCCGCACTAGTTAAGCGATAGGTTATGTCGACCAGGTGGTTGTATATTTCTCTCACTTGGATTTTGCTCGACGTCATTCTCTAATGAGCGGACTCGCGTAACCTTTCACCTCGTACAGATTATTAGGTTGAGAGACGAGATCGGCGAAGTAGTATGTAAGGTAGTTTGTGTCCGAATATCGAGTGCAAAGTAAGGATATGTAGCCGACGTAGGCAGCCCGCGGGGAAACCGCGTTCCTGTCTTGCAAGAGTGGCAGTACATTTTAAGTTGTCTTCTAATGCTGCTTAAGCATGAATTTAGATCTATTGATATTAATTCTGAAGACTGGAAAGCTTCCTCTATGCGTGTTTCCCGCCAATTCCCGGGATTCGTTTATGAACAATGATGACCTGCTGAAAGATTCTTTCAGTGATATTCGGGCGGTAGTTATGGAGCCTGTTATGAAGTTCATTGTGTATTTAAATGTGAATAGTTTCCATGTTCTGACTCATTATTTAATATCTTTTTTGATATATACAACTACCATACTGTACCACGGGTAATAGTCTAGCTACTTAGCGACGAAGACTGTAGCCTGTACAATTAGTTAGAAGCACTAACTTAGCCTAGAGCATAATCGTAATTTGACACTCTAGAATGTGAAGTTGCGCAGTCATGCTAGCAAGTTTCTAAACATGCTGTTAAATATAACTGGCCTATCGATTCAAGGGCACACTAGCGTATCGGAAAAAATGTATATGTATGTATGCCTCTCAGCCAACAGTTACAATGAAAATCAATCAACTATCAGCCAGCCTAACAGCGCACATGGTCACAGAAACCTCATTATCGACACATACCACTTATAGTGAGCGTTTATAAGCCTAGCTAATGTTATTTAGGATTCCGCATCCCGCAGCATGATCCACAGGACAGCAGATGTCAGCGCATACATCATACCACGCATCTAGGCCTACCTCCAGTGATGTCAGGACAGGATTTCCGGTGCGATCTGGTATGCTCCGAACATATTTTCCGATGAGTGTATTCCGTTCAAGGTTCCAATCACCTTCAACCCAGGTCCATCTATTCTCGGGTGAGATAAACCCGTCCCTATTTCTTCCCCTCTCCTCCAGCAAGACAGCTCCGATCCTCCCGTATATCTCAGCCTCAGCATCCCACGTTCCCTCTCGCCATGGCATTCGACGGGCGATTTCGAGAGCCTTCATTCGGATGTTGTGATTTCGACATTTGGCAATGGCGGGACCTAGGGTTGAGAGAACGCCCATACTCAAAGTGAAGAGCGCATGGTAACCCGGCTTTGTTTCGGCGGCAAAAGCCAAGCAGCGTTCCACAAGAACGAAAAAGTCGTGGTCATATTCGTCCCAGATCATATCGGTGTGGTCCAGACAGCATTTTACAACGATGGAAATCATAAGATGATGTAGCTGCATAAGCTGTATGGCCATCTTAGCCCGGTTGTCGCTGGTGATGATGGCGCGAGCGAGTCCAACATCGAGAACCTGTCGCCATTTATCTAAATGTGACAAATAAGCGTCCTGTTTGCGTACTAACGTCAGCTCAATCTCGGCAGTACGAGTTTCTGCTGCTATGGCGAATGCTTGCCCGGTAAAGGCCAGGGTGCGGGAAAAGAATCGGCCCCAGCACGTCTGCAGTTGCTTGGTGCTTCGAGGTTCTAGGTCCGGCACATCGTCTATAGCCGTCGTGTCCCAAAGAGCTAGATTTGCTTGCTGGCGCTTTAAAAAGGGGGTCACTGCGCCCATGATCGAGAGGAATGATAATATGTGCTCAATATCATCAACATCGTCTTCCGCCCGGCGTCGAGTTCCATTGTGCTGTAATTGGGCATGTTGGCGATGTTGCTTGAGGGAACCCTTCAACAGTTGGATGGAACTATTGAGAAGTCTGTCAACCATTTCCATATTCCCCTGCAAAAGCTCAAAGGTAATCAACAGATACGTCATGATGAAAACCGCTCTCGGAGAGTGGATCTCGGCTGCCACGTGCACTTCCATCCGGAACATGGACAATGCCCTGACGTAGTGACGGAGTGCGGCTTGGTGATGGCTGTTGACGATGGATTTCGAGGTCCATGGAGATAATGCTGATGGTTTGTTACTTTTTAGAGAAGATTCTAACGAAATTGAGATCCCCTGAGATAGAGCGGCAACTGCCAAGACTGCATGGCGGACGCAGTCGTTGGTCATTGCTTCGCAGAGAACGACCCGGGACCAAAGGTCGGAGCAGCTGTAGCCCGAGAAATCCATTGTCAATTGATGGCGGAAGAAGTCGAAATGCGAAACCTCATCGCCAATGAACCTGCTCACTGATGGGGTGGAGCCGGGAGAAGGGTGGGGGAGAATGCGTCGGCGCGTGGCCTTTGAATTGGGGGCAAATGTACTGGCGGGAACTGTGTTCGGTTTCGATTTAGCAACAAGAGGATGTTGGTTGGTGGAGCTATATCCATCACAAGCTACCCGCGCCTTTTCACACCGCTGACATACTGGCCGGGTTTCGTCGCACTTGAGTCGGCGGATCTTGCAGGTTTTACAGCCTGTTCGCACTTTGGGATTGCTAGCACGGGTTTTCCGCTGTTGGGCTCCAGAGTCTGTCACGCCGAGATTTTCAATAGGCTTAGGTATCAAGGGTCGAAGCATTGTCAAGCCATTTGGATGAGCTTTCGATGCATGTGGCGTGCCCATTCCTCTATCTTCTGGGGGTTGGTGCATGTGCTATTGATGCCAATGGAGATTGATTGTTAATAAAGGGGTTTGGGGCCTGTCCCTTCAATGTTCCACTGACCGATATGAATTGACCATGTGGCTAAAAAGCGACTTCCATTGCTGACGATGAATGATGAGCCCTTTTTTAGTTCTTATATTTCTTCGCGTGATGCCGACATGACCCTATTGGCTGCGTCGTAAAGGTGAATTTGCGCTCCGATTGGCTGCATCAATCGTAAAGGTGAACTTGCGTTCTGATTGGCCGCCAGCGGCCCCATACCGTAGAGGCGTTCTTTTTTGGTATATTTATTGGGCCTATTTAAATGGACACCGTCTCTGCCTATGTCTGTTATCCTAAATCTACCACAATCGCCTTGACAAGCTTTCGCGTACCTCCATCGCAGTCGCGCTTTCTTGATGGCTCTCCTTGGGGGCGATCCCGTCCACCTTCTGCAATATGGAGCCGGTGCTTTCGCTGCATATTATATCTTCTCTTCGTTTGTGAGCTGGTTCCGTTTGCGCCACGTCCCAGGTCCGACCCTTGCATCCTTTTCCCATATATGGTTAATAAGGAACACCTTTCGAGGCAATTCCCATGCTCAGCTACTGTCCCTAAAACGATACGGATCTCTCGTGCGCGTTGCTCCCAATTATGTCCTCACCGACGATCCGGCCATTCTACGTCACATCTCCGGCATCAAGAGCACATACGATAGAGATGATTGGTTCACAGGAGTGCGGTTGGACTCGCGTGACAATTTGCTCACCACTCTGGATACGGCCGCGCATGATCGACTCAAAGCAAAATTGGCAAACGGGTACAACGGTCGCGACAATGTGGATATTGAAGGTGGTCTGGATGACCAGATTGCGAATCTGAAGGAACTGATTCGTCGCCACTATCTTTCGACGCCAACAGAGATACGCAAGGCCGATCTCGTCTGGATCGTTCGCTTCTTCACTATGGACGCCGTAACTGCTCTTGCCTACGGCGAACCATTTGGTTACATGGAAACCAACGAAGACCTTTTCGGCTTCAATCAACAGGTCCAAGATGGTGCCAAAATCATGAGTGTTGTAGTAGACACGCCATTTCTCCGTACTTTGTTCAAGTCTCCCTTGCTGTCTCCTTTTATGCCAAAGGCCTCCGATGCAAAAGGAGTGGGTAGGCTGATCGGGTAAGTAGTATTCTCTACCTGAAGAGATTTTGAGAAATTTGACATTAACGACTTTTCTATCGCAGCCTAGGCCAAGAGTTAGTCGGAAAACATTTTGGACCGAGCTCCGACAGCGGAAACGATATGGTAGTACGTTACAAACCCCAAGTCCACGACCACCTGGTGATCTCAGACTAATGTTCTTAGTCCTCCTTCATGCGCCACGGTCTATCACGCGATCAATGTGAAACTGAGAGCGTCGTGCAAGTCATTGCAGGCGCTGATACGACAGGAACCACGATACGGAGTGCACTGTTGTTCATAATGGGAACGCCCCGAGTCTATAGTCGTTTGATGAAGGAGGCTAGAGAGGCCATAAACAGCGGCAAGGTGTCCTCCTCTCAGCCCATTACCTTCAAGCAGGGCAAGCAACTGCCATACCTCCAGGTAATCTATCACTGCGAGGCAGGATCCAAAAATACTAATTCTTTCAGGCTGTGGTTTATGAAGCTATCCGAGTCCGCCCACCTGCCCTGTATGGACATTTTAAAAGTGTTCCCGCTGGAGGCGACACGCTGAATGGCGTATACCTCCCCGCTGGAACCGCCATAAGCCATAACATATATGGTTTAATGATGTCGGAGAACATATTTGGGCAGGATGTGGAAATATACCGCCCGGAAAGGTTTCTCGAATGTGATGCCACCACCAGAGCCGAGATGGAAAGGACAGTTGAGTTTGCATTTGGTTATGGGAGGTGGGTATGCGCAGGAAAACACGTCGCTTTTACCCAGCTGTACAAGGTCATATTCGAACTGCTGAGAACCTTTGATTTTCAGCCTCTTGATCCTGTGAGGCCTGCTCAAGAGTCGTCCGGGCTTTTTTGGTACCACACGAACATGTGGGTAAGAATTACGGAACTGGTAGACGATATATAACCAACTCTATTGTAGCCTGTTAAAATTGCAGCGCTTGTGTTATGGCTGCTGACGTCATCACGTGAGTGGATCTTGGCAGTAGAACCACTACTTCTGTACACTAGCTCTCTCTCTTACAACTCATACTTGTACAATAAACTACTTTCTTGTCACTCTATTGACTCATCGGGCTGCGCCTATAGCAGTTTGCTCACTTTTAGAAGAGCTAATCTATAGGTAATCATCGTGCGAGCGTGAAGGTGGGCGAGATAGTGCTTATGTCTAGTCCCCATACCGCACAGAATACATATCCATATTCGACAGTCTGTGAGGTGGTAGAGAAGGTCCGTGATAATGCAATAGAGATTCAGCAGCAGTAACTCGGGAATAGAAGGCCATAGCTAGTTGATGCAGACAGCCAATTGAGTGATCACGCTCGACGACACTAATAATATAGATAATGGGCTGTAATTTCCTCAGTCATCGCATGCTCATTTGCCACGTCTTCAGGGGGGAGCCGCGCAGCTACAAGAACTGACAACTGCAAATCTGATAGTGGTGATTTTCAAAAGATAATTTGACTATTTTCAAGGCAATATCTTCTAGATACGGCGAAATAGATACCCACAAAAGCTCGCGTAGTCGTTTGGTGAAGCGAGACACGGAAAGCCAAGCTTTACCAATCAACGAGTGGGAAACTGGAATGTGAGCAGCGTGGATTTGCAATTAAAATTATACTCTATACTGTTCTCCTAAATCCTTTCTTTTTAGAGCGCGCTCTGCGTGAAATCAACCGAACAATTTGCAGCCTGAGCTTGAAATCTTTCCACCTCTCCAGTAGTACTGTTGACCCGAACCTGCTGATAAGTTGCAGTTGAAGCATCGCCGTCCAGATAATTCATTGGCTCAATACGGACCGCCGAATGAGCAACCGACATGAGCGTATTAGGCAAGTCAATAGTAGTGGGGACGTGATGCATGCCCAAGTTGAACCAAACCACCCTGCGGATCTATCCGTTAGCCTGTTATCGGACTGAATACACATGCGGGCCAGCGTACAAGTCTTCCTGGTCTAGGCTCTCGCCATCTAGAAACCTGGAAAAGTCGACCAGGGGGTCGCTAATATCGTAATTGTTGTTTCGATCTGCACATCGAGGCTCTGTGTCTTTTTGTTTCGTGATGAAGAGGTCCGCGGTGGCGTAATGAATGGCGTTACCCGCGTCTGAGGAATCCTTGATAGTGAGGTGAGAAGCCCCACCAGCTAAAAGGAGGTAAAGTTATTGATTTGACTTGATGGATGCACTTGAAACACATTAAGAACTGTGACATACCTCGCTTTATCCTATAACCGGGGCTCTCTCCATATTTGTTCGGGGCGTTTTTGTTGACTATAGCATAGATAGCCGCATCATTAGGCGCCCAGGTGATGCCAAAGTCCGCTTCATTATCAATGAAGCTTTTCTCAAGTTTCATAGTATTCTGGAGCTGGCCTTTTGACCATGGATATCTGAGAATAGCGTTAGCCATTTTTAAAATTTGGCCCGGTACATTGAGACATACGAAACCGTGGCCGGAACGAACTCTACTTTCTGCACACTGTTCTGCTCGCCTAGAATATCAAGGTCCGCCTTGAACGTCATAACGTGATCATGCATCGACCCGGACAAATATTCATGAATCTTGAAGCCATAATCTTCGTTACCAGTGTAGTAAGCAGAAGAGATGTAACCAGAAGCTCGAACGGAGACTTCGATCGCGCCATCGTAGAAGAAGATGTAGTCAAAGAGGTAATCATAGTTGCCCACAGTTGATATCCAGCGGACGGTGAACATCACGTTCTTTGCTACGCTGGTGTACTGTTGCGTGGGGGCGAAATGTCGGCGGAGTGGGTAATTTGCATCGGCTTCAAAGAGACAGATGGCATTCGGGACCGTGTTTGACCCCTTGGCGTCTGTCCAGGTAGCGTTCATGTAAGTCGCGTGATTTGGGCAATCGTAGTCCTTGACGAGGGAAAGCATTGTCCTGCCCATTCCATCTGCAGTGTCAAAATAAACGGTTTCAGACTGGACCGGGTCGGCCCCTGCATAGTGCGCCAAAGCCTCTTGGAGCGAAAGCTCGTAGATGATCCTTTTTCCTTTGTATTGAATGTCGAATAAGGAAAGGCCTTGGTCTGTGGAGGTGGCCATGAAGAAGGCGAAATCCATCCACGTGACATAATTTTCTTGTAAATCGACTGAAAATCGCTTCTTGCCTTGGGACACTGTAATAGGTGGTGGAAGCTCGTCCAAGTGCATTGGCTCTCCTTGCCTATCCGTCGAACCCCAAGGTCCATCCACATTTGGAGGGGGCTTTTCGAAGCCCGGAGAGAAAACTGCTGCTCTGAAATCGGCGGTAGTTTCGTAAAATATACCGCGGTAATACCAGCCAGTGATATGCCAGTCCTCCCATCGCCGACTAGTCATGTCCACACGGAGGAAGACACCAAGTGGTAGAAGGCTGATGGTATCAAATCCCAATGGCGTAGGACCGTAAAATGTGGCCCACACAGTTTGCGTTCCGTCCTCTTCGAAGATAGGATTAACAAAGCGCGGGCGCACGCCTCCATCCACTATCGTCTTCAAAACTCAGCAACGTAAAAACAACACACTCCTGATAAACTCACCGTGTTCCATAACTCTCGCGTGATATCTTCAATGTCTGCGCTAAACTGGGGAAACCATTTGGTGGTGTCAGCTGCGAAAATAGAGGCGAGCCGGGTCTTCCCCGATTTTCGATTATTGAAAGGGAACGTGAGTGGTTGCACCGAAGTAACATTCGAGATGGATAGCGGCCCCACGATGTATTCCTCTAGGTACAGTTCATTGGCTGAGCCCCATTGCACAGTAGCACGAGCATAGCGTTCAGGTTCTTTGGCGTCATGTCTGAGAAAAGGAAGCACGCTGGTCTTGTTCGGCTGAAGCAGATCGATTTGGAAGCTTTAAGTCTGTCAGAAGCATAACATAGGCAGAAGGGAAGTGCCTTTACATATAGCTATCGGTTCCATCACTAACGAATCAGTCTAGTGTCGCAAGTTTGGTGAATTCAAAACTCATCTTACATAAAATCCGGAGTCGAAGTAAGGTTGAATCTCTGTGACAGAGCCTTCGATACGCTCGATACCTCTTCCTGCGATAGTGATCGCCAGACGTTTGCGTGCGGGGCGGCCGCTATTGGTTGATCTGTTGAGCATTGAATACACTCCTGAATTGTCAGTTGGGACAAAACCGCAAAAAGGAATGAAAAGAAAAAAAAGCGCTTCATTTTTCCGAATGAATGTGGTCGCTCGGAGTGAAGAGTCTCTATGTTTCTGAGGCCGAAAATAATTTATGGACTTACACGACTGCTCTCCACAGTCCTAGCTAAACCCCTGACGATCAATTCGTAAATTTCGTGTTGCGAATGGGAGGCGTATTTACGTGAACCTTACTAGTACTCGTTTGGCGCTCCATGGGAAGCCATCGGACCGTCTCTAGAGTTAGCCGTTTTTTAGTCTACTCCTTTTGATCGCGCAAAAAGTTCCTTTAGAGATACAAGTGTTGTACCATTAAAAACCCCCGCCCGTTCCGAATTATAATTTCTATCCGGAAGACTTGCTCGCCTGCATGACCCTCCCGCCAAACCTCCAATATCAGCTCCTTAACTTGGTCCAAACTTTGATAGGGAAGGATGCTCTTAACTGCTGTGAGTCGCTGCATAACAGTCCTTCACGCTTGTATGATAGCTTCTATGGTAAGAGCGTGATGAGGGCATTCGGTGACACGAAATGGTTGCTCTGGATTTGGGTGCGATGAAAAATCTTGCCCTTGATCTTGAAGCATATGCAGCTCGCCAGCTATGGTGACAAAAAAGATCTGCTCCACACTTTTTGTGCCGGAGTTGGTGCCGATGCATAGCATTACATATGTACAACGTCAGCTTGGATAATAGCTTCGGAACTTGTAGAGATCTTTTGAATTTTCCTAGCTAATCTTATTGGGGTTCCTGGCACGGAGCTTTTCGTACTTGTAAGGCCACTTGAGTTTCCGCGTGTACCTAGGACATTTAACTTTTCTTCTACCGTAGAAACTCGCAAATAATAGAAGGGCTGTATTCTTAGCAGAACTGAATAGCATCATACACTTGGATAAATCTACATGTACTTACTATAGCGTAGCTTCTATTAACTAGTACCCTAGTAGCTAATTATATGATACTATTCTCTTTTGTTAAGAAGGCAGCCCTGCCATTATTTGCGAGTTTCTACGGTACTGCATTGGTTGTAGACTAGAAGAGTGTTGTCGTATTTGATCTACAAACGTAAGCATTAATTGATGCAATTGTGCATGGGCCCTATTTAAGGTGGGTTCCTTACTCGTCGATCTTTGCAAGCTTTATAGCCGGAGCGTGGCTTCCTTCTCTTTTCTTGTTGTGTCCTTTGGATAGTGCTAACATAACGCATTGGCTAGGCCGATCGTTGATGTTTGGTAACTTTGGTACGTAGACGTGGAAATGAACGAAAAGTTACATCGTGAGCCGAGGAAGCAAAATGCTGACTACTCACTCATAGAAGCGCTACATGAGTCACTTCTACCTAGTTACATTCGACATGAATGAAATCACATAGTGATCATCTGGCATCAATCTATGACTGATGAAACTACCTATGTACCTATGTATGCGGGGTAGTGTAGAAGAGGTGGAGGGCGCACGGGGGTACTTCGGCTCCTCTAATCACGCTCTAACCTTATCGGGACCGAAAGCGCGATTGGATGGATAAGTAACTTATAGTATTGACTCTATTATTAAACTTAGGGATTTTAGTATATTCAAGCAAAGCTTAGAATGCATCGCAGGGTCTGGAATTATCTCGATTATTGATTTTTTACATATGGGTGGGGAGAAAGAGCCATCAGTGTTTAGCTTCAGTAGGGAGCACTTGAGGGGATTGTTGATGCCAGTGCTATAAGTTCGTGGAGGCGGAAAAGCATATTGGAAAAGTTGTCACTAGTCTCAATAAGCATTGCAGCCCAGCTCCAGTGGTATTCTCGATGTTCAACAAATTTCCTCCTCGAAATACCAATGATAGATCAGATCTCGACCACAATAGAATTCATTGATCCGTTCGATCTGTACTGCAGAGTTTTCAAGGGAGATCGAACAATCGACATGCGACAAGATTTTCTCGAATTCTGCATACGCTAACTCGTCACTTCGCAGTGTCTGGACAATATCTGAACGCAAGAAATTATAATGAAGCCTGGGACTAGGGTACACTCTGTTGACCTCTTCATACCATATAATGCTTACTACATCCTCACTTCACTCGCTTTCTGCCATTTTCCATTTACCCTCACGGTATCCGACAAAACCCGACTCGGTTTTCCTGGCGGCAACACATTGACCAAGCTGGCCGTAACCTTCGGAATAGCGTACGGCAAGCCAGGCTCTAGGTTAGCCTGCTCCCCTTTCCAGTCGCAGTATAATTTGTCCTCGGCGGTAATGCACTGCGGGTTTGGATCCTTGCCCCAGTCGAAGGTGCCGGAGCCGTCGAAGTAGATCCTGCGTGTCAAGAGTAAGTTACCAAGTATATATGGGGTGCCTGCCCGGGAGGCGGTGTGGCCGGGGGTAATGAGATGGCGGGACTTACGGCTGCTTCGGATCCTTGTCTTTGCACTCCCAGACTTTGTCCTGGGTGAAGGCGTAGGTGTACGGATTCAGGGAGTAGGTGCAGTTCCAGTGCTGGTCTGCCGGCTTGCCGTCGTTGTACACGGTGCATGAGTAGCTGATACTTGTGAGCGACCGGCTCCTCCAGATGTGCCTGGCAACGTCGATTCAAGTACTTACACTGTGTTGATTCCAGACCCCGAAACAGGTATATTATCATAGAAGAAATAGTTGTTAAACCCTGGCCCACTTTGGCGAGCATAAAGCCGCGCCAGGGTGACGCTGTTCGGGTCGTTGGCGGGTAAAGGGTTGGTCTGGAACAACATTTGACGGTAGTAAAACGTGGGGTTAATGATGCTGTCGAAGGTGCAACCGCCATGTACAGGATAGGCGGTCACGAGTGAGTACGGGTCGAGACTTTTCTTCTCAACTTGGACGCCGTCAACGGCGTGTGAGGACGCGCGGTCGGTGCAGAGAGTAACAATGTCATCGGGCGTGCCAGTAATACCAGCGTGTGATTCGCAGGCCATGGAGATGGAAACATTTCCTGACGCTACAATGACAGAACTGCGTACTTTATGAGCATGCTACCTACTAGCGTAGGAATAAGCATCTAGAAGAGGCGCAATACGTACGGGTTGACGTTGGTTAACGGGTTTTCGAGGCAGTACCACAGTTCTTCCACCTTCAAGCTAAAATTCGGTGCCGTGCCGGATAATGTTACATCGAGCGTGATCTCATTGAAGCTTCCGCCTGTGCAGCGTAACGGAGATGGTAGGTTACCCCTGTGACCCCTCGCGCTGAAGTCACACAACACACTATGCGATATGGCGTTGTTGTCCACCACTAAATTGAGATACTGCCCGCTGAAGATGGTCGGCTCGGGGTCTTGGCAAAATGACTCTACATACAACCATTTTTTGCATTGGCTTTTGGTATAGTTTTTGTACTCCACTGTGGCAGAAGATTAGTGATTTTCATATGTAGTAATTTGGAGATTGGGAGAAAAGCCTACCGCTCGATACGGTCCATTGATCTTTCCCTACATTAGCGCATGTAGGTGCCGAGTAGCCGCTAGGAGGAGATGGTTGTAAAGGGGTAAGCGGGACGGGAAGCGCGAGGCTGCCAGGGACCAAATATGTAATAGGTGACGTGCAGTCAGAGCCTGCGCACGAGGTGATGGTCGTGTTACCTGTGGCCGTAAAGTTGACTCTAGTGCTACCGTTAGCAAATGGGTTCTGCAGCAGTCAAGACTATGCCCATGTTATGCCTTTGTTAAGAAGATGTAACGTACTTTTCTCCTTCATCTTCACAGACCCATGATTGACTGAATGCAATCACTGCATTCCCATTGGCACCATCGGTCCACGTCACCATCATCTGGTCGGCTGAGGCGGAGCTCCGACATTCTTTCGTGCCTGGATAACACTCAATAAAACCTCCATCAGACGTAGAAGCCCGATTGACAGCCCTGAAGGTTGCTGTGCCGGCGGCGACTTTGTAGTTTGTGATTATCCAACTCGGAATTGTGAGGGATTTATCTGTGCAGCGGCCGGAAGGCCATGTTGGCGTGGATGGAATGGTGATTGTGAGTGCATTTGACGCTAGGAGCAACCAAAGAGGGAAAAGGAAGGCACCCATGATACTCTAGAGAAGGGAGGAACCGCAACCAATTCACGATGAACTGTACTCCCTCACTTTTTTATACGTCACTTTCGGCGGGTCACCCCGCAAAAATGAGTGCTCCAGGTACCGGCTCCAGCATAGAACTCAAATCAACCCCGCTCAGGTTGCAACAATGGCAACCACACAAGGCAGGTCCTCAGCGGTGCAGGTAACCAAATTAGGTCTGGCATCGCCGAATGTAGTAATCGATATTTCAATGTCTTTATCAGTTAGTGAGGGAATAAGTTAGGTAGTACAGGCTGAATAGCTCATGATGGATCTTGTCGTTCTTCTAGAACAATCATGAGGCCAGCCTTATCAGACCCGCAATTTAATTTAGGTCGCCGGCACTTACATCCCTCAGACTGTCAGGTCGTGTACTTAGGAAGTTAGATTAAAAGAGCATACTGAATTAATGCAGCTCTCTCAAAATAGGTCTAAGTTATAATACAAATATACTATAGCGTTGACTATATTCCAAATAGAGCATACGGAATTTATCCAGGTCTCTCAAAACAGGTTTAAGTTATAATAAGAATATACTATAGCGTTGACTCTATTCCAAATCATTATGTTGTCTCTCTCTCTCTCTCTCTGTGTGTGTGTGTTTTATTATGGCCATGCACCCCAAAGGTATGCGCCGTTACAATGCGCCCGCTATGTACATTTTGTTATTAAGCACCTGCACCAGCTCAGAACCCACCATGAGACCTACTGATCGCATATCTAACTCCGTACGCAACATATAAAAGAACGAAAAACGGATACGCTACCGTAAGCTGTATGTAGTTAGAAGTTGATAGTGAGTCAGATTGTTTTCTGGGTCCTCCATCCGCAGGACAATTCCGGCGTCGTGCGCCTCTTGATCGGCAGCGCGCTGGCGGAGGCTCGCAGGTGGCGGCTCGCTGCCAACTTAGTTATAGTTAATAAGCGGGCATAGGAATTCGTAGACGTCGCCGATCGCTGTTGTCTTCTTCAATGCTTGCTATGTCTTAGCTAACGGTCCAAAGACGTGTTGTGTCCATCGCGAACTACCTAGATCGTGGCTCTCACCACCTTAATGTCAAGCTTCCATCGCTCTATCGGTCCGATAATGCTCTTGCCTCTTTCCTTCCTACCCGAAAAGCCTGTAAGCGCGTACGAAAGGTCCCCAAATCGCTTACCGTGTTGCCGCCTTAACTTCTGTCTTTGCTCTGCCCACGCCTTGCCTAGGTAGAGCGCTGCGTCAATCTTTCATGTGAACTTGCCTACATCCGGTCCTCCAGCCAGGAGCGGTCCTGTCGTGATCTTGGCCTTCTTCAGCGTTTGAGCTTAGCCAAGCCTCGGCTGACGAATAGCAAGCTGGTTCTGTTCGGATCCGGTTCGCAACACGGCATTCACGCGAGCATTGCAAAATTGTACGTCCATCAGCGTCGACGTAATTCAAATAGATGCACAGTATTAGCAATGACAGTCTTTATTTGACACGTGAAAGAAGGATAACCAACGTCGTGTTTACCAAAGATTACCTGCTTCTCCGTGACAAGCGCCCTCAGCACCAATTCATCCTCATAGATGTCGTCTACGTCACATTGGGCCTTTCTATAGTCTCTTACATGTATTACACTGTCTCGAATCTGTGAGAAGCTACAAATCTGCTGTTTACATGCGTTTTTTTTCTCCGCGCTCTCGGCCAGACTGAACTACTGAGGCTGCATTTGGGTAGAAGTGAGAACGAGGTTATATACGATGGATTCCCTCTAGACGAAACACGCTAGCGCGAATCTCGTTCAGCCCCATGGCTCTTGCAAGGAACGATTCTATGGAGACTCAGCTGTGGAACGATACCGATATCTCAGACTCAACTGGTGATACAAATTGACCTGACAACCAAATATGTGACCCGGTTACCGGTTTTATATTCGTGTGCTGGCTCCAACTATTCTAAAGAGGGCGATAAAGCTATTAAGCTCGAGGCTATTATTCTTTGTGTATCTAATGCGCTTATTGTATACCTATATCGCGCCTGATGTAAATGCGAGGGTCATAATTTCTAGTCAGACAAGCTCTTTACTGTAACACCTTCGTTGCCGCTTAGCTATGCTAAATTAAGTGTTTGCTTTGTTATCGTGCTAGAGCAACTGTAGAGCTTAATAGATTGCTAGCGTTCACTATTTCTACGAACAGGCCAACGGTACAAATGTAAACTTTATTGGCATATATTAGGAGCTTCTCTTCTATATAAGAGGCCAGCTACGGGAGTGTCCGCACTGGCGTAGTGAGCTTGGCTAAATGCAGATTGCGAACTCAGGACACAAAAATGACATGCAACCCTTTTCTCTTGGTAGCGGAGACATAATAATGTACACTATACTCTCGAGCTAAATAATCTATCTTTAGATAATGTTTCATCTTCTAGGGGCTTGAGGTAAGGGATTTTCTTCTTAAAGTACTATTTTACATCTCTCCACTAGTTAATTGTGGTGATACCATGTTCGCCAAAAGGAATACCCTCGCCGCTACGGGCAGGGTCGCATCTTTCCACCACTGTCTCGAACTTTGCGAGCTGGCCAAACGATTTCAAGCCCCAGATTTCTTGACAGTTCAGCCGGAACTTCTGGCAGGTCAGATCGGGGGTGAAGTAACCTGTTCACAAAGGGGCAGTTTAGTTTCCACCCCATTTCATTCCCTCATAGAGAAAGAGAGGGAGAGGGAGAGGGAGAGGGAGAGAGATCTGACATACCAGCATACGTTCCCCCCGATATCAACTTGAAGCTAAACTCGGTAGTCCGCTCCGTGGTGTTGGTATCGCTTCTCGACATGGTCTCGACAATGGTCTTGGACCACTCGTGGCTCGATTCGACGCTCGCGCTCACTGATGGTCCCGCAAGGAAATTCATACCCGCTTGCACCCCTATCGTCAACCCCTCCCCCGTCATATTCTCCGTCCCCGTCTCGCTTGTGATTGTACTCGACACCGACGTCGTCACGCTCGTCTTGTACTCGCATTCCGGAGTGCGGCAGCTTTGGCGATATCCAGCGATTTGTTGACGCCCGCTACGGACGTAGGTGCTCCCGACGGGGTGCGCGATTGTACATTCGCGGCGGGGTGGAGCGGGGGCGTCGCCACCTCCGCCCGCAAGATTCCCTAGGTTGATGGTGTTGGGGGATCGCCGGGCGCGGTGGATTCTCGAATGCTTCGCCTTCTTGCCCTCTGATTGCGCGCGAGTTTGGACGAAAGACTTCGTTTCCACTTCTTCCGATCGCTTTTGGTTCTGGGGTTCCGGCGATGGGATCGCGCCAATGATGTCGCAATCTTTCCAGCAGCACGCGCCCACGAAGAACTTGCGAGGCACGCGCGCGACAAAGCATCCGCTCTGCGCCGTGCTAAGAACTATATTTCCAGGGGCCCTAGAAACCACGCTTGCGCTCTCACCCTTACGCGTCTGCGGGTTTTTGCCCTCGTCGTCCTTGAACGGCTCGAAGATCATTATGCGACAGCCGGCACCGGGTTGTTCGACGTTCCACCACACATTGTACCCGCCGCCGTCCTCGACACCCGCTTTGGGCATGTCAAAGTCGGTGACGTAGTTAGCGACGTCCCAGGAAGTGACTTCGATAGCTTTGGTTTTATTGCAGCCGCCACAACCGTTGAGTTCGGTGCCGAACCCTTCAAGGCAGGGCGTGATGTGTGAGTGTTGTGCTAGAGCCCGCGATGTGAGTTGAACGACGCTCAATGCTAGAATCTTGAATTCGAAAATCAGCCAATCTGGTTCAGAGATGAAGAAAACGATTTGAACAGCGGTACATATAACATACCAAAAAACGGCTTGTACTCCTCATTTTCAACACAGGTTTCGATAGAGAGGAGAATGTTGGGTATGATATCTATATGGGATTAGGAAAAGTCCAGAATCAAAAAGTAAATTCGGAAAAGAACGAGGAATTCAGACAAATGCAGTAAGGCGTTATAAAGAAATGTTCGAGCTGAGCTCAATAATATAGTGAAACAACGAATGCAAAGTAAGAAAAGAGTGATTGAATTGAGTAGCAAGCATTCCTGGATGAATATTAACAGCGGAAGTTATATAGTTATTCTTTGATGAGCAACAACCACTCCGATGAACCAGACATCTCTCCATGTCAATAAAAATAACTCCAGAAACCAAGTCTTCAATACTAACTACATCCAGTGCTGTATCCACAATGCACAGATCATCTTACTAAATAATAGAGTAAACCCTTGGCAATTTCTCCGTATAACACCCACATCTAGGTAAGCGCACTCCTACTCGCACTAGGTAATAGACAACTTCTTACATAGCCCGAAGCTTATAACTAAGCCAAACCGCCCTTTCCGGCAATTAACGGACAATCACCTCCGGTTATGGAAAACGGAGTAATGTCGAGGCTGAAAAATTATTTGAAGTAGGACTGTGCGGTAGGGCTGAGTACATGTTCAGCGCGTATGGATTTTGTATGTCTTGTGCGATCTTGGCAGGTATATAATTAACTGCTCAAAAAGCTGATCAGGCGGCACAGGGGTTTGAAAAGCGTTGACAGACTTCACTAAAAATTGCATCTAGCTTTCCTTCCACGGCTAAACGGCAACGCATCAGCTGCAGCCATTGAGTGATATTCAAGTGCGGCCTGGGAGGTCATTCTGAACGGCGCACGTCTGAATAAGCATTTCTGTTCTAGAACCACAAGATATTTACATCATTGACTGCTGGTTTTACGCGATATCATATCATTCACCGAAGTGGACTTTAAGATCAAAAGCCTTTTTTAGTGCTTGCAGGCGCAGAAAGTCATTGCTAAAAACGAATTCAAGCGTTTCATGGCCACGAGCAAAGTTGATATAGCTAAACGTAATTAACATTCGCAAATAAAAAGATAACGAAGGCTGAGTTCTGTTTCATTCTCAGTGATGCCACTCGACCACCTCCATAAGCCTCGCACCGAGCTCCCAAATGCGACAGCTTGTGCATCGAAAGAAGGTTCGTTATACTGGCCCACTGGTACAAGTGGAAACTCCATAGCTCACAAAGCGATGGAAGCCAAGCTACCTTATCTCACTAGTCAGACGCTCCACCAAGACTAATCACAGGGCAGAAAATCTGGAGTGGAGCCTTCGCGGAGCGTCTAAGGGCAAGTTGTAGTCACTTTAGTAAAAGATAGGGTTTTACTATTATTTTTTCTCTTAAACAGCCTTTTAGCTCGCCTAACCTTTAATCTTATGAGCTCTGATAGATTATAGGTATTTGTATAGTATTTTTCTTTAGTATTTTTTCGTAGTATTTTCCTATTTTTAAAATACACAAAATTTTTTTATAGTAATAAAATCTAGCAGAGAAGTAAAAACTTAGTATAATTCTTAATAACTATCGTTTTGTTCCTTTAGTTCACCTTTATTAACCCCCCTACACCTGTTTTTTATTAAAAAAAAAGGGGGAGGAGATCATTATATAAATTACTACTAGGGCTACTCCTTAAATAGATAAACATATAGGTAGGTGGTAATAATAGGTCTAGGTAAGGAAAGAGTAAGTTTCTACTAGCTCTTTTTCTAAATTTGCCCTGTGTTACAATAGTGTTTTCTGCGCAAGGCAACGAACTTGCTCCATACTTAGGTACCTGGCGTTACACGCTGGGAACCAGTTCTGAGAGCCCCTAGCGCAGCAGCCATCGGTACTAATGTTCCATTGTTCATTGCGGGAGTACAGCGGTCGGGTTAGGTCCAATCACGTAAAAGCTAGCGAACGCTGTTTGTCCTGTCTCCACGCTACCTTTGTAAAGGAATGGGTAACCAACATATTCGAGGGCGCGCAGCTGAAGACGAATACCGTGAAGATAACCAGCTCTGGGGAACGTTTTAAGTCCTTTTTTTTTGTTACTTCCTGACTGATAGGATCTTCATTCAAACGTCCTAGCATAGTAATATATGTTAAACATTGCTAGATTGTGCCAATTCCCTTATTTCTCTATCTTCTTCTACCCCCCTATCATCATTATCACTAAGCAGCGAGCTCATAATGCTTCTCCTGATAAACATTCGATGAATGCTCTCACGCAAATGTAACTGGGGTGGTCCCGCACCCTCTGCTGAAAGCCAGCACATGCCATTTGTATTCTCAGCCCACAATTCATCTTTGTCTTCTTCCTTTGTTCGCCCTTCTACACTTCGCGTGTGAGATCGTTGATTCGACGAACAATTCCATGATTCCTTGGTGGCGGCGGACGGTTTGGTTGTTGTTGTGGTTGTTGCTGCTGACGGAAGCTGGGCGAGAAGCTCACTGATTGTCTGAGAACGATCAAGGTGATGACGGTGACGAGGAGAAGGAGTGGGAGAAGGAGGTTGGAGCGGTGATGACGAGAGACGCAAGTGCCACAACCGAAAAAGCGGCCGTAGCGTTGCGATGGAACCAGCTGTGATTCCTATGCCGGGCTCGACGGTAGACCAGACGGAGACGCCGGTTGTTGCGACTGTTGGTTTTACGCCGATAATTAGATGAGGATTAGAGATAAATGGGAAGGGCTGGGGGTTTTGGCGTACATAAGAAATCCGGACCATTAATGAGTGTGTGGATGTATTTCATTCTGACTACTGTTGCTGTGCTACCACTGATTGCCCTTGGTTAGACATACTTAGAAGTGAATAATGACTGCTTTGTTGGTGGGGGGTCAGGAGAGGGTATGGTTACATACATAGCAGCGAATGCGAGGATGCCGGCTACGAGGATTTTCGTTTTAAAAGCCATTCCTTCCAGATCCAAAACAATAAAGAAGGGAAGGATTCCGAAGGTCCAGTCCGCCATGGCATTAACAGCTGCAAGTGCGTACGATATACCTTGAGTTGGTGCATGAGGTATACATTTGTTCGATGCGGGGTGATTGTTCCAAAATTCGGATACTGTTATGCTTCGAGTCAGTACCCACTCCTCTCAATTCTTCCAGGACATTCGATTTTGCTGTTTCAATGTGTATCGTATCATAATTGAACAAAACAACTAACCAGGAGTGCACTGGAAAACTACCAGAAAGAAATACACCATGCCGAAGAAGACAGTACCGACCATAAGAAGTTTAATAATCCATATATGCCAAATGTTGATAGCAACGCGCAGATAGAATGTTGCGAGAGCGATCTTAAGTGTGCAGTTGGTGAATACATAGAGGATTTCGCATAGATAGTAGAACTAGGACTAATTGTTAGTGGAGAGTAATTGGGAGAGACGCAATTACGGTGTTACGTACCAAAAATCCAATTCTGGCTTCATCGTCTTCGAGATCCCATCGATGTCGACCTTGGCCATGCGTAACGGCGACGAGCTGGAAAGCGAGGTAGATGGTAAAAATAATCTTGGTAATAGTTAATAATGACATCGGAGGCAGTATATAATGTGCAAAGGGGCCTTTCTTACCAGACTCACAACCATGAACGAGTCGTCTTTTCCCCATGTTTTCTGCAAGAAACCTCGAACGTAAATTCGAAGACTGACAGAAAGCCACGTTAAAATGAAGAATAAGATAGCGACCACCAGCAGATCATTCTTTGAAGGGGGATCCTTCATCTTCTCCACTTTCCCCAGTGGTCATCGAAAAAAAGCATGGACAATCCTTCACTAAGGGAAGACATGCAGCGAGACCCATGCGCAACGTCCACTTATAAATGACCTGTACTATTCCGCGGCAGAGCTCCCGATTTTAACGTGGTATAGTTGATTCATGTGCCGTACGAACTCTGAAGTAAGGGGTGCGCCAACGCTCTTAGCTGCAGAAAATGGCATACTCTTATTAGCTACAGGTTCTCCGTCGAGGCGCATTTTCGCGAGCAGGTGCTGGTAGGTTACGCCCTCGATTAGTTCAGGCGCAGGCTTACGTACGATAAATTAAGGTCCAGATACTTCTTTAGACCCAAGTGGCGCCGAGTGAGGGCCAGATGACGCGGAATCACGGGCTGAATTAGGAACGTATTAAGTTCTAGCTGGAAAATTGCCGTTCGAACACATGAACGAGCTCCTCGCCACTTCGCCTATAAGTTATTATACACAGACCGCTGAATATGGCCGGAAACGTTAGGAAAACTGCACCTAGGCCTATGTTAAGGCCTTCGATGCAGTTTTGCGCCATTGCAACATTTGCTGCGGATGTAGAAGAGTTGGTATGGTAGAGTTCAGCTGTAAACTGCGGAGAATGTTGTCAAGGTTTGGTAGCTGTCTTTCGCCTAACGAACACCCAATCGTATCATAGATCGACCAGCGCGATGCAGCATCGATCTACGTGTAGGCCCCGGCGTTGCGGCCCCAATCTTAAGGGTCTCGGGCCATAAATGCCGTTGGGCAGACACGGTCTCGCGCTATTGACTGAACGATGTTCATTGGCAGATACGCTCCTTGCCTAACGCCATTTCTGGGTGGAAGATCCAGTGATTTTCCATACCCTCAGTATCACCACTACCAGCTTCCCCGTGACGCCTGACCAGAGCTCTGCCATTTCTAGGGCAGAAGAAATGCAACTATACGCACAAGTTGCCCTGCTCACGCATTTTTGGTGTTGAATATTTGCTACATTCGGT
Organism: Periconia macrospinosa; assembly: GCA_003073855.1. Lineage (NCBI taxonomy): Eukaryota > Fungi > Ascomycota > Dothideomycetes > Pleosporales > Periconiaceae > Periconia > Periconia macrospinosa. The sequence continues at coordinate 85,414 of KZ805341.1, read as the reverse complement.
GTGCCATCCGATTGGGCGTGGTTAGCAAAGTTTGTTGTCTGTGGGTGCGGGGCACGGCTCAAATTTCCTCTTGATACGGTTTGAATCATGACGAGGCGCTGATCGCAACACTTGAGGTTTTGGTGGATGTACCGGTAAAACAATGATGTTGTGTACAGATGGGGAGCATCAGGGCAGACCCTTGGGGTTGATAATTACTAAGTAACAAATAATATAAACCAGAGAAAGCGGAGGTAGAACCTATAGCCAACTTCGATGTGATGCAAGTATCACGTTTTTATGCGTAACTAGGACCCGACGCAGGTTCCGCCTGTAGTTATATGCATCTTGGAATAGGGGTTGCACCCCATTTCATTTCACTTGGCAACCGCCACAGTCCGCCCATCCCGTCCCTCCGCCGCAGGAGCCAGGCTTACTTTGTCTTAGCGGCTTAATTCCCAAGTCTCTGGCGTTTTCGTCCTTTGGAGTAAGTTTTGCGAGAGCGGACCATGGATTGCCAACATTTCTATCGGCATCAGATTCGCGTTTGCTGATTACAGACTCTTTCTACTTCCCTAAGAGTCGGGAAATCTACCTCAAGGCTTAGTCCTTGCTCACTATGTACATACGTACCATTGGAGAGCGGTACAGCAAGGGTTGCGCTCACAAACACAACAAAATACAGCCAGTGAATCTTGGGATAGATAGTCTTAGTTCATCGTTGAAGTCGCTCAATGTGGTCCACGAGACGTTATGAGAAGTGTATACAGCATCTTGGGATTTATGCATGCCACCCAGGAAGAGCCTTTCAAGGCGAAAGTTGCACGGGCGTTCAAGAATGGCTGGTTGATGCACTACGACATCGGACAGACCTAATCCAATATCTATCGGCAGGGATCTATACTGAGGCGGCGTAGATCATGACCTACAGGGCTGCTAGGGCTTACCATCCCCCTCTACGCGGGACACAGATGGACATTCGTCCTGGGCAATTTTTCTCCCTTCCCCCCACTCAAAACAGCCAAGAAGAAAAGCTTTCTTCTGGTGGTTCCTTGGCATGTTTCCTTTTTAGCACTCATTAATTCTGGGACGACGAGGATTTCTTTTTTAGAAGAGAAGTACGTCCACCGCTAGAACCAAAAAGCGGACGAGAAAATGCGACTGGAAATCCTTGATCATGTTCACTAGTACCGCCCTTCTATCGGTCCTCTTCTGTCACGTTGCTGTTAATTATCAATACACAGATAGTGGCGAGTCCTTTTCTTCGTGATGATGTGAACTGAGCCCTGCCGATTCTGCCATATTTGCCTTATTTTAAGAGACACCTTGTCCAGTTAAGGTCCTGAGTTTCCTGTGAACAGATTAGCCCGTCTATACCTCGCCATAGCCTCCTCTTCTTATACCAAATGGTACCACGGGAGATGTGCACAATTAGCCTTTGGATTCTAATACTACTACTATCACAACAAATTCACTCCGGAGTGAATTCTCTTGAGCCAAAATATTTTCTCACGGGCCACACGCATTTACCGCTCTTTGAGAGTCTGGCCCAAGCAGAGCTTGGCCGCGAGACTATTTATGTGACTTTCGATAGAAAAAGCATCTGATGTAAAATAACGCGAGGAGCTCGGGCACGGCGTAGTTGAATGGGAAGAGTGCCGTCTTCGCTCTCACTGGCATCGAGTCTCTCCAATGCTGAGAGATGAGAAAAACAAAAAGGCTTCAATTTCAATCTAGAATAGAGGATTCTCTAAGGCTGCGAAGTATTTTTTGATTCTGTTTAAAATTATAGTAGCATATCGAACGCTGTCGGAGCTGCACTCAAGGGCCCAGCCCCTCCACGCTTACTCAATTCTCCCTACCGCTCTTATCAGGAAATTCGCTAGCGTGTGAGCAACGTGTATACTGCTGGCTGTATCTGTGTCACATGATCTCTCTGCGTTTGCTCTCTGCGTGTCCCCTCAGAGCAGGATGCCCTTGCCCACCTGATTATCGACCTCAGGGCTCTGCTACTGCCCTCAACCACCTACAGCCTATACATACATGTCAAAGTGAATACACAACTGCGCCCAGTATTGAAGAGTGGGGATGCACATATTTAATATCAAAATGCAAATAAAGCCATAAGAGTTCATTAAAATTGAGAGCTGAGCCCGCCGTTGACATGTTTCTGAAATGAGGTTCAGCCGTTTGCAGTGCAAACAGAAGAATGAGCCTAGGTGTGAAATGTAAGTTGAGCAGTTGTTCATACTAAGCCATCGCAATCATTATCCTACCAGCAGCATTTCACGTAACATCAATTGTAAACAAAACATCGATTGTCGCAGAAAAATAATGCTATCGCAGATTGTGGCTTCCAAATCAGCAAATTGGTAATTGATGTGGAAGCTAAAACCAGTAAGGATATAGATATACTGCTAATCCAGTAGAATTTTCTTATTATATATACCCTTGCTTTCAATGAGTAGTGATATGAATTCTTACTTCCTACTGGTGTACTCAGTTTTCCTCCGCCTTTCCAACGCCTCTCATGGTCGTATATCTAAGTACGGGTGCGAATCAAGGTACAAATCTCGCTCATTCTTTTTTCGAGGGTAATTGACTGTCACCTATGAAAGCTAACATGATATTCCAGGGCTTGGTCGGGCACTAACTGAGGCCTACCTTTCACAAGCAGGAAATACGGTATCGTGACAGTGCGCGATCCTACTCATGAGACTAGCCGCTCATTGACAGATGTTGTCAGTGGAGAAGCAAATCGATTACTTAAAGTCAAGCTTGATGTGCGTTCAGGTACTGAGGCGCATTATGCTACAGATTAACTTGTTTTTCAACGTGGGATTGACAAGATTGATGTGCTGGTGGCAAATGCCGGTTCTGGGACCGTCTATGGTGATCTTACCCAAGTCAAAGTAACGGAGATTCAGGACCTCGTAGACATCAACGCTTTGGGTGAGACATTGGCTCTCACGATACTCTGTCCATGCTGACGCAAATGAAAAGGATTCCCTGCGAGTTTTCCAGGCGTTAAGGGCGCTACTCGAGAAGGCGACCGCCCGAGCTTTGTCCTAATGGGGACTCCGATTGCTAGCATTGGGGCAATGGAGAAGATGTCTTTTCCCATGGTTGCATATGGTGCGAGCAAGGCAATTGCGCATTATCTCGCAAGAAGGATTCACCATGAAAGCCCGAAAATAACCGCGTTTGTCGTCGATCCCGGGTAAGGCCAAGCGGGAACGTCTCCGCATAAGTGATCAATTCAATTGACTGTGGTGGGAGAAATCGGCAATCTGTTCTCCCTCGGAAAAAGTAAACTCAGGCGAAGGGTGGGGGACGGGTCATTATCGCCGCGGCCACCTTCTGGAAATGTTTCGTCAATTGATCAAGCGCGGAATCTACCCCAGATCCAATGTCGAGAGCGACTTCCCGGTGCGGCGTATGATATTCAAGGATAGGTATCAATATGGTAAAGTCGTACTTAGGCCGTGTTACGAGATACTCTGCCCAGTAATTGACGCAATGTTGCTGAGTTTTCAAACATTACCATTGGCCTTTGGTTTCTGATCGTTCATGCTGGTTGGCTCGTCTGGAGCGGCTTCCAGAGATCGACGGGAAAGTGGAAGGAATGGCGAAATTGTCATCTCTGTGGCTCTCTCGCAGAACTTAGAAGCGACTTCTCCGGATAATTAGCATGTGCGGCGTCACATCAAAATTTGTTGCGGAAGCCTCACTATTATAACATATCTATATTTACACTCATAAGATGAAATGTACAGTTTTAGAATTATAGCTAATGAATTTTTAAAGTAAGAACGAGACAAAATTATACAATTTGCTAGTATCTGAGTGATTTGCGCGTTGCTTACTCTACATTGACCCCAGAGTTCAACTTTCTGCGAGAAAAACCTACTAAAACTGCGCACCATGTCACTAGGTGGTGAGCACTATATCACTGGGGGCTAAGCGCGTTGTAAGCCGGCTGCATCCGCACCAAATCAATGTTCTAACTTCTGCACGATTAGGGCGCAGCCCATTGAACTGGCGTGTTCCCTTCTTACCTTCCCTCCCCCACCAAATCTCCTTTCCCTTCAAGTCTTGCAAAGACATTCCCCCAGAACAACAACAAGAACTAAAGCAAAAGTTTTATCCACCCATTAAACAGTACACTGCTCCAACATGTCCTCCACTACCGCAGACTACATCATTGTTGGTGGCGGGCTGGCAGGTTGCGTGATCGCATCACGTCTAAGCCAAAGCGAGAAGAAACCCAGCGTTATTCTTGTAGAGGCTGGGCCCGACCCTGCTGGCAAGCCGAACACCGACACCATCCTCAACGGCCTTTCCCTGCTTGGTGGAGAACTAGATCATGCTTTCCAAAGCGCACCTGTACCGACAACTGCAAATCGTCAACATTTTCTACCCGCCGGCAAGGTTCTTGGAGGTGGTAGCATCCTCAATTTCGGCGGCTGGCTCCGCGCAGATGTTGCCGATTATGACGCGTGGGGTGAAGCTGTAGGTGATAGATCATGGTCGTATGAAGGACTCAAGCCGTGGCTCGACAAGGTCGAATCTCACCTAGGAGCGGCCCCGATCTCATCTGATCCGAATCGGATATATCCTCTTCGAAATGCAGTGAAAACTGCATGGGATGAGCTGGGCTCACAACCTGCAGACAAAGCCAAAGGTTCAATATCTGGCATCGTTGAAGTCAAGGAGAACACCCAGAACGGGCTTCGGCAGCCGTCTTATGCTGCCTATCCTCTGGAGCGTGTAACAGTCATGACGAACACTGTGGTTCATCGAGTCAACTTTTCTGGCAAGCAAGCTACCGGCATCTTGCTCGCCGATGGTCGGGAGATAACCGCCCAAAAAGAAGTCATCATCACTGCAGGAGCGTACCGGACACCGCAAGTGCTAATTCTGTCTGGTATCGGTCCTCCGGATGTGCTCAGCAGTCATGGCATTCCGGTCGTTCAGCCTTCTCCAGGTGTGGGAAAGAATCTGTTTGACCACTTCGCGGTATACCTAGCGTTTCGTTTGCGTGATCCCTCCAAGGGATATGCGCTGGGTAGTCCAGCCTTCAACAATCCTTCGTTTTTCAAAGGCCTTCCCTATGACTGGGCAGTAAGCGAACCATTGCCTGCGGAAAAGCTCGAGAAAGTGGAATCAGGTGGGGCATTCCACAACCGACCTTTACGAGGTGTTAGTCGTTTACGTACCCCCCGGGATTCCCGGGATTCCAGTAGATGGCACTCATATTGCTACATCTACGATGCTTTTACTACCTACTTCGCGCGGTACTGTAACCATCAAATCTAAAGACCCCAACGACCCGCCAGAGATTCAGCCCAACTACCTGGCGACAGAGCTTGATAGGGAAGTCCTTACCCATGCAGCCCGCCGCACACTCAATGCCTTGCTTGGTACAGAGGCTTTGAAGCCGATAGTTAAAGGCGAAACACCACCATCTGGGGAAGGGCTTGAGGGCTTGAAACCACTTACATTGGATGTAAGCGACTCTGATTTGCATGAACGTATTCTCAGAACAGGCATGCAGCATCATCATTCGGGAGGTACCGCGGCAATGGGGAGCGTTGTGGACGTGGATGGAAAGGTGAAGGGTGTAGAGCGGCTACGCGTGGCGGACGGCAGCGTCCTTCCAGTTCCATTGGGCGGGCATCCTCAGGCTACGTTATATGCCGTTGCTGAGAAGTTGGCCGATGCCATTTTGGGGCAGCTATAGTAACGTAGGTTCTATAACTACATCGTTTGCACTAGTTAGGCACCTTTGTAATTTAGCTATAGCAGGGTGCAAACATGGTCTCTTTTTTGAGTTTTAAATTCCAGTCCGGAAACTTCATACATACTTCTTAATTTGTGAGATGAATGCTTGAGACTACGTGAGTGGGAACAGAAAAGAAAAAGAATAAAAAAGCAAACATGTCGCCGCATTCCTTGGTCGTCTCCGTGCCCGCCAGTATTCGGTCGGTTGAATTGGTTTTGAATCCACCTCTAGACAATCCTATACTTTGAAGCTGAAGATCAACGATGTGAACAAGCTGCATCCAATGCGGTATGTCGATCAATGCCTTTATCCGATCTTGACTACCTATGCAAACATGGAACCCTTTCATGACCTTATGAGGAGGCTATTTGGAACGAAGAGTGTGGAGGCGCGGCAGAAAGATATATGGTCATCGAAACTGCATGGGCGATGTTGTCGAAGGAGCAGCGCCCACTGACTGCATCCGATATTGCTGCGATGGAGTTTGTCCCAGCACTCCTCTCTTTTGCAAGTCAGATGCAGTATAAACAAGCGCATTTATGCTGATACCATCGACTCGCGGGTTTCTCCAGTCCGTTCACTGCTGCGACCTGAGAGTGCCAAAGGGAAGCGCCGAACAGTAAGAATTGAAAGAGATGAGGGACCCTGACAGCTTGAGAATCAGTGTACCGCTCGCTGCGAGCATGTGAGCGTCGGCACTCCGCGTTCTGGGCATGCATCATACATACATGTACGAACGCCCCATAAGAAGTCACGTGAGAACGCGACACCACGTGCACATGTGCATATCTACATTAGGTAGCTATGCATGTCATTGCACGCGTCTTACCCATTTTTTCCCTTTCCATGTCATGCATATTTGTTTTATGGATATCTCTGTTCATCTAGCATTTTCCTTGAATCTTTAAGTTTTACATAGGTACTTTTTGGATCCTTTGTAGGAATAACTAATTGCGCTTAACGCAATCGCATTGGCACCATCAATGCCGTAGTCCTTCGTTCGTCCGCTCTTTGCCCCGTACGTTTTCGCAACATTATTGCATTCTCTGAGCCACCCTGTTAAAATATTGCACTTTGCAGATATAAGCCACCACTCAAAACTATTTACCATCGTATATTCCGACGGATTGGGATTAGAAGACTAAATCACTGTATGGGGATGCTTTTACTACATTTGATAACTTGGCAGCTTACGAATCGATAAAGTAACTATATGAAGCTACTGTTGTACGCAGCCAAGCACTTAGCTGTGGTACTTCCTTGTGAATTTCTAGGATAAAAATGATTGTCTGACGCCAGCACGACAATTTCTGCATGAATTGGGGGTAGAAATTGTTTCCTATGTGCGTAATGCTGGCTGGCCGTAAAGGCGTTGCGCGGACGAATGTCGGCGCCAGCCTCTAACGCCGACTCTCAGCTCTGGGTTATGTGGAGCGCGGCGCCAGCCTCGGCGCTTCACAAGAGTGCTTGACGGACTTAACATTCTCGACCTCTCCCAGACGCGGGGTATAAGAAGGATACATAAGTAAAGACATCACATACACAACAACAACTGTTTTCAAGGAATATAATCAAGTTCTGTTGGTAGGGCTGTAGCACTAGTGCTGAAAGGAAATAACGATAACTATGAATGCATTCTGTTCGATGATGGTTTGATCTTTTTTTCTCTATCTAGGAGAGGGGAGAACTATTTGAAGGGGACTCAGGGGTTCTGGTCTGAGCGCTGCTCAGACGCCGCGATCCGTGCGCCTGATCGCGTGACCGAGATATCGACGATACCTGTGATCCGACACTGGAAGTCTTTTCTTTCTTTCTGGATAGCTAGTAACTCTGCGTGTATCGGTAGTGACTGTGTGTGTGTCGAAAGTGACTGTGTGTGTAGCATCAAACATTAGTACCCGTTGGCCTCTGTACCCAGCCTTCAACTCGGACTGTCAGCTCATTGCTGT